>CM052541.1:57381733-57417227 GCA_028533065.1 Trachops cirrhosus
AAGACAAGGACCTACATCCCAGATTGCTCTGTCCAGCAAAGCTTTCATTTAGAATGGAATGAAAGACTTCCATTGAAATGAAGACTTCTGACTTCATTTCATCAAGTGCTTTTCAGATAAGGTCAAGTTAAAGAGGTTCATCATCACCAAGCCCTTATTTTATGAAATGTTAAAGGGACTTATCTAAGAAAAAGAAGATAAAAAATATGAACAGTAAAAAGACAGCAAACTCACAGTTATTAACAACCACACCTAAAACAAAAGCAAACAAAGCAAACAACTAGAACAGGAACAGAACCACAGAAATGGAGATCACATGGAGGGTTAGCAACAGGGCAGTGGGAGGAGGAGAGGGGGGGGAAGGTACAGAGAATAAGTAGCAATGAAGGTAGATAGAAAATAGACAGGGGGAGGGCAAGAATAGTATGGAAAATGTAGAAGCTAAAGAACTTATGACACATGGACAAGAACTAAAGGGGGAGAATGTGGGTGGGAGGGGGTGGGCAGGGGGGGAGTGAAGGGGGAATGGGACAACTGTAATAGCATAATCAATAAAATATAAAAAAACTACATTGAGTTATCACCTTATACCTGTTAGAAAGGCTATTATCAAAAAGACAAGAAACCAGGTGCTGGAGAGGACATGGAATAAAGGAAACCCTTGTGCACTGTTGGTGGGAATGTAAATTGATATGGCTACTCTGGAAAACAGTATGGAGGTGCCTCAAAAAATTAGCAAAATAGAACTACCATATGATCCTGCGATACCACTTTTGGGTATTTACCCAAAGGGAAGAAATCACTAATGGGAAAAGACACAGCACCTCCATGTTCATTGCAGGATTATTTAAAATGGCCAAGATACGGAAGCAACCTAAGTGTCCATTAATGGATGAATGGATAAAGAAATTGTGGTATATATATATACACAATGAAATATTACCATATTTTGCCACATATAATGTATACTTTTTGCCCAAATTTTTTAGGGAAAAATAAGGATGTACATTATACATGGGTAGTACCTGAAATACCTTGTATCTATTCTTGTGTTTTATAATTATTTTTTCCAAAAATGTCTTATATCATAATATGTTAAAAAATAAATGCTAAAATTTCTTTATAATACAAAAACAACTATCTACATATAAATAAATAATTGAATTAAAAATTAAAATGAAATATTTTTTTCTTGAAACTTTAGGCCAAAAAGATGGTCTAAAATATGGGTATTTGGCCATAAAAAAGAAAGAAATCATGCCATTTTCCCCCTTTCTTTCTCCTTCCCTTCCCTTCTCTCTAAAAATAAATAAATAAAATCTTTTAAACAATAAATAAACCAACAAAAAGATTAGAGCCTGAATGGAAGTTCTAAACCACCCTCCCCCCAAACAAACTCTTTTTTGCGGGGGGTGGGGAAGTGTGTTAAAGTGTTGTGACCAACACAGGTGGATACTATGGGCACAAAGAGAAGGAACCATTCGTATCATCTGACAGATATTTGTGAGTGGCCTTCTCTTGGAGAGCCCCAGACTGGGAGCTGGGGTTTAGAGGTGACGAAACCCCATTCCTGCTGTCAGCAAATCTCACAGTCTTATTGGGATGTAGAAGATGACATAAGAAGGCTAAGGGGGTTCCTTGTATGGTTTAACAAGGTATACAATGAATGGTGTTCAGCAGAAATTTCTGTGATGACGAAATGCTCTGTATCTGCTCTGACCAACATGGCAGCCACAAGCCACAGTAGTTGGAGCACTTGCACTGTGGCTAGTGCAACTGAGAAACCAAATTTTAAATTATAATGAACTTAAATATAAAACTACATGTGGCTTGTGCTGGATGGCATGTGTCTGTAGCACAAAACTAGGTGTGTGATTGTTGCCCACGTTTTAGGAGAAATAGGAAAGGTACAAATAATTAGAATCCACGGGGCATCCCCTCTCAGTTCTACTCCTCCCGACCCTACCTATTTAACATGAGCTTCATAGACGAACACATATCATGTTAGTTTTTGTTTTTCTATTTACCCTCAAATGAAAAATATCTATGAGCTAATAACAGATCCGTGAATAGGGATATAATAAAAGAGTGGCATAACTTATAAAGAGACAACTTGTTTAACTGGAAATTTGAAAAGAGGGAGAAAAAGGAAAATGAGCCGATGTGGTTTTCTTTCCTGGTTGCCCGTTCGCCACTCTGCCACCACCTCTGCTTGCACAAGAATAGGAGGTCCAGAGTCTCAGCCCTGACTCCTTGTACCACCACAGGGCAGCTCCCTCAGGGTGGTGGGGTCTTCCACGGCCTTATCTTATGTCAGTCACCAAAAGCCCAGGCCTGTTGTGCATACTGTGAGGTGAGGAGAGCCTGGATTACTTATTTAGTGGATGTACTGCAGCCTCCATCAGGATGAAAGTCTCAACTAAGGAAGGCAACATATTATTAGCCTTTAAAAGGGCTTATAAACCTCATTTGAAGAGAGTCATTTGTCTAGTTAACTGCAATGGGAGAGTAGTTCATGCTAGGACCAAAGCATTTGGAACTGTGCTGAGTAATGGTCAAAGCCTAGTAAAATGACTTCTCACGACATTGAGGTTGCCTGAAAGCTTTTTGTCTTTTAAATGAAAGGACAATTAATGACATTAATGATATTTCAAAATTATATAACGCTTCATCAGAGTACTTTCTTCTTTTAGTTTGTGTGTTGGCAGCCATTATTACTTTCTTCATGTACTTATAGTTTTGCAGTGTGTATCTCATTTTTATATATATATTTTTCTCTTCACATATTGCATCTAATGCCAAGTTCTGAAAGCATGAGAAATACGTGTTGGATCAGCAAGAAGGCTAACCAGGAGGATAATGACTTTCATGTGATGGGGTGGTTTAGAGGGGAGCTCCCTTCAAGGGGCCCTGCCCCTGTTTTGTAAGATATTTCTGAGCTTCCGGTGCCTACCTGGGTTTGCCAGCTTCCTTTGTCTGTTTATAAGATGTAGTGTGCCTTCCTCTCCCCTTTCTCTTCACAACATCAGAATTTTCCTTTCTTCCAGGGACTCCTGAAATTCCTGGTATACTTTATCAGCAAACTTGTGCTGACTTCTCTGCCTTTGTTGGACTCAAAACAAAGAGGTCATTAATAATTCAGAGATGTATCTAGGGACCTTTCCTCTGCATTATCACACAGACACACACCTTTGCAGATGGGGATTTCCCCAGAAACAAAACAAGCCTCCACTCTGTGTGCAGGATGGAGTATAGGCATAGTTTTGATAACAATGTAAACAGTGAACAGTATACTTTCTCTTGTCTTGGGCCTTGAAGTTTTAGTGATGGGTGTTACAGCAAAAAGGCAATGTCTTTGTTAGAAGATAATAACAATTACTTGTTTTTAGAAGTACACTTGAAGAGATTAGTGAAAACACTAAAATATGCAATTCCCTATCTTCACTATCTCCTATAAGGCAAAAACTTATTTACTCCACTCACAGGTGGGAAAAGGCCAAAGCAGGAAATAAAGGGAGGCAAATGAGCCACAAAAGATTATAAAATGGCAGAGAAATGATTGGAAGCTGCTATTGCTCCATTGCTGAACCATCATCTGAGAAGTCATGCTGGAAATTGCATAACACATCAATAAGCAAACAACATTCTTTCTAAGCAGCTGATGCGAATAGTAGGTTTATGTCACAAGGATAACTGCTCCTTCAACGTGTTGGAAAGTTTCGGGCACCTGAGATTCTGAAAGGAGTTCCAACTGGAGCCAGACTGAGCCACCAGCCTTTCATGGGCCAGTGTTGGACTGTATCTGCTCTGTTGATGGCTTCCCTCCCCTACTGCCCAAGGTCCTCCCTGCCTTTCCTATTAAAGGAAAAACTAGACCTGAAAATTCAAGGTGGACATTTTTGCTATTTCTTTAGTCTGTATCAGTTTATTTCAGTGCTTTGTTTTCTCTTTCAATTTTATTTGGTACTTTCCCTGTGGCTTCCCCATTACATGTTCTCTAGGTGGGGTGTGGGACATGGGGGTGACTTTATGGAACAAATGTTCACTTGGGCCTAAAGGACTGACATATTTGTCTCTGGGGACCTTTTCGGTGCCACACAGGGTAGCAGGGTAGGTTTCTTAGCCTGGGGATTCCTTTACATGAATCCTAGGCCCCTGTAGTTGTGACATGATGACCCCTTTTCGATCAGTGAGTTCCATCTCACTGTCGGGAAAACACTCTCATTTAGAATGTATTGTGTATCTCTTTATTGTCAAAGTCCTGTCTTATGTCTCCTACAAATTCATAATCTAATTTAATATCTCTGAAGTTATTTACATTTTATTTATTAAACAGATAATACATTCATGTGATTCAAAACTTAAAAATTACAAAAGGAGACATAAATGAAAGAAATTAAAGTAGACACCAATAAATGACAAGCTATTTCATATTCATGGATTAGAAGTATTAATAATGTGTTACAATATCCATAGCACCCAAAGTAAGTTACAGATTCAATGCAATCCCTATCAAAATTCCAATGGCATTTTTACATAAATAAAACAAACAATCCTAAAATTTGTATGAAACCACAGAAGACCTCAAATAGCCAAAGCAACCTTGAAAAAAACACAAAAACCCAAAGCTGGAGGCATTATGTTTTGAATTTAAACTATATTACAAAAATATAGTAATCAAAACAGTATGCATGGACATAAAAACAGATACATTGATCAATGGAACAGAATAGAGAGCCCAGAAATAAGCTCACACATATATGGTCTGTTAACTCATGACAAAGGAGCCAAGAACATACAGTGGGGAAAGGGTCTGTTCAATAAATAGTGATGGGAAAACTGAACAGTCATAAGCAAAAGGATGAAACTGGACCATTATCTTATACCATACACAAAAATTAACTCAAAAAAGATTAAAGATTTGAATGTAAGACCTAATCCATAAAACTCCTAGAAGAAAACATAGCTGGTAGTTTCCTTGATGTTCGCCTTGGCGATTTTTTGGATCTGACACCAAAAGCATTGGCAACAAAAGCAAAAATAAAATGAGGCTACAGCAAACTGAAAAGTTTTTGTACAACAAAGGAAATCATCAACAAGATTAAAAAGCAACCTACCAAATGGGACAAAATATTTGCAAATCATATATCTGATTAGTGGTTAATATAAAAAATATATACATAACTCATAGAAATCAAAAGACAATAACTGGCAATCTGATTTAAAAATGGGCAGAGGATATGACTGACATTTTTTCAAAGAAGACATACAGATGGCCAATACATACATGAAAAGATGTTTAATATCACTAATCATCAGGGACATGAAAATTAAAGCCGCAATGAGATATCACCTCATGCTTCTTAGATTGGCTATTATCAAAAAGACAAGAAGTAACAAGAGGAGAAAAGGGATCCCTGAACATTGTTGGAGGGAATGTAAATTGGTACAACTACTATGAAAAGCAGTATGGAAGCTCCTAAAAAAAAAAAAAGAACTATCAGATGATCTAGCAATTCTACTTCTGGGTATTCATCAGAAGAAAATGAAAACACTATCTAGAAAAGATATCTGTACCCCCCACATTTGTTGCAGGGTTATTTGCAATAGCCAAGATATAGAAACAACTTAAGTGTTCATCAGTGGATGAAAGGATCTAGAAAGTATGAGATAGATACACACACACAAACACACACACACACACACACACACACACATATATATACATATACATATTCCCATCATATTCATTCATATATATATATATATATCTCCCATATATATAATGGGATGTTATTCAGCCATAAAAAAGAATAAAACCTTGCCACTTGTGACAACGTGAATGAACCATGAGGTCATTCTGCTAAGTGAAATAAATCAGACAGAGAAAGACAAATGCCATATGATCTCACTTATATTTGGAATCTAAAACAAACAAAAAACCCAAGCTCATAGATACAGAGAACAGATTAGTAGCTGCTAGAGGCAGGGAGGAGTTGGGGGAGGGTAGACAAAATGGGTGAAGGTGGTCAAAAGGTACAAAATTACAGTAATAAAATAAATTTTGTGGGGATGTAATATACAGCATGGTGACTCTAGTTAATACAATGTATATTTGAAAGTTGCTAAGAGAATAAATCTTAAAGGTTCTCATCACATGAAAAACATTTTTGTAACTATATACAGTGATGGATGTTGACTTACTGTGGTGATCATTTTACAGTTTATACAAATATTAAGTCATTATGCTGTACACTTAAATCTAATAGTGGGTTGGCCAAAAAGTTCGTTTAGTTTTTCCTGTATGATGGCTCTAGTAGTGCTTAGATGTCTCTAACTTCATTCAAAAGAATTTTGTTAGATTGTATTGTGACAGCTGTCATATCAGTGTGCACTTAAAAAAACAAAAAAAATTGGTGAATTTTTGTGAAGCCATTTTAATATTGAAGATGGAAGAAGATACACAACATTCTTGGCATATTATGTTTTATTATTTCAAGAAAGGTATAACACAACTGAAATGCAAAAATTTGTGCAGTGTATGGAGAAGGTGCTGTGAGTGATCGAATGTGTCAAAGTGGTTTGTGAAGTTTCTTGGGACTATTGACATTTTGAGCAAATAATTCTTTGCTGTGTCCTGTCTTATGCATTGAAAGATATTTAGCAGCATCCCTGGCCTCTACACACTAGAAGCCAATAGCAGGAGATAGCTGACATATTTAGGATATCCAAATCAATAAAGTTAGTGGTGAAAGTAAAAAGTATGCCTTTTATTTTAAGGAAAAAAACTAAACAGACTTTTTGGCCAACCAATATAATGTTATATGTCAGTTTTACCTCAATTTAAAAAAAAAAAACAGTACAAAATGGTATATAGTGAACCTATATGCTTTTCTATCTCTGATTGCCCCAAACCCCCACCCATCATCCCAACTTCCAGGTAACCCTGTCTGGAGCAGCCAAAGTTATCAGTTTTCCTAAGGTATTTTATACATTTAGAAGAAATGTGCACACATATATTTTTATCCTTGTTATACATCCTATGGTCATATATACATACACTGTTGTGTGCCTAGTGTTTTTCATTCACAGTATATCTTGAAGATGGTTTCCCAATTGGATATAAAACCTTTGCTATTATTTAACCTCCCATTTTATGGATGGATCAGCATTTATTTTACTAGTGCTTTATGAAGATTTATGCCTTTTCTAACCATTTACTATTTCAAATAACATTGCAGTGAATAATCTTGTACACATGCAAATTTGGCTGCATGTGTCAGTTTGTTTATAAGATAGATTTCTAGAAGATAAGATTGCTGTATCATAAGACACGGCATTTGTACTACTGATATTGACAAACTGCCCTTCATAAAAGTTGGAAGGCAATTCCCACTAGCAACATATGAGTACCTTTTCCCCCAATATGTCAAGTTTTGATCTTTGTCGAGCTGGTCAGTAAAAATAGCATTTAATTTAATTTTCAAATTTATTTCTCTTAGTATGAGTGAGGTTGAACCTAACCCTTAAGACTTATTTGTATATTCTTTGTTTTAATTATTTATTCATAAATTATGTTGATTCTACTATTGGTTTGTTGGTATTTTGTTATTGCTTTTTTGAAGCTTTTTATATCCTGTTATCTGTGTAACAAAGGGTGCAGCAAAAGTTGGTTTGCAGTTGTTTGCATGGAAAATAGTACAATAATTAATAAGTAGTATAAGAATAAACTATTTTGCATACTCACAACTGTTAACCTACTTTTGCCCCACCCTGTAAGAAACATGTTGATGATTTTCTTGTGTAAACTAGAAAATACATAGAAATTATTGTTGTATATGCTAGGGGTATCCTCTGAAGGATGTTTTATCTTTTTTAATGCTGTTATATATTCATTAAACAAAACTGTTATTACTGATATTTTCAAACATATAGAAGTAGAGAGAATAGTATAACATACTGCGATGCACTCATTACCCAGCTTCAGAAATTATCAACACAAGGCCAGTGTTATTTCACCTATAACCTTCTTCTGCTGCTCCTCACCCCCCCAAGTTCCCCCTCCTCCTTGGACTACTTAGATTCAAAATTGGTGGTATTATATAATGTCATCATACTGATTGCTATTGTTTTAAAATATTACTATGATGTCTCGTAGGCAAAATTAACAGTCATTCCTTAATATCATTAAATATTTAATCAGTATTCAAGTTTGTTTGATTGTCTCATAAATTTTTTTGTTATAGTTTGTTCACATCAGAGTGTACACATTGCATGTGGCTACTGTGTCTGCTAAGTTTTTAAAAAAATCTAGAGGTTCCCTCCCCTTATTTTTTTTCTTGCAATTATTTATTGAAGAAGCTGCATCTGTAGTCCTGTAGAACTTGCCAGATTCTGGACGTTTTTCCCCTGGTCTTTGTATTTCCTGCAAAATGGTGTTTAGATCTAGAGGCTTGATCTGATTCAGGTTGGATTTCTTTATTTTTGGCAAGTATACTTCAGTGGTGTTATTGTGCACTTCGTGTTCAATCTTGTCAAGAGGCACATAGAGTCTTGTTGTTTCTCTTTCTGTGATGTTGAGGTTGATCTGTCAGCTTAGATACATATCAAGAATGCTATTAGATACAGAAAACAGAACTTCTCTCTATAGAAATGAAGTGCCAAAGAAACTCACAATCTCATTTTGAGAGGAGAGAATACACAATGTGTTAAGCTCACTCTCATATCTAATACAGTGAAAGATTTGGAGGAACACTGGTCTTTGGGTTGAAGTTTTGTTTAATCCCCAGTTCAGCTATTTGTGAGACATATATGTGGGTTTATGGTGTCAAAGGCATTTGAAGTTAGTTATTTTTCTACCTTCTTTTCCTTTCATTTGTCTTGGAATAAAAATTTCTTCATCTTGTTTATTATATCTCACTTTTAAAAGTGCTTCTGCCAGCTGCCTGTAAAATGTTAGTAGAAGTTTAGAGAGCTTGGAAAATGTCCCTCTAGGAGGTGTTGGTGGCTGAAGTCTCGCCTGTGATCACGTAGGCTTTCAGTTTCTAAGTGATTATTGCTCACTCTGTCTTCCTGCCTCTGAAATTTCACTTTCCTCTTTTCTCTACACTCCTCTGCTCTGGTGGACCCCCAACTTTCCATGACTCCATGTCTAGGAGATACACCTTCAATCATCCTACTCTCCCCATTCATAATGCTTTGTGGGGTTGATGAATGAAATTTCATACTATCCCAAATTTGAATCATTACACAGGTCTTCAAAAGTACATGTTTAAAGGAAATCAAGTTTCTTAGTTTGTGAATTGAAAACTGAAGTTTTCTCTTTTTTTTGAATTAAAATTTTTTTTAAAGATTTAATTTATTTATGTTTAGAGAGAGTGAGAGGGAGAGAAACATCAATGTGTGGTTGCCTCTCATGCGCCCCCTACTGGGGACCTGGTCTGCAACCCAGGCATGTGCCCTAACTGGGAATTGAACCAGAGACCCTTAGGTTTGCAGGCCAGTGCTCAATCCACTGAGCCACACCAGCCAGGGCCAAAACTGCAATTTTCAAAGAAAAGAAGTACACGTGGTTTCCAAACAGAAAATGACTTTCCCCAAAGCCTTTCTACAATAACCATGATTTTGCTAGTAGTGCTAGCACATGTAGGTGAAGTAAATATCAACTTCACGGCCACCTTGGATAAGAGATAATTCTGTTATTCAAATAAAGAAATAGAAATACAACTACGCATAATGTTATTTTCTGAATGGTTTTAAAATTCAATCCTATTAGTTAATACTATTTTAACCATAAAAATTACTTTCCTAAACATATGATAATCTTTATATGAAACACAAAGTAATAAACTAATGAAATTAGAAGCAAAGTCTCTTCTTTGAAAGGTTTCTGCCGATGCTCTTGTGGGTATGAAGGAAGTAGTGATAATCTACCTTCAAGTAAAAAATGTGCGCTTGTGTGGGTTGAAGAATGGATGGGCTTGGAAGAGAGGCACATGTGTTCTGTTCTCTCTTGGATATTGTGCTGTGGGTGCATGCGGTGATTGATGTGTTTTAGAAATTGAAAAATTAATGAAAATCTAAAGATACCAACAGGCCTTGTAGAATTTGATTTCAACTGTGGCTGAAAAGACATTGTGAGAGAATATCCACTTTCCAAACATAATCTGCTCTTTAATAGCATTGGTTGGAAGTTAAAAAAAAAGACATGTATATACAAAAAATGTTATACTATATTATTAATAGATTTAGTGGATTATATTACCTAAGAATCTGGTTTCTGAATAAAAATCCTTTTCATGGTAGATGATATTAAAACAATTCTTCTTTCCTATATGACCATGACTAAACAGAGATTTTAAAACATAGTCCCTTCTTTTTATCTGCCTTGCACTGTTTGAAATCCCATATCTGTACGTAGGTGTGGGAAATAGAAAGACCATAGATTTTAAGATGCAGAATAGCTAGGACAAGAACCTTGACTCTAGATTCTAGGCCTGGGTGTCGTCAGCCATGCAACATCAGCATTTTAATCTTTGCACGTGCTTGGTGTGGGGGGTGGGGTAGATTAGGAGAGTTAAATCTGTTTGTTATTCAGATCACATAGCATGTGGTTGGCACAAAATAAAGGGCATGTTATTGATGCCCTGAGAATACCAGGCAGAACAGTGGTGAGAGGAGTGGCACCTCTCTTAATAGTGTGGCACCGATTACAGTCAGCAGGAAAGTTGGCTGCTGCAACTTCTAGCATTCTGCTTCAGAAAGGAAGGGCCATCAATCTAGGTCACCAAAAAAATTTACTGATGCACCTGGAAGTCAAAATGACAAATTGTTGTGATAAACGGTTATTTTAATGGTTCTCCTCTGCAACCAGTGTGTATTCTATGAAAACAGAAGCGACGAGAAAAGAATTTTCAGCTTGTGAACTATGGAAGAGGTCAGAAAACAGCTATGCTATCAGGCAAAGAATGGAAATGTCAAAAATTAAGCGGGAAAAAGAAGAAAGTACAAAAAATGCAAAGAATACCCTTTTAAAAATGAAAGTTGGGTGGTAGAATGTAGGTGTCAGGCGGTACAGGAGCTGATTTCAAGAGTAAAGCCACGTAAGAACTGGACCCTACTTAACTGACAGCAGATAATGCTTCAGAAATGCAGAATCTGCTTTGCTGAAGCCCACTCAGTTTAGAGGTAGAAATGTCAGCACAGACTGTGTGCCTAGCCTTCCGAGCCAGGCATCATCATATTTTGTGTTGCGGAAGAGAAAGTGAAGCCCCTAGGTCTCAACAAAGTATGTCTTTTAAAAATTAAAAAAAAAAATTGTTTTCGTGCACAATTAAAATGCACTGAAGTTCTTGTCCTGGCATGCCAGATGCTGACTCATTTGGAGAGAAAAACAGTTCCATTCTAAGCACCCTTTTCACTATTTTCTAAGCACCCTTGGAGTTCAATGAACTCTGAGAAGATTTTGTCAGCCAAACTACATTAGATAAGCAAGTCATATTACTACTTTTCTTCCTCAACTGGATAGATCAAAGCTTTGTATGGGCATTTTCTCACTGATGGTAAAATTCCTGCCAACATTCTGTGTCTGAGCTAGCCTGGAGTTGCAATTTGGCCCTCTGACTGCCCAGATTAACTTGGAGTCTATTTGGGCAGTTTTGTTAAAATTGAATTTGAATATTTTTAGGTGGGACCAGTACTCTGTTGTCTGCCCAGGGCTATGCCATAGGCTATGGTGTTACTTCTGCTTCATGCATTTAAATGGGTGGCCTGGCTCCCGAGGGCTCCTGAGGTAGAGTATGTAAATTCCCCTCATTAAAAACAGTTCTGGATCCAGAGTGCCAATCTCACATCCCTGAACTGCCTAGAGATCCCAGAATGGGGACCATGTTGTTCCTACCAGGTAATCCGTGTGCTTTCTGGGTGATGTGATCATGTCCTGACAGCATTTGAATCACCTGTTTGAAGAATGGGCTGTTTTTATCAACTTTTTCATATTTTGCTTAACTGTTGTGCACCCATTTGGACCCAGTGTCCTCATGACTAGCTATCACTCAGGCAATACAGAAACTCTTATTACAGGTCTTTTGTTCTGTGTTTGGTTATTTGGTTCTTGTCCTCCTGCTTTGATGTTTAGACAGCAACAGAAGAAAGGGCCAGCTCTAACCAGAAAGGAAATCAAAATAACTTTTAACAATGGTAATATACTGTTCTGCTAGTGTCTCAGGTTTTAAAAAATAAAGGAAATTTGATCTGAATATTACAGAAAAAATAATTTTAAAACTTTGTCAAAAAAAATCACACCTATTTGATGCTGTGGTTACTATCACACAATGAATGAAAATCTGTTAAAAAATTGAAAAAAGTGAGTTCCTATGCTATAATCCTAATTGTTTTTTAGATAATGAAACTTGTTTGCTAATTACTCTGACATAAAATACATACCCCTGGTTAGGTGTAATTCTGCCTGTATTCAAAATGAGGCAGAATAATATTAATTATATATAGGGCATTTATCACAAGAGGAAAAAAAATAGCAAGTAGCAAGTATAGGGAAGGAGAATCATAACCTCTCAGGACAGGAAGAGGCCTTAGAAGTCAATTAGGGTAACTGACTCATTTAACTTTTTTGGATTATAGTATCATTTCTGCAATACCTCTAAATTTCTATTCCATAAGTTAATCCAAGAATGAAAATACCATATTTAAGAAAACATATTAGTAAGAGTTCAAAGATTCAACTAAAAGAAAAGCTGACCCTCTTTGGCCTTAACTCTGTAAGTCTGAGCATAATAACTTAGAGGGAGGTTATCTCATGGGTTTTGACACCCGAAAGATCTGGATTTGAATGCTGTCTTCACCACTTCCTAGCTGTAGGAGCTGGGAGATGGTTTGCTAGTCTCTCACATTTTTGCCTCTGTGAAAGCTTTCGTATCAGAGAATCTTTTCTAGGATGTTTGTGTAGTGAACCGTCCTAGAAGATACAGTGTCTCCCTCCAGGGCACTGGGCAGATTTGTTTACTACCCAAAGTGATAAAAATGTCTCTTTCTTGGGCAAAAGTGGGGTAAATTTCCTAACAGCTTCCTTATAGATTGGCGGCTTCCTAAGCTTGGGGTGTCTCAGCTGTGAGTCAGACCTACTGTGTGGGCATCATACCTGGGCTTCTTCCCATTGCCTTTGTAGGGTTTGGGGGACAGGGAAAACTAGAGGGACCAACTGCCCTGGCTTGTTTGGAACTTTAATGCTAAAACTAACTATCCTGGGCAAACTGGGCGGTTGGTCACTCTAACTAGGTGGTTGATGTGTACGTGAAGCTCATGCTGTCTGCTGTGCCAGGACAATAAAGTCCTTTGCCTCTGACCTGGGAATTTGGTGTTTTCTGCCAGCATGCCAGCATAAATCAGTGGCAAGCTGACTCATTAGCCAGCAAATAGGGTAAAATCTCAGACCCTCTAGAGTTCTTGACAGTGGGATATTTGGCAAGTACTTCCCTAAGCCTCAGTTTTCTTAACTGCAAAATGGAGATAATAACATCTGTCTCAAAGAGTTGTGAGGATACAGGAAATGGTGCAGGTAAAGCCTGAGCACCCAGCCCAGGACAAAACAGTCCTTAGCAGACCTTGACAGCTGCCACTTCATTGCTGCAGTATTAGTCCTATTAGATAAACTTTTTTTGAACCAGTCATTCATGGGTTGGCTTGTGTGTGTGTATCTCCCTCTCAATGTTCTCACACAATAGAACACAGTAGATTTTAAAATGCTCAATTAAGTATTTTTTATTATTTTATTACCATTGTCAAATTGATTTATGGCTGAGTCTAGTTACTGATTAAAATGTCCCCCAACTGGATGATTCAGTGACCCTATGTATTTATTGCACTTTTTGTAAAGCTCTTTTTAATCTGGTAAAGCTGTATCTAATGATATTTAACAAATGAACTTTGACTTCCTCCTTTAAAGATCTCTAGGAGATAATAAAATTAAAATGACAGGGAACACTCTTCAGAGATTATTTGCTTGGCATCATCTGGAAGCACTTCATCTGTCATATAATACAAGGTAAATACCACACACAAACCCATTAATCTCAGCTGCTATGGCAAATAAAGCTGAAAATAGCATTTCCATCATTATTTGTATTTCCAAAGATTTTATACATTTTTTGTGTGAATATGTGTTATATTTATGGTTCTTTCTTCTATGAGTCAGAGAGTTTTCTTTAGAAGAAAAAGACTCCCAGGTTTTCTTTGATTTGGAGGATTCAGAATGCCAAACATCTGGGTAGTCTTCTGCTTGTTTGGAGACGTGGTAGTGCTCATATTTTGTGCAACAGAGGAACATAACATTCCTTTCCTGGGTTGCAAGGAAAGTATATTTAAACTGAGTGTGGTTTTGAGAGGATTTGAAACTGTCTAGGAAAACAGATCCATTTCGGATGCTATGATTACACCTCAGTTATCTGGTTCACTTACGTGTGGGTAAGAGAAGAATGACAAACAGAAATGAAAACCCTGTCAGTGCCTCTGCCTCTACTCAGATGTGATCAAGAGTGATAGAGTTCATGCATTATTCTGTTTTTGTTCTGAAACACTGATTTCCATTTTACTTGTAGGCTCAGCTCAGTTCTTGTTTTGCAAATGTAACATGAAACTCAGTAAATTCATTCCTAGTGTCTTCAGGAGTGTCTTTTCTGAACTGGCAACTGCCTCAGTATTTCCCTTGGTTCAAACATGAGATTTATGGCTTGATGCTTAACTGTAGGAAATATAAAACATTCAGAAATGCTGGTTAATAGAGCCAGTTAAGTTCTTCATGTGATGTAGCCATACAGAGATGGGGTATCCCTCTCTGACCAGAGGTGAAAATCCAACAGCCTCAAATGTTCTGTTGGTTTCTGTACATAGTAAGGAAACTAGACCCACCAACAACGACCACTATACACATTTTAATTTTTAATCTTATTTATTTTTATGGAGGTAATGGACATATCATAAACACATTTTTTATTTTTGAAGAACTGTTTGTTCCTGTTTTTCAGCCTACTTGCTTTGATTGGAGTCAGGAACTCCTCTCTCCATCTCCTAATGGCTGGAGTCTCTTGGCTCTGAATGTGCTTAATCCCAAAACATTGTCTTTAGCCAAGGCCCTACATTTTATCTTACTTCTTTGCTATTGGTGCGATATCTGCTAGCAGCTCTCTCCACAGACCACGTGCCGGCAGCCCCAGGACCCTGGTCAGGCTTCTGTGCACCCCACACCTTCCTCCAGAGCTGGCTTCCATCCCTCCTCGTAGGTCTACAGTTCTCCAAAACTTCCTTAGGCTCATTTTGTGCCTCAGCTACGTGGTGTCCACCAACCATCCTGGGAGACAGCTTTGGGTGAGTATGGCTGCTGTCGAATCCTGACTTCCTGGTCCAGGACACACGCAGAGGCTTTGCACACTGCTGCAACCCTGTGTTTGGCCCTGTATTGATTTGCTAGGGCTGCCTTAACAAAGTACCACAAACTACATGGCTTTCATAACAGAAATTTATTGTCTCATGATTCTGGTGGCCAGAAGTCCAAAGTCAAAACGTGAGCAGGGCTACGCTCTCTCGCTCTCTCTCTCTCTCAAAATGGGAGGGAATGATCTGCTCCAGGCCACTCTCCAAGCTCCTGGTAGCCTCAGGTCTTCTTGCCTTGCAGATGACTGTCTTTTCCCTGTGTGTTCACAATGGCTTCCCTTGGTGGGTGTCTGTCTCTGTGTCCAAATTCCCCCTTTTTATGAGGATACAGTCATACTGAATTAGGTTCTACCTCAATGACCTCATGTTAACTTGATTTTTGGTAAGAACCCAATTTTCAAACATGGTCACATTCACGGGTACTGGGAGTTAAATCTTCTACATCTTTTATGGGGGACAAAATGCTACCCATTATAGTCTCATTGCCTTTATATGTCAAAACTCTTGTTTGAGTGCTGGACTAGAAGATCTCAGCAAGAAACTGATCTGAGGCTCAGGCCACAGGATGAGACCAGGCACCTAAATCAAGGTAGTGAGTGCTAAAGTCTACCTGGGACCCTCACCAAGGCATGCACCCTGGAGTGTGGCTGCTTTTGCTACAGTGCATAGCCATGTTCCCACCACGGTTTCAGCCACTCAAAAGACGTCTTTTTTTAACTTGTGCATGTTCTACAAGCTAGCTGAAGTCCCGTGATGTCAACTTCTGCTTTTTTTCATGGATATTAATTATTAGCTATACAGAACACAGATTTTTTCCAATTCTGTCATTTTGTACTCATTTTCACATATAAACTATGTAGTCTGTTTTGCTGTTTAAAATGGGCACAGTCTTTCTTTCAGCAGAAATAGTCTCACTGTCATCATCTTTATAGTCAGTCCAAACTGTATTTTCTGTAAAAGTTCAAGGTTCAGAGGAAGGAAGCACAACAAACCTATACTATGTGTCAGATGAATTAGAATGCAGACAGGCCACTTGGCCTGGCTTCCTGCTTCTGCTTCTATTCTGGTTTTACAAGTACCCCACAAGCTCAGCATATGAAAATATGGAAGAAAATATTATTGCCAGTATTTTCTCACAGCATCCAACTGTGGAAATGAAAATCGAGATCTGGATCACTTATTATTTGACAAATTTTAAATATAGTTCATTAGTGGTTTGTAATTAAAAGAAAATTCCATCTACCACAGTGAGAACCTTCTCCACCAAGAGCATGACTGAGTGCTGAACACATTTAAATTACCTTCAAATCTTGTCATTGTTCATTAAATTCATGGGACAACAGTAGCCCAGACTCAGCTTTCTAATTCTGGAGTTTGGCAAGCATGGGCAGTACCCCGGGTGTTCACTGGGGATGGGAATGCCAGCTTCAAAGAGACCAGCCTGAACAGCATCTGCTTCTCCATTTACTGCTGACTCCAGGCTTGGTCTTCTCATAGATTCACCTGCCTGGGCATCTCTGCCAAACCAGTAGGGTGAATTTGAATGGGACTGGAGATCATGTTTCCCTGCCCATGACCTCTCTAGAGAGCTCAAAGTCACAGGATTCTGAGTAATGACCTGCTGAATTAGCAAGGACAGTGGCTAATCTGTAAATCCCAGGTTGTGCACTGTCCTGAAGAGCTGGACAATGTCTGTAAAATTTTGCTCAATATGAGCCATAAAAGAGCCAAGGTACATCAAAGTCTACTGTGGGGATAAATTTAGGAGCAGGCTAATGATTTTTTTTGTCAGTATGTACTGCTTTTCTAAATCAATTCTGAGCATATTCTTCTAATGTGTGTAGATTAAACAGAGGATTTTTACATTATTTATCTTTACCTATACTGAGGCTTACAGCCTCACAAAAGAGCCTATTTTATACTCATTACCTTGTATGTTCATACAAATATTGGAAGAGTGTTCCCAGATGGTGGAATCTGAGACCTACGAGCTGTAATGTGGATGGTAGAAGAGGTTCCAGAAGCCAGGTCCAAGATGGCTGCATAAATGGATACTGAGCTCACCTCCTCCCAAGAACACAGCAAATGCACACCTATATTTAGAGCAATTCTTCCTAAGAGACAACTGAGAGACAATTGAATAGCTTCTGCACAATAACCAAGACAGAGACCACATAGAGAAAGTTGGCAACCGTGAGAGTTCTCTGGGAGCTGAGGAAATAATTCAGAACTGGAGGAACAGGTGGTAAATGCCACTGTTAATGTCCTCCTGGTACTTGGATAGCTCCATCCAGGTTCTCTGGATGACCCATAGGGCCACTGTAGCACGTCTCCAGCCACCCTCCTGTGAGCTAAGTCCATCAGGAACAGGAGGGTGACACAATGTACATACAAGGGGTCCCTCTACCCTGAGATTGATACAGTGGGTATGGCAGGATGCTACTTCAGGCACCCACTGGGCTGTGCATGCATGCAGGGTTGTCCCACCTGGAGAGAGTGCTTAGTTAACAAAACGCTGTAGTACCTGCCTGCAGGGTAACCCTGTCCAGAAAAAATGCAGAGATAGTGGGGCACTACTGTGCTCATGAGGGGCTGACCACCCAGGAAAGAGTGTGGAGCTAACAAAACACTGTGATACCTGCATGCAGGACTGCCCCGTCCAGAGAAAGTGTGGAAATAGTGGGGCACTGCTGTACTTGCATGTGGGGCTTCCCTGCCTGAAGAAAGTATGGATCTAGCAAAATTTTATGGCATCCACATGCAGGGCTGTCCTATGCAGAGTGAGTGGGGGCACTGCTGTGCATGCACACAAGGCTACCCCACCCAGAGAGGGTGCAGAACTAGCAAAGTGAGGTTGTGAGCGTGCATAAGTCTGCCCCACCCAAAGAAAGGGTGGAGCTAGTAAGCATTGAGACACAGGCATGCAGAGCAACCCTGGCAACAGATAATTAAAGCACAGGACATGTCAAGTACATGCACAAAGCAGCTCCTTACACAGACCAGGCTGTCACACTTGGAACCTGCTCCTTCAAGCCAGGCATTACACCAGGCACTGCATACACACACACTGACTAAAACCAGTCTGCCAAAACTATCTGACACAATCTACACAGAGACCACTTTTTCAAGAGTGGGAGCGACAGCTATTCCATCTTATAGGAACAAACACTTAAAGCCAAATAAAATGGGGAGACAGAAGAATATGCCCTAAATGAAAGAACAAAGGAAAACTCCCCAAAAACCCTAATGAGATAGATATATGTAACTTGCCTGATAAAGAATTCAAAGAAATGATCATAAGAATTCTCAACAAACTTGAGAATACAACAGAGGAACTCAGAGTACCTCAACAAAGACATAGATAATGCAATAAAGAATGAACCAGAGATAAAGAATACAATAATTGAAATGAAGATTACCTTAGAAGGAATCAACATCAAATTAGTTAGTATAGAATGGATTAGTGACCTGGAAGGCAGAATAGTGGAAATCACCCACTATCAGAACAGAAAACTAAAAAAAAAAATTTTTAATGAGGAAAGTATAAGAGATCTCTAGGATAACATCAAGCACCATTATATCTGCACTACAGGGTTTCCATTAGGAGGAAAGAACAAGGAAGGGGTAGAAAGAATATTTGAAGGAATAATGGCTAAAAATGTTCCTAATCTGGAGATTAAAGTAGACATCCAGGTCCAGGAAGCACAGAGGTTTCCAAATAAGATGAACCCAAAGAGACCCAAACCAAGACATATTGTAATTAAAATGCTATGAGTTAAGGATAAAGAGACCATCTTGAAGGCAGCATCAATGAAACCACAAACCACATACAAGGGAAGCCCTATAAAGCTATCAGCTGATTTCTCAGAAGCAACTTTACTGGCCAGAAGAGAATGGCAGGAAATATTTAAAGTGCCTAAAAAGAAGAACAAACAAAATACAAAGTAGAAGAAAGGAAACAATAAAGTTCAGAGCCAAAATAAATGAAATAGAGAATGGAAATAGAACAGAAAAGATCAATGAGATTAAAAGCTGGTTCCTTGAAAGGATAAATAAAATGGACAAGCCTACAGCAATACTCAAGAAAAAGAGAGAGAACAAATAAATAAAACCAGTAAGGAAAGAGGAGAGATTATAACTGACATCACAGAAATCCAAAGAATCATTAAAGAATACTAAAACAGTTATATGCCAACAAATTGGATGAGCTAGAAGAAAGGAAAATCTGTAGAAACATAAAACCTTCTAAGACTAAACCAGGAAGAAACAGAGAATCTAACAGACTAATTACTAGCAATAAAACTGAAGCAGTGATTAAAAAAAAACAAAACACAAAACCTCCCAACAGACTAAAGCCCAGGACCATAGAGTTTCACAGGTGAATTCTACCAAACATTTAAAGAATTAGTACCTATCTTTCTCAAACTATTAAAAATAAATTAAAGAAGGCACACTCATTGTATAAGATCAGCATTACACTGATACCAAAACCAGACACACTAACAAAAACAAACAAACAAACAACAACAAACAAACAAAAAGTACAGGCTGATGTATCTCTGATGAACTCAGGTCCAAAAATCCTCAACAAAATACTAATGAACCAAATCTAGCAATACATTGCAAAGATCATACACCATGATCAAGTGAGACTCATACCAGAGATGCAAAGGCGATTCAACATCTGTAAAACAATTAACATGGTTCATCACATCAACAAAACCAAGGGTAAAAATCATGATAACGCCCACAGCTAACATTGACTCAATGGCACAAAGCTGAAAGCTTTTTCTCTAGGATCAGCAATATGACAAAGATGCGCACTCTCACCACTGTTATTCAATATAGTGTTGGAAATCCTAGACACAGCAACTGGACAAGAAAAAGAAACAAACGGCATTCAAACTGAAAAGGAAGAAATAAAACCATGACTATTTGCACATAACATCACACAATATATAGACAACCCTAAAGAATCCACCAAAAGTTAAGAGAATAAAAGAATTTAGTAAAGTAGCAGGATACAGAATTAATGTATAGAAATCCATTGTGCTCCTATACACTAATAACAAACAATTAAGAAATTAAGAAAACAACCCCATTTACAATTGCATCAAAAAGAATAAAATACCTAGGAATAAATTGAACCAAGGATGTGAAAGGCCTGTACTCTGAAAACTATAAGATATTAAAGAAATTAAAAAGAACATGAATAACTAGAAGGATATGCTAAGCTCATGGATTAGAAAGATTAACATAATCCAAATGAGATATTTACTCAAAGCAATCTACAGATTCAGTGCAATCTCTATCAAAATACCAATGACATTCTTCTCAGTACTAAAAAAAAAAATCCTAAGATTTGTATAAGCCACAAAAGACCACAAATAGCCAAAACAATGTTGAAAAACGAGAACAACATTGAAGGGCCCTGGCCCATGTGGCTCAGTAATTGGAATGTTGTTCCATGCACCCAAAAGTTGCGAGTTCAATTCCTGGTCAGGGCACATACCTAGGTTGTGGGCTCAGTCCCCAGTTGGGGTGTGTGGAGGCAACTGACTGATGTTTCTCTGTCACATTGATGTTTCTCTCTCTATCTCACTCTCCCTTCCTTTCTCTCTCTTAAAAAAAAGAAAAAAAGAAGGTTGAAGTTATCACACTCCCTGATTTCAAACCATACCATAAAGCTATAATAATCAAAACAGTATGATACAAAAAAGGCCACATATATTGAAGGAAGAGAATAGAGAGCTCAGAAATGAACCCTCACTTATATGGTCAATTAATCTACAAGAAAGGAGGCAAGAAAATACAGTGGAAAATGACGCTCTCTTCAACAAATGGTGTTGGGATAACTGGACAGGTACATAAAAAAAAATGGAACTAGACCACTCTCTTATACTGTATACAAAAACAAACTCAAAATGGATTAAAGGCTTAACTGTAAGGTCTGAAACTATGGAACTCATAAAGGAAAACATAGGTAGAAAACTATTTGACATCAGTCTGAGTGAAATCTTTCCAGATATATCCCCTCAATCAAGGCAGACAAAAGCAAAAATAAACAAATAGGATATCCTCAAACTAAAAAGTTTCTGCATAGAGAAGGAATCCATCAACACAACAAGACAACCTACTGAAAAGAAGAATATATTTGCAAATAATATATCTGATAAGGAGTTGTCCAAAATACATAAGGAACATATTCAACTCAGTAACAAAAAAATAAACAATCCAATTAAAAAATGGGCAGAGGACAGGAAGAGACACACAGATGACAAACATACATAAGAAAAGATGCTTAATGTCAGTAATCATCAGGGAAATGCAAATCAAAACCATGAAGAGATAGCAGTTCACACTTGTTAAAATGACTATCATCAAGAAGTAAACAGATAATCTCTTCCGGCCAAGATGGAGGCATAGGTAGACACATTGTGCCTCCTCACACAACCAAAAGAAGGACAACAACAATTTAAAAACAGAAAACAACCAGAACTGACAGAAAATTGAACTGTATGGAAGTCCAACAACCAAGGAGTTAATGAAGACATATTCATCCAGACCAGTAGGAGGGGTGGAGACCCGCAACGGGGCAGAGGACTCATGGAAAGGTGGCAGCTGGAGAACCAGGGTGGGGAAGGCAGTGGCTGGCGACCAGGCAAGGCAGCGGATTGTGGACTGGGCGGTCCCACATTCATGCACAGTTAATCCAGGAGGAACAACTAGGGAGGGAGATAGACTGCACAACCCAGGGTTCCAGCATAGGGAAATAAAGCCTCAAACCTCTTATTGAAAACACCCGTGGGGGTTTCAGCTGTGGGAGAAACTCCCAGCCTCACAGGAGAGTTCACTGAAGAGACCCACAGGGTCCTGGACCATACACAAGCCTACCCACTGAGAATCAGCATCGGATGGGCCCAATTTGATTGTGGGTAGTGGGGGAAGTGACTGAAAACCAGCAGAGAGCAGAGCAAGCGGCACTGTTCCCTCTCGGACCCCCCCCAACATACAGCGTCACAACTCAGCCATGTGGGTTGACCCGCCCTGGTGAACACCTAAGGCTCCGCCCCTTACTTCATATAGGGCTGGCTGAGGAAAAAAAAAAATGGCCCAAATGACAGAACAGACCAAAGCTCCAGAAGAAACACAGCTAAGAGAAGAAGAGATAGTCAACCTATCAGAGGCACAGTTCAAAACACTGGTTATTAGGATGCTCCAGGAACTCATTGGGTACTTCAACAATATAAAAAAGACCCAGGCAGCAATGAAAGTTGCATTATGTGAAATGAAGGAAAATCTACAGTGAACCAACAGTGATGGGAAGGAAACCAGGATTCAAATCAACGGTTTGGAGCAGAAGGAAGAAAGAAACATTGAACCAGAACAGAATAAAGAAACAAGAATTCAAAAAAATGAGGAGAGGCTTAGGAACCTCCAGGACATCTTGAAACATTCCAACATCTGATTTATAGGGGTGCCAGAAGGGGAAGAGAAAGACCAAGAAATTGAAAACTTATTTGAACAAATAATGAAGGAGAACTTCTCCAGTCTGGCAAAGGAAATATACTTTCAGGAAGTCCAGGAAGCTCAGAGAGTCCCAAAGAAGTTAAACCCAAGGAGGAACACACCAAGGCACATCATAATTACATTAGCCAAGATCAAAGATAAGGAGAAAATCTTAAAAGCAGCAACAGAAAAGGAGACAGTTACCTACAAAGTAGTTCCCATTAGACTATCAACTGATTTCTCAAAAGAAACCTTGCAGGCAAGAAGGGGCTGGAGAGAAGTATTCCAAGTCATGAAAGGCAAGGACCTACATCCCAGATTGCTCTATCCAGCAAAGCTTTCATTTAGAATAGAAGGGCAGATGAAGTGCTTCTCAGATAAGGTCAAATTAAAGGAATGCATCATCGCCAAGCCCTTATTTTATGAAATGTTAAAGGGACTTATCTAAGGAAAAGAAGATAAAAAATATGAGCACTAAAATGGACCACAGACTCACACCTATTAACAACTGAACCTAAAAAAACAAAAACAAACTAAGCAAACAACTAAAACAGGAACAGAATTACAGAAATGGAGATCACATGGAGGGTTATCAGTGGGGGAGTGGGTGGGGGAGAAAGGGGGAAAAGTTACAGAGAATAAGTAGCATAAATGCTATAAACTACACAGGGGGAGGGTAAGAATAGTATAGGAAATGTAGAAGCCAAAGAACTTACATGTACAACCCATGGACATGAACTAAAGGTGAGGAATGTGGGTGGGAGGGGGTTTGCAGGTTGGAGGGGAATAAAGGGGGGGGAATGGGACAACTGTAATAGCATAATCAATAAAATATATTTTTTTAAAAAGAAGTAAACAGAGAATCTGTATTGGCAAGGATGCAGAGAAAAGGAAATCCTTGGGCACTGTTGGCGGGACTCGAAAATTGGTGCAGCCATTATGAAAAACAGTATGGAAATTCCTCAAAAAACTAAAAATAGATCTACCATACAATCCAGCAATTACA
Source organism: Trachops cirrhosus (assembly GCA_028533065.1). NCBI lineage: Eukaryota > Metazoa > Chordata > Mammalia > Chiroptera > Phyllostomidae > Trachops > Trachops cirrhosus. Next base: position 57,405,693 of record CM052541.1, read on the forward strand.
TTTATGGGTTTTTATCTGAAGAAAACAAATACACTAATTCAAAAAGAAACATGCACCCCTATGTTTATTGCAGCAGTATTTATAACAGTCAAGATATGGAAGAAACGTAGGTGTTCATTGATAGGTGAATGAGTAACACACACACATACACACACACACAGGGATATTACACAGAAATAAAAAAAACACAAAATCTTGCTATTTGTGACAACACAGATGGATCAAGAGGGCATTATGCTAAATGACATAAATCTGACAGATAAGGACAAATACGGTATGGTTTCACATACAGGTCGAATCTAAAAAAACAAGGAAAGAAACCAAAGAAAAATGACTCATAGAAACATAGACCAAAGGGATGGTTGCCAGTGGGTGGGGCTGGGTGAAAAAGGTGAAGGGGAATATAGTCAATAATATTGTGATAAGTTTTCATGGTAACAAATGATTACTAAAATGAGGGAGGTGATCACTTTGTAAGGTATAAAAATGTTGAATCACTATATTGTACACCTGAAATTAGTCCCACTAATATGATATTGCATACCAAATATAGTTTTCTTAAAAATGGGAAAAGTAAGGTTCCACAGAAGTGTAGAAAAAGTAAATATTTGAGATGTGTAAAAATGATCTGGGGAAGGGGTAACCCCAGAGCTCCATTTTGCAGCTTTTCTGCAATAGAATCACTTGATTCTATTTTCAATTTCCCAAGATCAAGTCAGTAATCAAGTCTGTTCTGCTAAATGTCCACTTAGTGTTTGTTTGTTTGTGTTTTTACCAGCAAATAAAGAAGCAGGGGCCATGGAGAGCCCTCTCAGGGCAAGTGCTGGCTACAGCAGGGTCAGGTCCTAGGACCTGCAGTGTTGCCAGCTGGGGGAACAGGGAGGCACCTCACCACTCAAGGCCACAGCAATAGCTTCTGCCACCAGACTACTTCTGCAATGTGACCTTGGACATTGCCCCAAATGCCTAGGCTATGAGCACGCTTCCCCAGCTTTCCTGGGAATTTTAGATGAGCATCACCAATTTTTTTTTTGAGAGAGAGAGGAGAAAGAAGGGAGAAAAAGAGAGAGAGAAACATCTATCAGTGGCCTCCCATACATGCCCTGACTGGGGACCAAACTAGCAGTCTAGGCGTGTGCCCTGATCAGGAATTGAATTGGTGACTTTTTGCTTTTTGGGATGGTGTCCAACCAACTGAACCATATGTGTCAGGGTGACCCCAATTCTTTAGTAAATTCCCTTTCTGTTTAAATAAGTCAGAGTTTGTTTCTGTCACTTGTAGTTTAGCCCCTAACTGATTTGGGCTCTCTTGGGGAGAAGCTAGACTTAGACCCAGACCGTTGGACCCAGAGCCTACACTCTTAAGCACTATGGGCACGACCTCTACTGCAGGCCAGTCACTAGGCTAGGAACTGGACTGCAAGTGCCTCACCCAGGGACACTTAGATTATTGTCCAAAACTGGACTTTTTGAGAAGAAAAAGGGCTTCTGTTTAAAATTACACCAGGGCTGTCCTGGGAAAATGAAATGGTCTTTGTATCTATAAGCCTTACTGTGAAATGCCTTTTTCCTTATGCTATTGCAGCTAATGGGATCTGCTGGAAATTATATGTGTAGTATAAAGCCCAGAACTAATGGTCAGAATCACTTGATTCTATTTTCAATTTCCCAAGATCAAGTCAGTAATCAAGTCCATTCTGCTAAATGTCCACTTAGTTTTTTTTTACCAGCAAATATTAAAAGCCAAGAGGAAGTATTTTTCTAGAAGAGTAATGTCTACCTGCCTTTAAGTGCATATGTAAAAGTGTTCTAGGCCATGCTCACCATGAAGAGTAATTTTAAGAAAAAAATGAAGTAAAAGGGGAAGCACCAAATTCTTTTCAATGAGCCCATAAAATTAACAAACTATGAAATAAATTGGTAACTGAGGATATACCTGAGATAAAGTCAGCTGTTCCACAGAAATCCATAGGACAGAAGCATACAGAGACGTTTTGTTCTCTCAGCTGCTGGTCATTTCCCTTGAGAAGGGCATGATGTTTGTTTGGAAGAAATACACATGATAAGCTGTAAGAGAAGGTGAGGTCCCAAGGGTCAAAGAGAGAATGAGTAAGCTGTCTTCCAGAGAGGGTTTCTGTCCATTGACAGGTCTTTGGTTAAACTCCTCGGCGAATTTAAGTCTGCAGAGATGGGCTATGCAAAAATGGGCTCAAAGCTGGAGCAGAGCTCAAATGCTCTGAACAGAAAAAGGAGTAGGAAGTAGGGAGGGAGAACAAAAGAGGGATTATTGGAGGGGTGAGGAGCCCTATGGGAAATCTTCGGAGACAAAGCTGCTCAATAACAATGCTCTTGGGGGCAAGGCCAGAGAGGGCCTTTAGGAGAAGAGAATTATCTAAGGTGCTGCTTGATTTGACCTCTCTCCACAAAACTTCAGTCAAGATCAGAAAAAAAGAAATCAAAGTTCTTGAAGTAATGGGGTTTCTGGGATAATTTAGTGAAGGGTCTGTGTTCTGCCTCCAAGTTGATGTGGAGTTGAGATGTAATTAATCACTTGGATGAAGGGATTGCTGACCCCTTTTTAAAAAAATAAAAATAAAAATCTGCTTATTTTGCATTTTAGCAGAGAACCAGTAGAGGTGAGGGTGAAGACCATAACTCTGGGAGAGCTGAAACTGATGAAATGAGGAACAACAAAGGGGATAAAAAGGGTTAGAATTCTGGGGGGAATTTGGGCAGGGAGCTCTGTCAAGATTCTAGCTCAAGTACAGACATGGGTGACAAAGGGTGGTGAGGAAAGGAGCAAGTAAAACAGATATCCCTGCGTCACTGAAGACTGGACTGGCTCACACCATGAGTCCTAAAGAAACTGGGCCCAGCTAAGCAAAAAACTTGGGATACCTGGGTACAAATCTCAGTGATGCTGTTGAGTACTCTACTGAACTTTGGTGAGGCCATAAGTGATTTTCCTCCATCTGTTTTGTTTTCCATTCTTCAGTTATGTCAAGTAGATTGACCAGGTGGATGTGTGAGGTAGAAGAAGCCTGTGACTTATCTTCTATTCCTATTTCTTCCCCTATTGACTTGCAATTTCTATCCAACCTTCAGAGCAGGGCATCCCAATATTTTTGAGAATAAAGATTATTTAACATCAAAAGTCTTCAGAAAACCTGCAATGGCAGTTGTTTCTACTAATTAAAAAATATATACTGTTAAAGATATTGCTAATGCAATAACGTTTTACTTGTATATTTCTTATTAATTTTAACAGCATCAAAATACAACTGAAAAAATAGTAATATATATTTGTTAGGATTAGATCTCTTTGTAAGAGAGATCTGAAAACAGTGGCTTAAACAACATAGAAATTCATTTTTCTACCACATAAAAGTCTGGTTGGTGTGGGGGATACTCTTTCATTGGCAACCAGGGCTACCTACAGATTTTGACTTTAGAGTAATAAGAACGTGGCTCTTGACATCATGTTCCAATACATAATTCCACTCAACATTTCACAACCTCAGAAGTAGGGTGAAAAAGGCAGGAGAGAAAAAGCAAAGGGCACAGTCTCAGTTGTCTCTTAAGGAAATTTCTGGAAACTTCCATGTGGTTGTTCCTTTTATATCCCATTGGTCAGAACTTAGCCACATGGCTACATTTTGCTGCAAAGAAGGCTGGAAAATGGAGTTTTTGTTTGTGGCTGTCACATGCTCAGATAAAACGTGGAGAGCCTAAAAGGGCAAACGCATATTTGGATAATTAGCACTTTTCCTCCAACAGATGTTTGTGATTTGCCCACAGCCGCATAGCAAGTTAGTGCAGGGTTAGGACTAGCTAGAACTCAGTTCTCCCAGGCTTCCTGTTACTGTTGTCTGGTATCATTTTTATTCTAGCTCCTTATCTTGTCCACTGAACAGCATACATATCTATCACGAGTGGATGCCTCTCTGGTGACTTAACAGGTTTTCTTAAATTGCCATTTTCCTTTGTGTGTGTGACATTCTGGTAATGTATGTGATGCTGTGTTTAGTCCTCTTGCTACACTTAATGCCACATGGCAGAATATTTTCAAGTCACAACAGATGAGGCATTTGGGGCTTAGAATGGTCTCTTGGGCACTGAGAATGTGTAGAGGAAGAATGAGGCAGCAAAAATTGTTTTCAGCTCATGGAGGAATTCACAAGATAATCAGGAGAAGCTGCATTTGGCAGAGACTGAGATGAGACACTTGGGAGTATGTAAGTGGGTGAAAAATGTGAATAATAACGGAAGTCAGTGCTGGGGAGATCTCTTGTGTAATATACTATCAGAAGGTGGAAAATATTTATGATTACTGTGTTGTTGCTGTACACAGCTCAAAACTAAATATGGGAACCTTACCATTTAAACAGGGCATAAGAACTACAGCTTCCCACATCCTTTTCCTTCGTGCCTGACTTCATGAACGAGCAGGCAAAACTGGGGCCAGAAGAGTGAAAGAAAACTGACACTGACTGTACTTAGCGCTAACTTTGAAATCCAAAAGGACAACTTAAAACCAATAACTTCTTAGCCATTTTACAAGGTCAGGTCCTCCTTTTAAATCACAAGAAAGAGGATTCATATAGAATATTGCCTTAAATGGGTTATCTTTATTTCTCTGAGAATTATTAATAGATATTGAGTTTTACTCCACACCTTTCTGCAAGAACAAGTGTGGAGCCAACTTTTAACTCTGGTGTGAAGTCTCATTGGCTGGTTTACTGCTTCCAACAGGTTGAGGCAAAGGACTCAGTCAGGGTTTAATCAGGGAAGCAGAACTACTAGAAGTGTTGTGGAGGAAGGGATTCATTATACAATTGTGGCATGGGCTGGGGAAGTAAGGGCCTGAACAGAGCAGTTGGGGGAATTGGAGAAAAGTCGTTAATCTGCCCCACAAAGAGCTGGCATGCTGGGCAATTCGGAATTTGCAGGGGAATCTATCTGGGAATCCAAATACATCTAGTCGCCAGAGTAGGGCCATGAAGGAAAGCCAGTGGGAGATATGGTTTCTGCATAACTACTGCTTCTGAAGGTCTGCAGACAAGCATTTGGTGGAGGGCCCTGGGTGCTGTTGGTCAGTAGGGTTGGCAGTTGGGAAAAGCTGGATACAAAGCGGGAGAGAGCGGGGATAAGCTGGATGTGTCTGCATTTCTGTGCCTGTCACCTTTGGAGAATAATGACTACTGCTTTATTCTTATCTTCCAAACCTTATTCAAATCTGTCTTTTGGCCAATTCTGTCTCAGAACCATAAGGGGATTCTAGGAAGCATAGTGTAAGCTCAACCAAGGTCTCAGTACACATACCCACAGGAAAACAGAAAGGGCTAAATCATAGTTTTTGCAATTAAAAGAAAAATTATTGAAATTCCAATATTAAATTAAGTTCTAATATCAGTGAGTCCCCAGTCCACCTGATTCATATATTTGCAAGTACAAAGATGAGAAAGTCATAGAAAATTAACCAGTTATAAACTAGCATATAATATTTACATTTTATAAGTAGGGAACAACTATAAAATTTTGCCCTTAAAGTTCCCATGACAATTACGGTTTTGTTTTCTAGTAGCTACAGGGGAAAATGTCCAGGAGAATTAGTTAAAATGCTGAATGCTTTCCTGGGTTTCATAGGGTATCAAGAACAGAGGGCTGTACTCCGTGGCCCACGAAGTCTTCTATACCATTCACAAAGACAATCTACCCCAGTTACAACCCCCCTAATAGCTTCACACTTGGGTATTGAAGCATTTCAGCCTCAGCACTCTCTGTTCTCCCTCAGGTGGAGGCTGGCTTGGGAGGCACCAAGAGGTGGTGTCCCTTTCTGGCTTCCATTAGTGATGCTCAGGGCTGACCCAGGGCCAGACATGGGCGAGGCCAATCCCTCTCTCGTGCCTCCGCTCCCATTCTTTTTTGCCTTTTAGATACCTCCTCCCCTGCTGCCAGGAATCTTCATGGAAACTTTGGTTGCCCAAGGTTGCTCAAAGTGGTTTACTCCTTAGGCCAGTTTTGATTGGACAATGCTTTATGCTTCAGATGTTCGATTTTCTGTGCCCCCATAAAAATGTACCAGTCCAGTGTCCCTCTGAGATATCCCCTCAGCTAATATCACAGTACTGTTAATGGCTCCAGAAATAGTCAGCAAGAGTCTCTTTAGTGACAACAATTGAGTGTGTGTGACTTTCCAGATTTCCCTGCAAATCCCAAACTGGGCAGCTGACAGAAAAATAATCTGGGCAAACCTGTGGCAGTTTCCCCTGGCTGCATACTCCACCTCCATGTACAGTAATAGAGGCAGAGTGTGTCTCTTTGGTTAATTATTACTGTGATTGATGTTTACTGATTGCTCAAACTGAAGGTCATAAATGTTTGCATCTATTAGGTACTTAATAAATGCTTGTTGACTGAAGTGATCTTTGAATAGTGCTGGTGCAAGAATTTTACTCTTTTAAATTACAGGCACAGGTGGGGCAACAATATTCTAGGAAAGAGTGAGGAAGGGAAGCAATTATAGACAGCAAGTCTGAGTGTGCAGGCAGAATCCACAGCAAGGACATCTGAGGCTCTAGGCCAAGTTTATCAGCACACCTGAGCTTGTGGCAAGATTTGGGGATAAAAGGTGAGCCATTGTTGGGATATGTCATGGAAAATGTAGGGAAGCCCCAGGTGCAGCCAGGTCAGACAAGACAACTGATCAAGAGCTCAGTCAGTGCCTGGAAGGGGTTCCAACCATTCACAGGAGCTCATCCTTTTCTTGAGTCTCTTGGATCACTCCAACTCCTTTCACAGGTGCTGTCAGGGTGTCAGTCTGAAGGGCCTATCTATTCTCGGACTAGGAATTGTACAACACTTAGCCTGCAGCATTTACTGTCTGTAGGACATATGTGTTGATTGGCATATGCCATTTGTTATTGAATAAATTCTGCTGTTCTCACTGAACTATTTGCTGAAGGTATAGGAACTAAGTTTTGGGCCCCTAGGGTCAGCTCCAAATCCTGCACACAGTGGGAAGTCAAAAATGCTGGTTACTGATGATGTTTGGATAATTGCTTTGACCGTACAGTGTAGCAGAAGAAGTAGACTTGGAGTAAGATATTTTGGAGTGAATCTTGGTTTTCTTTTTTGATCACTTCTGAATCTGGGCCACACACAACCTCTCTAGGCATCAGTTTCCTCATTTATAACATGGAGGCTTAATGATCCTACCTCCTAGGGTTCTTGGCAACATCAAATCAGATCATCTTTGAAAAAGTGTGTGGTCAACTCTAAAGCATTATACAAATGCAGGGTGTGTACATATTTATACTAGATGAAAATTTTTTTATTTACCAAAACATTTTTAGAGTGAGTACTTGCTTGAAAAGAATTTTCTGATAAGCCTGCTTGGGGAAGAAGTTAAGATTGTAGACTCCAGTGTTTCAGAGAAGGGACTGAAGAGTCTTTACCTAAGTTGAATTATGTTTTGTTTGCTTGGAGGCTTTGTTTGTTTGTTTGTTTTTGCTGAGGAAGGAAGAGAATAGAGTGAAGAGGAGAGAGTGAGAAAGAAACACGGGAAGTTATTATCTCTAGGCTATATTACTAAATCCATATGGGCCAGTCTCCTTCCACTAAGAATTTTTGAAAACACAATTTGGGAAATAAATTCTGCCCTCTCCAGTTCATTGTCATCCTTAGAATGGTATCTGCTAGGACAAGGAAATGAGCCCTTTATTTATTCTCTACAGAGTATGTTGGCATGCTTAAGGAGTTTTTGATGACAGTAATGGTGCATGTTGGTGCAGTAGAAGTGAGGATGGACATGCAGGGTTAGAATGTGAAGGGACCCATCAGCCAAAAATGGCTGCACCTGGGCTAGTTAAGCAGAGGTTGCCATGGGTGATGGCTGTGGCTGAGAAAGACCAGGGGAGGTACCAGCTGGTGAGAGAAAGGTAACATAGGCTCAAGATGGAAACTCATGAACCAGATGCTATCAGGGAAAACAACCAGAAAAATTAACCAACTTCCAAGGTAAAAATAGATCTACTTGAGCAGGAATCAGCATATATTTATTGGACTTAATTATGCTCTCTATAACCTAATAACAGTCTTTGGAAAATTATTTTGTAAATAATAATTGTTATTGCAATTATCAAAAATTTAAAATTTATCATTTTAGCCATTTTTAAGTGTACAGTTCTGTGGCATTGAGTGCATTTGCATTGTTGTGCAATTGTTACCACCATCCATCTTCTCAGACTAAAACTTTATATCATTAAACACTAACTCCCCAGACCCTGGCAAGAATCTTTCTATTTTCTGCCAGTATAAATTTCACTACTTTGGTTTCCTCATATAAATGGAATCCTGCAATGTTTGTCTTTTGTGACTGGTCTATGGCACTTAGCATGATGTCTTCATGATTCATCCACACTATAGCATGTGTCTGAATTTCCTTCCTTTTAAAGCTGAATAATATTCTACTGTGTATATATACCACATTTTGTTTATCCAGCTCCTTGCAGGACTTTTGGTCCTGTACAAAACATCCATGGAGATATTGGTCCATGTCAAGAGGTCTTTGATCATGTGCCATTACCAGCGAGGCTACTGAGGCAAGAAGGGTTATTACTAGCAATACAGCCACAACACAATTATCAGACCAATAAAACATGATAGTATGTTTCTATGCACTAATCCTATAAACCAAAAGTAGAAATATAACATTATGGGCCATCTGAACCCACGGACCTTTCCTAAGCATGGGCATGTTTGACAGAACCAAGGGCTATTTGGCATGGACCAAATGTCTCCATGGATGTTTTGGACAGACCAAATGCTTGCTAATCATCCACTCAACCATCAATGGACAACTTGGGTTATTTACACCTTTTGGTTGTTACAATAATGCTGCTCTGAACATGAGTGCACAAATACATATTTGAGTCCCTACTTCTACTTCCTTTGAGTATATACCCAGAAGTGGAATTGTTAGACTATATGCTAATTCTATGGTTAATTTTTTTTAGGAATCACATAATGAGGGAATGCATCATTTTATTTTTTTTTTTTTAAATTTTAATTGTTGTTCAAATACAGTTTTCTGTCTTTTACTCCCATCCCAGCCCACCCCCCCCGAGTTCTCCCCACCACCCTCCCATTTCCAGCCCCCCCAGTTTTTGTCCATGTGTCCTTTATACTTGTTCCTGTAAGGAATGCATCATTTCCCATTCCCACCAGCAATGCACAAAGGTTCCCATTTCTCCATGTCCTCCATAACGGTCTTTTATAAACGTGGCATGGGTTCGTACAGATGATGGCTTACCAATGGCAGTGATAATATTTTGACTGCACATGTATCTTAAAAAGATTATGTAAGTTTCCCTTTGAGTGCAGATATATGAATTGTGGTATCTGTTCAGTAATGTGGGGTATCGCTTGTATCACAGCTGATCTTGCTTTTGGTAGTGTGTACCTTCTTTTCTTGTTGATATCTGTGAATGGCGGCCAGACATAACTCAGCCCTGCTCCCAGAGAAAGGAGCATCTTAACACATGGGTCAGGATTTCTAACCTCTCTTTAAAAGATGCCATTTTCCACTTCACTGCAGACTGTGTTTGCATCATACCTTGGATCTAGACAACATAAACTATTCATAAAGCCCTTCTGATATCTGAACGTGGCCTAGAAATTTGCTGATTTTAAACAAATATGTGCATAAAAATGAAGTAATAAAAACATGGAGGATGAGGACACTGTAGGGTGGCAGTGGCAGGGGTAGCCGGCCTTGCCCTTTGACGGGGGCAGTCAAGGATGGAGGTGATGGGGAGGCAGATGGGCAGAAGGGAAGCTTCTCAGGCTTCGTCCCTAGCAGTCTGCCCTTGCTGGTGGCAGGTGGGGTCCTTGCTGCAGAGCTGCTGGCAGTGTCACAGGACGTGAAGGAACTACCTTTCCTGTTGGGGCTGCCCACCACTGAGATTCACATTTTCCATTTCCTGATCTTTAAAGAGCATCAAAAATGTAACAAAGAGAGTCCAGCCAAGGTGGAGGGATAGGTAGCCGCACTGTGCCTCCTTGCACAACCAAGATAGGGACAACAACAATATAGAAACAAAATAACAACCAGAACTGACAGAAAATTGAACTGTATGGAAGTCAGACATCCAAGGAGTTAAAATTAGACACATTCATCCAGACCGGTAGGAGGGGCGGAGTTGGCCGGGCAAGGGACATGGAGCTGAGAGCTGAGCAACCTGGGCAGCGCACAAGTCCACAGCAGGCAGACCCTGGGCGCACAAGCGGTGGTGGCTGGTGGGCCCCGGCCTGGGGGTGGCGACCAGCAGACCCAGCGAGGCAGCCATTGTGAAGCAAGGCACTGCGCGCAACTCAGGGTCCCAACTCAGGATCCCAGCACTGGGAAATAGAGCTTTGGGTCACTGACTGAGGAAGGTCCCACAGGGTGCACAGGCCCACCTACATGGGAATTGACACCAGAGGGGCCCAGTTGGCTCGCAGAACGCGGCGGAGGGATCTGGGGTCCTACAGAGAGCAGAGCAAGCACCATTGTTCCTGCTTGGACCCCACCCCCACATATAGCCTCAGAACCCAGCAACTGGGGTGCCCCGCCCTGGTGAACTCCTAAGGCCCCACCCCTCACTACAGGTGCTCGACAAGACCAAAAAAAAAACAGCAAAGAGATGGCTCAAACAGAAGAAGAATGGAAAGCCCCAGAACCCATCCTTTTAAGCGACCAAGAGATAGCCAACCTATCAGATGCACAGTTCAAAGCACTGGTGATCAGGATACTCACAGAATTGGCTGATTTTGCTCGTAAAGTAGATGAAAAAATGGAGGCTACAATAAGTGAAATGAAGAAAAATGCACAGGGAACCAATAGTGATGGAATGAAAGATGGGTCTCACATCAATGGAGTGGACCAGAAGGAAGAAAAAAATATACAACCAGAAAAGAATGAAGAAAAAGGAATTAAAAAAAATTGAGGAGAGGCTTGGGAACCTCTAGGACATCTTTACATGTTCCAGCATTGGACTTATAGGGGTACCAGAAGGAGAAGAGGAAGAGCAACAAGCAGAAAAGTTATTTGAACAAATAATAAAGGAGAACTTCCCCAATATGGCAAAGGAAATAGACTTCCAGGAAGTCCAGAAAACCCAGAGAGTCCCAAAGAAGTTGAACCCAAGGAGGAACACACCAAGGCACATCATAATTACATTAGCCAAGGTAAAAATGAAGGAGAGAATCCTAGAAGCAGCAAGAGATAAGGGGATAGTCACCTACAAAGGAGTTCCCATCAGACTGTCAGCTGATTTCTCAAAAGAGACCTTGTAGGCAAGAAGGGGCTGGAAAGAAGTATTCCAAGTCATGAAAGGCAAGGACCTACATCCCAGATTGCTCTATCCAGCAAAGCTTTCATTTAGAATGGAAGGGCAGATCAAGTGCTTCTCAGATAAGGTCAAGTTAAAGGAGTTCATCATCACCAATCCTTTACTTTATGAAATGTTAAAGGGACTTATCTCAGAAAAAGAA
>CM052541.1:57417727-57481778 GCA_028533065.1 Trachops cirrhosus
GGCAAGGACCTACATCCCAGATTGCTCTATCCAGCAAAGCTTTCATTTAGAATGGAAGGGCAGATCAAGTGCTTCTCAGATAAGGTCAAGTTAAAGGAGTTCATCATCACCAATCCTTTACTTTATGAAATGTTAAAGGGACTTATCTCAGAAAAAGAAGATAAAAAACATGTATAGTAAAATGACAGCAAACTCACAATTATTAATAACTACAACTAAAACAAAAACAAAAGCAAACTAAGCAAACAACCAGAACAGGAACAGAAACACAGAAATGGAGATCACATGGAGGGTTAGCAACAGGGGAGTGGGAGGAGGAGAGAGGGGGAAAGGTACAGAAAATAAGTAGCATAGATGGTAGGTAGAAAATAGACGGGGGGAGGGCAAGAATAGTAGGGGAAATGTAGAAGCTAAAGAACTTATGACACATGGACATGAACTAAAGTGGGGGAATGTGGGTGGGAGAGGGTGTTCAGGGTGGAGGGGAATGAAGGGGAGTAATGGGACAACTGTAATAGCATAATCAATAAAATATATTATAAATGTAACAATGAGTATATTCCTTTCCAAATTAACTTTTATGTTGTTTTCATTTTATTTCTTAGTTAAATTCCCCAAATAGGAATTCTTTTTTTTTAAAGATTTTATTTATTTTTTAGAGAGGGGAAAGTGGGGAGAGAGGGAAACATCAATGTGTGGTTGCTTCTCACATGCCCCCTACTGGGGACCTGGCCCACAACCCACACATGTGCCCTAGCCTGGGAAGTGAACCAGTGACCCAAATGGGAATTCTTTATCTCTGCCCTGATGAAGTGTTTTCTGAGCCAGTTAGTCTTAATTCTTGTGAATTTTCTAAGGAGACTCTCAGGATTTATGCTCCAGATGGCCTCTGCCCAGGCAGACTGAGAGGGCATCTCACCCAGTCAGGAACCTAGCTCTCACTACGTGGAAAAAGCCCAGAACATACATCACTTGCCTTCAGCACAAGGGACAAGCCAGTTTTATGAATTTCACACTGACTTGTCTGGACTGTGATAAACTCAGGTTAATCTGGGCAGGGTCAAATTCCCCATGAACTTGTAGTAAGTAATCCAGGGCTTGGTCTTGTTTCACAAGTGTCTTGCAGCCAGTGACTCCCATATTTACCATTGTGGCAACTCCCTTCTCCTACACACATTCTCCAGGCAAGTTCTTACCTGACCAGGGAGGGATTACAGGAAGAGGGGAGGAGGGAAGGCCTCATTTAGTCAGTTATCAGAAACTTGTACTGACTTGGTTAAGAGCATCTTTTGAAACCACGATGTCCACTTATGCATGTTCACACACAGGCCTGGAAATTCTATTAAATATTGGGCTTCCTATGTTTGATCAACATGTTCAATGCTTTCTGAAGAAAGTTTTATTTGAAAATTAACAAGTTTATTTTTTAAAATAAACCAAACTATATGAAAGGGCAAAAAGTAAAATTCCCTGTTCCCCTTTCCTCATCTCAGCTTCCCAGTGTTGGATGTGATCCTTTCAAGTTATATTCTAACAAGAGAAAAATTCTGAGGTATCCTAAATTAAATTACTGAAAAAGGCCAGATGGTGGGAGAAGCAGGGGAAGTTAATCAGGCCAAGGCTGGAGCCAACAAAAGGCCACTCACATTCCTGAGTGCATGTTGAAACTCTGAACCAATTCCAGGCAGCTATTTTAGCCGGCGATCTAGAAAAACAGACACCATTACATCCTCTCGCCCACGAACCTTCCAGACGGTTGCCTACAACCAGTCCAGAAGCATCAAGTATTTATCCCTGACGAACTAGTCACCTATCCCAGAACTTCCCCTGCTTCACCTTTTTTTCCCCATCCCCTTATCTGTAGCCACTGCAAATTCTTTCAAAACAACTTACATATTTCTTCTCCAAACTCATTTTACTGAGGACCCTCATCAACCCCAGGACAGCGGACTCTCCTCTTCTTCTACTAGCCCTGCTGCTGAGGATTTAGACTGGGAGTCCCAGGGCCTGCTCCTTTTCCGGCTAGCGCATGTCTCCATAATTCCTTTCTTTCAGAGCAACTTTTGCTTCAAAGGTTTTTGTTTAACATTATTCACACACACACACCTACTTAAAAAACCTCAAATAGGTCCTATTATAATACTGCTATACAGTATGCTTCTGTCACACTAGAAATATCTTTCCACGTTAATTCTTTTTTTTTTTTTAAGAAAAGGGTAAACAAGAAAAGTAATCGGCTTCCTGATAGGTTCGTGAACTGCAGCTAGACCTGAACATTCAGCTGAGAATCAGTGGTACAACTGGTGCTGGGATGTTGGCTCCCTGGCACTGCTGCCTGCCCCCTCGGCTCATGTGTGCCCACCCCAAGGACTGAAGCATCTTATCAGGTGCCCGTGGAGAAGGAGGCAGGGACTCCTGGCAAGGGAGAGTGAGCACATGGCCAGTTTGGCAGAAAAATGAAAAGGCTGGAAAGCCTCCTGGCTCCTTGTTTATCCAGGGGTTGGCAGAAGTACTTCAGATGTTACCTGGGTCAGTGGATGCTGATGCTCTTTCTCCCTCTGCATGGTCCAACATCAGCGGCCAGCCACAATCTCTAGAAGCTTATAGTTTGTGGCCCAGGCATGCCAAGGGGTCAAAGTGCAGGAGCCTTGGTTGTTTTATCCCTACCTATAGTGCAGAAGCATTTTGCCACTACTGTTTTGGGGTTATGAGCATGTGGAGGGGGGTAATGGGGGAGAGTTGTTATAATGATTAGAAAGGACCTGGTGTATGACACATTCCTTTGAAGAATCATAATTTGAACAAGTCCTGGCATTTCAAAAGTTAATTCTCTCAACTAGCACACTCTCTAACTGCGTCTTTGTGATCATGGGTTCCAGGCCCTCCCTTCTTTGGCTTGACCTCTTTCTTGAGCTCTGGTGTCTGCTGGACCTACTTCCTTCCAGTCCACCCTGGATCTCCAGGCCCTTCACATCTAATGTGTTCAAAATAAGGCCAATGTCTTCATCTGGAAACCTGCACCTATTTCTGATTTCTACCCATCTGGTCACCTAAGAGAGAAACTGCTATATCATTCTTAATTCTTTTCTTTCTTTCTTCTCTAATTATTCAATAAGTCCTATTGATTCTAGCTCAAAAATGTCTTTCAAATGTCTTCTTTCTAGTCCCACTCCTACTGCTGCCATTGAGACTGTCATTGTCTCTCAATCCAACAAATATTGATTAAATACTACCATGTACCAGAGACATTTCTGCCATCCACAGCTTCATAGTTCACTGATCCCATTTAACCTCAGGAGGGATCTTACTAAATTAGAAATCTGTTCTTAACTCAACAACCTGTGTTAGCTCCTTTCTGCCTAAAGACTCCTTGGCTGGATGAGCTCTTCTCTACCTTCTCGCTCCCTCCTCTCACCATCCCCCTCGGCCAGCCTCTCTGAGGCAAGTCCCAGCGCCCGCCAGGCCACAGACCTTGTGTTTTGTGGATCCTTGTTTTGCACATGCTCAGTTCTCAGCTGGGAGCACCACTCCCCGTATCAAACTCCTGGGAAATCCCTGCTTTTTAAGATTCTGCTCAAATGTTGACCCATTTGTCAGTCCTTCATGCAGCGTTCTGAGCTCCATGACAGCACTTAGGATCTTTACTGTGTGATTTGCTCACATCTTTGACTGTCCCCAAGCCCCAGCTCCCAAGTTGTCAGCAACTTGAAGGCAGGGTCTGTGCCTTCTTCACAGTGTCCCTGACCCTCAGCTTGATGCCTGGCACATAACTCTTCAATATATAGGTACTAGATTGATCAAACTCTGGGCTGAATACAGATATATAACAAACAGGGTTTGTGAGAAAACCATGTAATACCTGAAAATATTGGTTGCATGTGTCTGAAACCCATGTCTAAGGAGTGCAAGCACAAACTGCCTTATAGAACTGGTAAGTCCCAGGGTGCAGCTGGAGTTGAGGGCCCAGACCATGCTGTCAGGTCTCTTTTTCTCATTGATCATCTCTGGTTTTCTTTGCAGGTTAGTCTCATTATTTTCCTACTGGAACCTGGCAGCTTTACACTTATGTCCTTACAATTTATGGGGAGACCCTCTCTCTCTTAGCACCTGTATATCAAATCTCAAGGGAGTCTGCTTGGACCTGTTTGGTCATATGCTTTTACAGATCACAGGGGACAGGCAGAAGGGGTAGTGTGATTGGTTAGGCCTGGGTCATGGGTCCGCCCCATGGACAGGTGGCTGAGTGAATGACTAGCCCTGTGGGAACTACATGGGATAGAACAGTTTTCCAACAGAAAGAGTAGTGCTGGACAGACAAAAGCATCAGATATCTACTCCAGTTACATGTTTTTGTAAAAAAAAAAAAACAATAAAAAAGATTTCATCTGATTTGTTGGTTAGCTCTCAGTATAGCTGAGGTACATGAGAAGCCCATTATATTGTATCAAAAACATAATAGGGTTTTAGGGCAGTAGATAGTCTTAAACAGTGCTTCTAAAACTGCAATGCACACGTCAATGAACCTATAATGTTCAAATGTAGATTTTCATTCAGTAGGTCTGGGGTGGAACCTGGGATTCTGCATTTCTTATAAGCTTATATTATCTACTTGGATAGCCACAAAATACCATGGACTAGGTGACTGAACAAAATCTGGAGCCTGGAAGTCCAAGATCAAGATTGATGAGAATACTCTTCCTGGCTTGCAAATGGCTGCCCTCTCACTGTGTCTTCACGTGGCCTTTCTTCTGTGCACATGTGAAGAGAGAGAGTGAGCCCTGGCATCTCTTCCTGTTCTAATAAGGACACCAGTCCTATTCAATTAGGGTCCTGCTCTTATAACCTCAATTAACCTTAATTATCTCCTTAAAGACTTTTTCTCCAAATATAGTCACATCGGGGGTTAGCACTTCAACATATGAATTTTGGCAGGGACAGATTCCGTCCATGACAAAACTCAAAGTTGAATCTGTGTGCCGCAGCATACATGCCTCCGCAGTGCTGAAGAAGTTAGCTGGAGAAGGGCCAAGCACTGCAAGGCAGCAGGAACCAGTGGAGCGAGAAGCCCACACACTGGGGATTCCGAAGTACCAAACACTGTGTGACTGAGTCTCTTAAATTCTCTGGGTATTGCTCTCTGAGTACATCTCCAGTAAACATTAAGACAAAAAGTGTTTCTAACTTGGTGATTAGTAGTTCAGTTTATTTTCAAATTGGTCTGGAAGTTTTATTTTATGAGCCTTTTTTCAATTTTAAGAAAGTAGGCCCTGGCTGGTGTAGCTCAGTGGATTGAGCACAGGCCTGCGAACCAAAGAAAGTGATTGTGTTGTAGAATGTCCTCTAAGTACCCTTGGAGCTCCAGCCCTGTTAGGGAGAAGCCTGCTAAGGAAGCTACTACCCTGGGAAAAAGGCTGGTCTCCAGTCTCAATTTGCTGGGCTTTATGTTTATCATGATACCTAAATGGCAGCAAAAGGAGTAGGGACAGAGGTGGGAATGCAGAACTATTACACTGCCTCAGGGCACCATCTACGCTGCTCAGTAAGTTGTTCCAGACCTGCAATGGTCTGAATTGTGTCCCCCCAAAAACCTATGTCAAAGCCCTAATCCATAGTACCTCAGAATGTGACTGTGTTTGGAGATAAGATCTTTAAATATTAAGATGAAAAGTGATTAAGTTAAAATGAGGCTGTTGGAATGGACTGTAATCTGGTAGGACTAGTGTCTTTACAAGGACAGGTAGAGACATCAGGGATGCACACGCACAAAGAAAAGGCCATGTGAGGACATGGTGAGAAGCTGGCCATCTGTCAGCAAGCCCAGAGACCTCGGGAGAAACCAAACCTGCTGGCACCTTGATCTTGGACTTCTGGCCTCCAGAACAGTGAGGAAAAAAATTCCCGTTTGCTGCAGCCACTGCATCTGTGGTATTTTATTATCGCAGCCTTAGCGGACTAACAGAAAACTTAAAACAGCTCGGTTCCATTGTATTTGGTAAGCATTAATCTGTCACTCAAATTTCAATTCACTTAAAAAATTTTTTTTAGTTCACTCAACAAATCTGCACTAGTGCTCTTCTGGTGAGGAGGCTAAGCTCAGATAATAAGACACAGATCCTGTTCTCATCTGGTGGTGGAGACAGGCCCATAAAGGCCAGAGCAGTACAGAAGGGTCTGGAGGTGAGAGGCTGGCGCACCTGGAAAACTGAGAGTCCAGTGGCCCAGTCCTGCAAGGTGGCCAAGGAGGGGTGGTGGGAATGACTAATAATGAGCCCGGAGGGAGGTCATCGGAGCCAGATCATGATGGAGCTTGGACACCAAGTTGAATAGTGATGGCCTTTAGGAAGAAAGTATAGAAGGATCACGGGGGAGAATAAAGAGTTGAGAATACATTGAGTGAGGAGCTGTAGTGATCTGGGGAGGGCCAGGGGGCCTGGGCTGAGAGTAAGACACATATTTAATAGCCATTCCTTCTAGGTGCCCATTGTAGTCACTGCAGGGAATGGGGTTCTTTAAAATAGGGGGTGGACTTGCATTATGGTTGTTGGGATGGAATGAGAGGCACACTGCAGAGTTGGGCTTCCTCCTTTCTCTCCCACGTGCCTGATAAGAGCAGTTTCTGGGAGTTTTTCTACATAGATCCTACCCCTACCCACACACATGCACACATGCACACCGAGAGCTGCTTGAGCAAAGCTGTCATTACTAAAACTGCTCATTGGTAGTACACAAACCTCACTGCCCAGAACTTGCTTGACCAGTTCTACGGAGCGGGCAGGAAACCTAAGGTCCACCTAGATGACCCCCCCACCCCCCACTGAACAATGCCCTTTGACACCCCTCCCCTGAGCCCCACTATCCATCCCTCCTGCTATGCTTCCCTTCAGCTCAGCACATCTCCCCTCGCCTGCTATCATCAACTTGTTGAGAGCACACCTAAGCTAATTCGGCAGTGTATTTTTTCCTTTTTTTTTTTTTGTTAGACCCCAATGACAAGCAATGAATTTGTGGGATGAAAGTTTTAGTACTGCCCCACATCCTCCCTTCTGGGTTGCAATGCACAGGTTCTTAAGCTGGGCTCAGTGAAACACATCTTCATTTTTATTTGCTTCCAATGGAAATTTAACATTTCTGTTGAGTATGAAAAAAGGGGACAACGTACTAAACCTAACAAGCTCAGGGGAGGCCTGCATGGAGCCTTTACAAACTCAGAGCCCAAACGTAACCTCATAGGATGGTCTGAAATTAAACCTTTCTAGCTAAAAGTGAGTTGTGGTGATAGTCATGTCTTAGGTCAGCACCTTTCATGACAAAGGCCAATCTTTACCTTAACTGAACCTGTCTGTTGTCTTTTTGCATCTATCATAACAGACCTGTGGAAGGTCAGGATAATTTCCTTTTCCCAGACCTGTCAGGGCACAATCTTCCACCAGAGTAGCAGATCACAGAGCCCCTCACTGGTATTGCCATCATGTTAATTGTTACTATCTTATACCCGACAATGTAAAAGAAGTGTCTATTCATTGACTTTTTATCCAATCCCATAGATCTTCCTCCCCATGCTTTGCTTTCTCCTGCCTCCCTAACCTATCACCAGTGAATTTCATATAACCCCCTTACACCTCCTTCTTTGACTATAATGTATAAAATAAGGTGCAAAACTGCCATTCTCTGGAGCATTTTCTCAATCCATTGAGTTTTTGATTCCTGGCAATTCTTACAGGTATGGGCATTTCTTATGTTGACACCTTCAGTCATGATCGGAGGCGACAAACCACTAGAGTGTTAGCAGCTCCCATGACTGTTTCAGCAGTAGCCATGGGTATTTTTACATCGAATTATACTTGGTGCAGACATCTCAGAATACCGCTTATTCAGAATATCATTTATAACTGAAGTGTGATTACTAGAACCACCCTAGATCATGTTACTTCACAATGTTAATGAAGAAGCACACAGGATCCAGGGCCTTGGAGTGTAACTTAAAGGTCTGAGAAGTTTCCCCAGCAAAGATGACTCTAGCCCTGCCTCATGGAGTAGAAATCTGGAGCCTTGACCATTCATTTGTTCAAACGATGGTTAGAGACAGACCTAGCACTGATCGTTTCTAAGAAAAATCTGAGTCTGGCCTCGGGTGAGGCCTGGTTTGCTCTGTGTAGTGCTAGACACACCCCCTGGTTGGCTCAGCTCCTGCCTTCACTTGGCCAGTTGTCTAAACATTTGGAATTGCCTGTGACAGGACACACAGACTTAGCAAAAACATATCCGTGACCTATTTGCTGTCTAATTCTCTACTCCTTGGTAGAGCCCCCTCCACCCCTAACTCCTGCGAACGAACCCACAGCTGGCATGCGACACTACTTCCAGCAGCCCCAGACATGCCGCCACGTCGTGTTTTGTGCTGCTTTCCTCTTACACACGATGCTCTGAGTCAGATGTCCTCCTCCAGGCCATCTGTCAAGGCCCTGCTGTCATCCTGTTTCCAGTAACCTCTTGGCTCAAGCTTGACTTAAAAAAAAAACTTGTTGAGGTGAAATTCACATAGCATAAAGTTAACTATTATACAGTACCCAATTCCATTGTATCTAGTGCAATGTTATATAACCATCACCTCTATCTAGTTCCAAAACACTTCCATCATTTCAAAATAAAACTTCACACTCATTAAGCACTCAGTCCCCATTTGACACTCTTCCCAGGCCCTGGTAACCACCAATCTGTATTCTGTCTCTATGGATTTGCATATACTAGATATTTCATATAAATGGAATTATACAATATATAGCCATTTGTTTCTAGTTGCTTTCACCAACCACAGTGTTTTCTAGGTTCATCAAAGTTGTAGTATGTATAGGTACTTCAGTCTTTTTGGTGGTTGAATAGATAGGCCACAATTTGTTTATCTGTTCATCTGTTGATGCACAGTTGTGCTGTTTCCCCCTTTTGGCTATTGTGAACAGTGTTGCAGTGAACATGTATGTGTTGGGAACCGCCCTGCCTGGTTTCAGGGAGCTGTAACCCCCCATGGCTAAGGCTGAGTGAGAGACCTCCGGACCAGGAGACACTAAGGAGACAAGCTTATCTCCCTGGCAGGAGCGCTGCCTGCTCCTTGCCTGGCCCCCATTGCTTGGTTGGTTAGCCAATGACGGGTAATATTCCTCAGAGGAGGATGGACCTAAGACAGGCATGATCACATGGGAAAGGCCCTCAGGGAAGGACTTGGGGGGCTGTGGAAAAGAGGGGGTGATCGACCCCCACCCCCTGGCTTTGACAAAGCCTGAGTCCTCGTTCTGCCTGCGAAACATCCAAATCTCCTGGCTGCCTTTGTCTCCTCTTCCCATATCAAGCTTGTAACAATGACAAGGGGTGGTACAATCCTACACTGGGGACTGTGGACTTAACGGGGTGATGAGGTCTGAAAAAAAGGATATGTAAAATCCTGTGAAATCTGCTTTGCTGAGGATGCTTTTAATTAGATTATGAAGGCCCGGGCAGGAAATGAATTTATCCCCTCAAGTTCTGTAGTTTTTAGGTGATAAGACCCCAACTCAGTGTGAGCCCTCTTTAGCTCTTTGAACGTTATCTATTTTGTTTGATCCTGACTGCCAGACAATGGTTAATAAGCTGTATCTGTGCTCCTACCCAAAAATGACCTAATAGAAGCCTTCTCAGGCAGCAGTGTGGGGCACTCTCCTTTGAGAGAGTGGCCAGGCCACTCTGAGGCACCCTCCCCTTGAGAGGGTAGCTGTGCCGTCCCTATTCCTCCACAGGACTCAGAAGTCCATGTGAATGTCTCATGTACCATCCGCAGGGCTGCAGATATTGCTGGCTGGTATCTGCGTCATGTGTGCACAGGCATTAGAGTACTTGTTTTTAGTTTTCTCAGACATATACCTAAGAGTGCATTTGCTGGGTCATATGATAATTCTATGTTCAACTTTTTGAGTAACTGCCAAACTATTTTCCATAACAGCTAAACCATTTTACATTCAAATCATCAATGCACAAGTGTTCCAACTTCTCCATATCCTTGCTAACACTTATTATTTAAAGTTTTACTTTTGGTGGGGTGGTAGTTTTTCTATTTAGTTTGTGGTTAGTAAGAGAAACGGAGTTTAGTCCTCTCATCCAAGTTTATCAATCAAGCATAGAAAACATATAAGGTACAGTGATTTTGGTAAGTGGAAAGTCTGGTTTAATTAATTTAACTAATTAAAAAGGTTTTAATACTGTCTTTTGAGATACTTCACTTACTATAATTTATGCTGAAGCTTTCTTTACTTTTTATTATTTTTCTTTTTCTTTACTTTGTAAACCCTTCAATTATTCCCTCCCTTTTATGTCCACCCCAGATTCTCCACAGCCATATCTGTCTCTGCAGCATTGCTCTTATCACAGTATATTGTAATTCTTACTGTAATTCTGCATTCACTTGCCTCTCTCCCTTGTTAGACTTGGCAGAGTTGCTTGTGGGCAGAGAGAGCAGTGCTGGCCACTTAAGTGGGCAAATGCTTGAGGAGGGCTCAAGAGCTCTCCCTTGTGGTGAGTAAGAATAAGTCTACTTATTCTCTCATCGTCCCTGGTCCTAAGACCAGCATTACAACCTTTTTTTAAGCCCCACCCCTTTTTAAAGCCCCACCCATCATCACACACTTTATTGACTTCATAGGGATGAAATGGAAGACAAATGAGACACCAGCTGAAGAGAAGAAAGGCTGCGTAAATCCAAGTCTTTCTTTTACTGGAGAAACAAAGCAAATGACTCCAAATTGTGCTGACTTTATCATGGCCACACAAGTCACTTGGGAGGATAGAAATGGCATTTGGATGCATCTGAATGAATCATTTGGCAAAATATAAGAGTTCTGGGGGAACTGACTGTGGTGTGCAGTTCTCTGGACTAGTGATGAGGTGAGTGTGTGCCATGTATGACTTAGCTCTTTGTCGTCTCTAGCTGTAAAGCTGAAGCAGCGTATGAATTCTTCTTCCTGCTGCCCATGTCAAAGCATTTGTCCACTTCCCATTTTCCAAAAGGTGCCGAAAAGGTGCTGGGCCCTGGGAAGGCAAAGATAAATAACATCTCACCCTGTTCTCGGTGTGTCCATGTGCAAGGTGATGACCATTAAGAAGCCACATACCTGCATCACTTTGGAGGAGAGAAATCTCAATGAAAAGAAATTAAAAATCTGTTTCTAGGCACACATGAAAAATATTGGGAAGAGCAGTTATATGTGCTTTATTTCAGTTTTATTTGCTCAGTTGGGTCCCATCCTCAGAAGAAGAGCTAGATATTTTTCAGATATGTTGGCAGTTTTAGGGCTGTTGTAACATTGATTTTTCTAGTACCTACAGAAAGGCAGTAGTTTAGGTCAGAGAAAAGGATTTGACTATGAGCTTTTCTCAACTGAAGTTATTTCACCATAAAAAACCCCAATAAAATGGGCCTTCTGTGTGAGAAAGGCAACATAGGATATGAGAAAAATGTGGGATCTGCAATAAAGATGTGGGCTTGTGCCTAGGTCTGCAACTCACTTGTCATGTTCCAACAGAAAGGTCTCTGGACCTTGGCTTGCTCATCCCAGTCTACTTCCCTCTCTTCCCCTGACCCCCTCCCCTGGGAAATTTCACTATATCTGAAGGAATTTAATTGGCTTATTCCATGGTTTTAAGATTACAGGCATTGTTTCTGAACCCAAATGTCACATTCTTCATGTTTCCATTGGCTTGAACCATTATCAAGGTATTTTATTGTTATAGGCTTCCCCTCCTCCACAGAGATCTGGTTAATCTTGGATAATTATGGTTCAACCCCCTCCCTTGATACCTGTGAGTTCCAGGGGCTTACTTCCTGCACTTCTCTAGGTCACCCCACTCCTGTGCTCACATGCTGCTTTAGCTTTGGCACCAACTCTGACGCAGAGCTCAGCTCCCTTCTGAGAGGCCCAGAAGGATCCCCTCCTGCAGCGGAGCGTCTCTCATCTGGCTTTCTCACTTTTTCATTCTTCCTTTTCATTTTCACATTTTTGGGCTGCAGTAAAAAAATGCGACGTCCCCCCCACCCCCCAACCACCAGGTCCAGCCAGAACCATCCTGTCCATGTAGGTCTCAGCTTCTTACCAACTATTTTCCCATCAAAAACAGCCTTTCCTTCTCAGAAGGAATTCTGGCAAGAGGGTTTCCTCTAGCTCATGACCCTTGCTTCAGGAACCTGTCCAAGCCCATCTAAGACATAGAGGGCTCAATGCTGAGAGGCCAGTGCCAGGCAGCTTCAATAAAACCTGCCAGCATTTATGGACAGCTCGGATGTCCATTTTTCCCACCCATGACTTGTAATTGGTACTTAAATAAAATTCTAAAGTTAGCTTTCCATTATTAAAATTTATTATTTAAGTGTTCTGAGGCATCCTGTTTCTGTCTCCACACTCCTGGCTGATTTTCTCAGAAATGACCATCTGGCTGGGACTTCCTACAGATGACCACTAGAGGGCACATGATTTCCAGCCCACAAGCCCTCTTGTCAGCCGATTCCTGGCGTTTTGCTGCAGAAATGACACTTTTTGCCTGTTTGTTTTCCCTCAGAAACAGGAGGAAAGCACTTGAAATTCCCTGGATACAGCTAAGGCATTTTCTACTGCATTCATCTGTGAAATGCTGGCTACAAGAAGCAGACATTCTGGTGTGTGGAGGGAAGACTGTATTCCCTGTTCCTGTCACTCATTCCCCTCAAGCGGCAGAGAAAAAGGCTGCAGAAAGCTGAACAAATGAATTTTGCTGTTTCTAAGATTACTAGGAGAATACAGTTGTAGGCTACATGTGTCAACGCAGGCCTCGTGGCACAGTGAATATAGTGTGTTTGGAATGAGACACACGTGGGATGCATTTCCCACACCCAAGCTTCCTGCCAAGACCGCAAACTAGTATGGGCTGCTGGCTGGCAACCCTGGAGAACTGCATGTTAGTTTGCTGGGAGGCAGGAGAAGAGTTAGGAAGACCAAGTGACTTTTATGTCACTTGTAAAGTCCCTTAGACCTGGCTCTCGGAAGAGGGGAGATATATCCTACTCTGGAGGGGAAGACAGAGATAGTGATGGGATTGGGAAGTAAACAGGAGTAAATAAACATGAGTACAGGTCAAAAGTTAGGATAAGATCACAATTAGAATGCTCTAACTTCTAAACTAGCTGGTGAAAATTCAAAGGTAAGTGGAAATGGCAGGGGTGGGGGGGCGGCGCGGATATTTAAAGTCCTGTACTATAAATTAAAAGTCTCAACTAAGATGCTGAACCAAGGCCTCATAAAATAGTATTTTCCAGCTCTCACACTTGTTAACTTTGTGACTTGGCGTAGAATACATAATTTCTCTGTGACTTTGAGTAGGATACATAATTTCTCTGAGCTTCAGTTTCCTCCTCTATAATATGGGTACAACTACTGTGAGGTTTGCTGTGAAGATTAAATAATATAATATACATGAAATAGTCCTCTCCTTCTTGGCTCTTGGTAGATGGTCAATGTTCTACTTCTCTCTTCTCTCCTTTAGCATGTTTAGCTCATAAAGATTTAACTCATTCAAGAATTTTTTCTGAGTGCCTGCATTAGTTGGTTGCCTTCAGCTGCAAGTGACAGGAAACCTCACCTAAATGGCAGTTAACAATAAGGAAAAGGTATTATCTCATTATAAGTCCATAGGTAGGACAGTTCCAGGGCTGATTAATGTAGCGGATCAGCAAAATCACCAAGGACTCTGACCCCTTCCACACTTGGGCTCTGCCATCCTCAGAAGGTTCTCGTTGTCCTGGTGCCTCTCTCATTACGGCTGCAGACGGGGGCCACTCCAGTCCCCAGAGGCAGGCCTGGCGCTTTCCTCTCACACAGCTCCTTAGAGTTTTCCTGGAACTATTTCCCAGAAGTCATCCCAGCAGTCTTCCCTCATGTCTCACGGACCAGAACTTGGTCACACTGCCCACCCCTAGATCGGTTCCTGGTGAGATGAATGGGTTTCCATGTTTAAACAGAGCAATCGTGATTCACCCTAAGATGTCCCTTAGTCTTCCAGAATTGTTGATATTAGGTTCAATGAGGTGAAGAGATGCTATTGGTAGGCAATAAACAGTGTTCTCCAGGCACTGTAGATGATGTTTGGCACACAGTAGTGAATAAGTCAGATGCCGTTCCTAGGGAGCTTATGGGGGAGGTTACACACAGGTCATTAAAATATAGTGTGTGAGTGCTATGCAGGGAGAACTGTAGGGGAGTAACCCATAATTGGTGGTCCAGGAAGACTTCCTGGAGGAGGTGCTCTTTGACTGAGACCTGAAGGATATGGTGGGAGTTGAAGTCTTGGGAACAAGAGTGATTGTGACATATTCAGGTAACCAAAGTGTTCACTGGAGGTAGGGAGACTGCAATACAGGAGGGTTGGTGGTCAGCAGGGACTGTTCATGAAGGCCTTGGAAACCATGTGGGGGGAGTTGAAATTCTATTATGTCAGCAATGCATAGGTATATTTAAAGCAATGTCCTTAAAAATGTGGATGTGATATCAATCCAGTGGTTTATATAACCAGCATATAAAAACAAAAATAGTAATACTAAATTCTTACATAAAAATTACTGTGTTCAAGGCACTGTTCTGAGAGTTTATGTATTCTCCATGAATGCACTGATCATCAGAAATATTACTGTTATCTCCATTTTGCAGGTGAAGAAACTGAAGCACCAACCCAAGATCACTGTTATAGGTTGAATTGTGTCCCTGCAAAACAGCTACGTTGAAGTGCTAACCCTCTGTACCTCAGAATATCTCTTTATTTAAAAATAGGATTGTTGCAGATGTTACTAGTTAAGACAAGGTCATACTGGAGTAGGGTGGGCCCCAAATCTAATATGACTGGTATGCTATAAAAAGAGGGCCATCTGAAGACAGAGATGCAGAAAGAACACTGTACGAGACGGAGGCGGGGATGAGAGCCATGCATCCACAAGCCAAGGAACACCAAGGATTGCTGCTCTCACCAGAGGCTGGAGACAGGCATGGAGCAGATTCTTCCTCACAACGCTCAGAGGAAACAACTTTGCCAATATCTTGATTTTGGACTTTTAGCCTCCAGAACTGTAATAAAATAAATTTCTTTCATTTTAAGCCACCCAGTTTGTGGTGCTTTGTTATAACACACAGAGCAAATTAATACAACCACACAGCTAGTAAGTGGGGAACTGGGATTGAAACCCAGAGTCGGGCCCCATAGTCATACTCTGAACCACTGTACTTTCCTCAATAGTAAAGAGAATGCAGTGTAAGTAGTTGGGGAAATGGTTCTACTTACATTAATGTATGTAGGTATGTGTATGTGTGCTGGGTCATAATGTAAGATGTATTTCACTAAAGTTTGAAAGTCACTAGTCACAGGGGTTTGAATAGAGTAATAAGACCAATTTTCATTTTAGAAGGAACAAAAAATCTTGTCAAGATTTCAGGACTAGAAGTCAAGAAGGATAAACTCTCTTTTATGAACAAGTTCAAAGGCCTCATCCTTTGGTGGGTGTGACGGTAGGATTTCTGTTAGGTAGATGGTGCTGAGCAGGAGTATCACCTAATGGTGTGCAGGCCCAGGGGGGAATTATACGGGGCACTGTGATACTGTGCAGCGTACAGCCTGTACGGATGTTCCTGGTGGTCCTAGGACTGGATTAGAGATGTTCATTGTGGAAGAAGTATAAGCAGAGGGGAAAGCACCTCTACTAGACACGAATGTGCTTCAAAAATATTTTCTTTTCTACAGATCCTTAAAGATAACATATTGGCATTCTAGGTATAAAGTCTATAATGAACAGGCATCAAAGGCAGCAACACTAGGAGAGCCAGGTGTTAGGATGTAGGCTCCTCCAGAAGTTTGGCTCCCTCACCAGAATGTGACTCCATGAGGACACGAACTTCACATGTGACATTCACTCCTGACCCCCAGTATTAGAATATATACCCAGCAGGTGTTGCATGACTACTAGTTGAATGAATATTGAAGGAAACACAGTGAGAACATGAATGAAGGTTGGTGAAACTGTGGTTATTTTAAAGTCCTTGTTCCCCCATCTGCCTCCACTACTCACTGCAGCGCCCACCCTCTCCACACTGGCCTCTGGCTGCACATCTTCTCCCATGTCCTTCACACCTTTGACACCACAATTCCATGTCCTTCTCTCCTATTCAGTACACGACCAGGAAAAATGAATGCTGGTGGCGAGGTGTGTGGCCTCTGCTGAATCCTATCCCTTCTGACAATGAACTGAACACTATTAACAGCTCCAAGTCAGCTGCAGAGGTGCCTGTGACATTTGTGGATGCCCTGAGCCCTGCTCCACGGCAAGGGATTACAGCAGTGTGCACAAATCCTTGTCCGCCAAGAGCACAGTGCTGTCTCAGAGTGACTGACAGAATTAAGCATGGTCTAGACTGATGCGAAGTCCAAGAGGGATTTATAACTCAATATTAAGAAATGGAAATTTTGTTCTCATTCAAACCATTCCTATGCCACCATTATTATTTTTTTCTAGGTGTCAGTATTAATTCAGCCTTTTGCATTAGGAAGTTAACTCAATCCCAGGCAGCTCCCTGCCTAGCAAGGCTCTGAGCGACCAGATCTCATTGTTTCTTGGTATGATCTCTGATAGGGGCTTGTGGCTCACAAATGTATCATAACGAACCAGCTGTCACCTGAGTTTTGTTCTGAGAGAGATTTTTCCTGCCCATTTAAGGTGACCAACTCTCCCAGTTTGCCTGGAACTTGCCCAGTTTTAGCACTGAAAGTGCTGTGTCCAAGGAAACCTCTCAGCCCTGGGCACACAGGGACAGTGGGTCACTAGGACATGCCACACTCAAATAGGACCAGGAGCTTGTGCCTGCTTGTTGGCCCAACAAAACTGGCTCATGCCAACTGTTCCAAAGGCCTCCCAAAATTAGGAATGTTTTTCCTCTTTGGTAAATCATGTTTTTTTTTTTATTTTATTTCAGTGAAATGGAAATGCAAGACACCCAGAAACAGAGAGTAGTTACAATGGGTTTCCTTTTCTCCCCAAATGGGTGGTAAGCAAAAACTCCAGACTGCCTGCTTTTGACTTCTAATATGATCGTTTAACTACAAGCTATTGAACCTCTCTGTGCCTCAGTTTCTCATCTATAAAATGGGGATAATGAAAGTATCTGTCTCATGGGGTCTTTGTAAGGATTGGATGAGAAAATATGTAATAGTTTTTCAACTGTAACTAGCCAGAGTAGGTGCTCAGAAACCATAATTATTACTGTTACATCTCCCTCTGCAGAAATGGGGTTCTTCCATTTCCCGGAGCCAGCTTTGCTTCCTTGGTAATAGGTGGGGGCAGTGGGGTAGAGGGACTCCCACAGCTATCTACAGGACAGCATGACTAGGGACAGTCCCAGCGGGAAGATGTCACCTCTCTCCCCACCCCTTTTCAACCTCTTATGTCAAATATAACACAAACACAGAAAATAGCATAAAACAAGTGTATAGCTTCATAAATTACTAGTTAGTAAAAACTCTTCTAATCAGTACCTTTGTGGGAAGGTAGAATTTTGCCATCCATCTGAGGAGTCCTCCACTGCCTTGTCCAAACTCTACTCCCAGCCCCTTCCTTTGCTAAGAGTACCCTAATATGTATCGTATCAAGAAATGATGCTTTTCTTCTTCCTCCTTGTTTTTCTTCAGGGTGAAACAAAGAAACAAAAAAAATGGCATGTGTGCTATCTAAAAGAGAAGGGCCTGGGTTTCCTCTTATTAATTTGGGGTGTGGGGGAGGATATAAAAGAGCAAAGAAACCATGGTTTCTAAAAGAAAGGGTTTAAGTAGGAATTTGCAAATTTTACCTTCCTTTTTCTGACTATGCATCACATCTCCTGGAAGGGGCACCTAGATCTCCGTGTATGTTGCTTAAAGAAAATAGACAACCGTCACAGTTCATTTAAATCCCATCTGCCTCCTGTAAAATGAAAAAGTCATTCCTGTGAGTCAGGGGGTCTAGGCTCGAGTGGAGGAAGAGATCACCTACATGTTCTCCCGTTGCAAGCCTGTAGCTCGCATAGGGCAGAGTCACCCCCTTGTTTTCCCACCAGGGCAGAGCTTGTTATATTAAACTATGCTTCTCCTCAAACAGTTGTTAGTGCAAAGCACTCCTAATACTATTGTGAATGGCGCTGAAAAGAATACAGGACCCAGATGTGTGGTTCTGGTATCAATCACTGGATTTATAATGGGAGAGGCTGGGTGGGTGTGGAATTGGTTACTAGGACTTAGGACTTGAGTCAGACAGGGAGGGAACATGCTTCCCAGGGGAATGGGGTGTGGAAGGGAAACAGGGCCTAATGGAGGAAATTATTCATTGATGGGACAGGCAGTTAGAAATTAAGACCAGGAAGCACACTTTGAAATACGGCTTGGAGATCTGTTAGGATTAGTTTCATCTTCATAGAATGGAAAACCCCAATAAATGTGGTTTAAATACAATAAAGGCTAATTTACTTATATAGTCCATAGTGAGTATGTTAGTTCCACGAGTGGTAGGAACCTCTGTCTTCCTGAATTGTCAGCCTTCGTGAGTGATGTCCACCCCCAAGGACCTCAAGGTCCAAGATGACTGCTGAAACTCTAGCCAGCACCTCTAAGTTTTAGCCAGGAGGAAGTAGGAAATGTCAGCAAGGTTTGTCTTGCAGCAGAGTAGGCTTTTGAGTAGCATTCCCAAAAGCCACACTCAGCAATTTCTGCTTACATTTTATTGATTGTGACAGGCTGAAAGGGAGGCTTCAGAAATATGCTCTTGACTTTCTAGAATAAAAGATTCTTCTGGATAGGAAGGTACAGAGAATCAATGGGAAGGCGAATCAACCCGCAGTCTTTTCTAAATAGGATGAAGCAGAAAATCGTGGTTTAGCATGGAACCTCTGTATTACTTGGGTTAACATCTGAGATTGGGGCTCCAGCATCTTACTAGCTATATAATCAACAAGGTACCTAAAATTTCTAAGACAGTTTTCTCACCTGCAAAATGGAGAAAGTAATCAAATCTCTCCCAAAGGTTTTCTTTTGTGAGTGTGAGTCAGATTAAAAAACATTACTCTAAATGGTTCAGGGTAGTGCTTGGCACACAGAAAGCACTCCAAAGTGGCAGCTAGTAGCATGACTATGATTTAAGAGGCAATAAAAGCAAAATTTTGACATACATTTACATAAGATAAACCCCACTGTTTATTTTATTACATAAAATAAACGTGTCATCCAAAGAACATGATTGAGGTGTCTCCAAGCCCGTGTTGACGGCTGCTTTCAAGTGCAATCCCCACAAGGCTAAATGATTTGCAGTGTCTGAACTCCCATGTGAAGGAGTTAGGCCACTGAAGGGTATATAGGTTCCTATGGGTGCTTAAGGGTATGTAAGTTTTCCCTGATCCCATTGCTGCTGGCCTAGTAGAGATGCAAGGACAGATGCTGCAGTGACCAAACTCAAAAGGGCCAGACTACTGGGGGATGGTCTGCAGCCGGACTGCCTTGTTCTATCCTCGCTCCAGCAGTAAGCCCCTTCCTGTGCTGCTCTCCTCTGGGCTTCAGGCCAGCCTTCTTAGATCTTCAGCTCTCTTCCCCTCCCTGGAAAGCTCTTATTTCTACCTGTTGGTGGTTCTGATCTTTCACTGGGCCGTAGGACACTATTCCATTATCAAATATGAGTGAGAAACATTATGTACTCTAGCTGCCCTTTGGGAAGTCACAATGCACAAAACTAAAAGCATACAACATAAAGGCTCTAAGAAAGTCTACAAAGAAATGTTAATACCATTTAATTCAACATTTTCCACTTGACTAAAAACCCTTGGCTTAGAGTTAAGCTTTGGGAACCCATGTCCCATACTTGTTACATTTACTATAATTTCCAGTCAGATATGCTTTTTTTTTCAAATGTACAGTTTTCTTATTCCTAGGGGACCTCCTATATTTTTAGGGTTTTATTTATTTATTTTTAGAGAGAGGGGAAAGGAGAGAAAAAAAGGAGAGAAACATCTATGTATGTGAGAAACATCGATCAGTTGCCTCTTGTATGTGTCTGGATTGGGGACTTAACCTGCAACTCAGGCATGTGCCCTGACTGGGAATCAAACCAGCAACTTTTGCTTTGCAGGACGATGCCCAAGCAAATAAGCCACACTGGTCAGGGCCCTAGGGGACCTACTAATGAGTCTTTTCAGCCAAGGATATATGTCCAGTATGAAGCCCATTTAAAGATCTGAGATGATCACCACTTTTTTTTTTGAAACCAATAAATGATGCATCCCTTTCTGGTGCTACTTATAAACTCTCCCTACCTCTTTACAGTCTCTGAAATGAGAAATGAGATCATGTGTGTGAAAAGTGCTTTATAAGCCATTAAATGCTATATAGATGTTAGTTGTTACTATTAGGATGACTCACTCCAGTGCTCTGATCTCCTTCTCCCAGGGAAGTGGCATTTTCAGAATTACAGCTTCATAATATAAAAACAACTGAAAACTACATATATAGTAATAGCCATTTCTACAAGAGAATTCTTTCTGTTAGTGCAGTAAAAAGCTGACTGTAAAGTATGCAACCAGTTCTTCACAGAACGGAGAAAGGAAGTATAGGCATCACCCCTTTGAATCTTCAGGTTACCCCCAGACACACAAGAAACCATCCCAGCAACACATCCAGTCCCTCAGAGTTGCCTCTTGCCTCTCTGGCCCCAAATCTTCCAGGTCAGATTCTCTAGTTACGCACAGACTCTGCAGTGGCAAGAAATTGGAAATCATCAGATCTCACAGTGATGGCCTTCTTGGAATCCATTTAAAACAGGACCAGGAAATTCCAGCCAAGTGCTTGATTCGCAGAAGCCCCCAAACAATGGACCTTTCCTTGTTTGTTTTTCGAGATGTTCGCTGGGGCTCCTCCTTTCCTCAATACTGCAGTGGTTTCCAGGGGCACGCCCAGCCAGAGAGCACAGCCAGGGTTGGCCGTGGCTCAAGGGCAAGGTTTATGTTCATTTTGCTGACTTCTTTCCCCGACTCTACTCCAGAGTAAACAGAAAAGAAATCCAGGCCTCTAAAACCTAAGTAAATCAGCCACAACTAAAAATATTTGGCTAAGCCAGACACAAAAGGACAAAAATTATATGATTCCACTACCTAGAATAGGCAAATTCACAGAGACAGAAAGTGGAAGCGAGGTCACCATGGGCTGGGGGGAGGGAGGAATGGAGAGTTACTGTTTAATAGGTATGGAGTTTTTTGTTAAGAATTACAAAAATAAAAAGGTGCTGGAAACGGATGGTGGTGAGGTTGCCCAGCTTTGTGCATAAACTTAATGCCATTGAACCTACACTTAAAAATGGATAAAATAGCAAATTGTGTTATGTATGTTTTACCACAATAAAACTAAACAAGCAGCAATGACACCAGTACAAATATTTGATATCAAGTTCCCATAATGTGGCATCCATCCCTGGGGACACCTGCCCGTGCTGTGTGCTACAGATGTGACCCCAGGAGGCAGGATAAGATCAACTGGGTCTTCAGTCCTGGCCATTGCACCCCAGGCAGAAGAGCCCAGCCAGAGGGCAGCTCAGAGTATCTATCTCATGGCCCCGGGAGAGCTCCTGTAGGCTTGGGACATAAGCAGGAAGTCTCACCTTAACTTTTCAAAGCATCTTTCTTAAGTCTTAAGACAGCCTGAAATGCTCTTTTCCTCTGACAGAGACAGAGGCTAGGACGTGTTGAAAAGACTTCCTGGTGGAGCAGGCCTCCCTCAGGCTGAGGGCTCTGTGACAGAGGGTTTAGGATCACAGAGAGCCAGTTTTGAGGAGGCAGAAACAGAATGGAGTCTACTTAGCACAGACAAGTTTTTTGTTTGACAAGAAAGAGAAAAAGAATGGGACGACAGGTTGGTGGGGGGAACTGAGGCTGCATTTAAGACAGTGGCCTCTAGGTGGCACACGCAGCATAATAAATACCCTGAGATGAGGCGATTTCATCTGCAAATTGATCTTCGAGGCTCTTTCAGAAGCAGGGGAGCTTTTATAAATAAGCTTCCCCACCCACTTCAACTGAAATACCACCCCTGGATCCAAACCCTCTAGATCCAATTTAAAGATGGCAGAGCTTTGATCATCTTGATGACAATGCGGGGAAGACATCTGAGGATCACGGAGCTGTGAGGTGAGAGGTAACATGTGCCCATGGAAATGTTCAGCTCTGAGAAGAACATTATTATTGCTGAGAAAGTGTCAGCGGTGGCGTTTGGTTTCCTGAATATAATGGTAGAAGGGATGATTCTCTCAGTCATCAAGCTAGAACATATTCAGTCTGCTCAGCTCTGAGAGTGGTGTTTTTTTTTTCCCCTTCACTTTTCAAATGTGTATCATCCCAGCAAGTTCCCAAATGAGCAGGAGACCGGGATGGAGGCCATCAACTTGGAAGACAGGGCCAGGAGCCAGGAAGATGAGGAGGAGGCCATTCTTATTTACACAAACAATTAACAGGCACACATGCAAACCCAGGCAGGGACAGACTTGATAATGACCTGGATAATGAAGCAAAACATTGCTGCAGAGAATGTAGCAAGCAGCACTTCATTCTCAGTGCCCGGGGATAATTCCATTTTTCTCCATTATACCACACAGCTGCGAAGGGTCAGTAATTTCACCTTCACTGAAGAGTGCTATTCATGATTTTGTGCAAACTGCAATCGCTTAGTCAATCAGTCATATGCAGTTATGGAAGGGCCTCCAAGGGCCCCACACCTGACTCAAGGCTATGGCAAGATATGGAAAAAGCAGAAACTTCTGCATCAGCCTTCAGGAAGCTATAGTCTAGGGCTGCATTATCCACCCATTACAAAATAGCCACTAGCCATATAAGGCTATTTAAATTAAAAGCTACTAAAATTAAAAATTCATCTCCTCTAAGTCATGCTAGCCACACTTCAGTTGCTCAATAGTCCCATGTGGCCAGTAATCACCATACTGGACAGCATAGAAAACACTTCTGTCATTTCAGAGGGTTCTACTGGACAGTACGGTGGCCTTTTGGACACCCATGGGAACAAAGGTAGGAGTTAACTAGGAGCCAATTAATGGGAGGAAATAAAGGCTCAGATAGGTTGTACCTCAGCCAGTAAATGGTCTTGTGATTACTCCAGAGTTTAGAAGTGTCTGGAGGGTGGCCTTTTTTAAAATTTTATTTTTAATTTTTAGGTTTTCAATTACAGTTTATATTCAGTATTTTTCTGTATTAGTTTTGGATTTACAGCATAGTGGTTAGATAATCATGTCCTTTACAGAGTGGTCTCCCTGATATTTCAAGTACTCACCTGGTCCCATACATAGTTATCAGAATGTTATTACCTATATTCCATAATTTACATCTCTGTCACTATTTTGTAACTACTAATTTGTTCTTCTTAACCCCTTCATTCTTTACACGGCCACCCCCTCCTTGCCAGCCATCAGTCTGTTCTCTGTATCTGTGAGCCTGTCTCTGTTCTGTTTGCTCCTGCACCCATTCTTGGATCTGCCCTTCTGAGGATGGTCTTAACACTCATACACTACATGTTTGTGTTTGGGGAATGGGGCTGGAGTGGTGGTTTAGTTATTTGAATAGCATTTCAACTAATTTAGAAGCATGTTCTTTAATCTGTAGCCCCAGATATGTGAGTGGTTCATTTCTGGTTTCCCTTCATCTGTGGTATTTTCCCTTACCTGTCACCTTGAGAAACTCTGAAATTTTACTGTGCTGGGGCTAAGGGCTTTCACACATCTCTTTTAACCCACACAATCTTCTGTGGAATCAGTACTTTTATTGGAAGTGCTGCCTACCTAAGTATCATCATTCAACCCTCTCCTCCAGACCCTGGCATTCTCAGCAAGCAGATGCCACTCCCGCCTCGGGCTACAGTTCCAGCAGTGGGCCTGTTTGATCCAAGGGGGCCTGTTTGCCATGGATAGGCTGGGGAGTCCAGCTCTTGGCCAGTCAAAGAGTATGTGTTGCATTCTCATTGCTAATGCAATTAGTTTAGAAATGGCATGTGACTTCTTTGGGACAATAGGAAACAAGAGGACTTCTGGAAAAGCAACAAGCTTTCCCTTAAGAGATAGTTCCTGGAGAGAGTCTCTCTTTCTCCTGATCTTGTGTGTGCATATAAGGCCTGGAATTGCTGCAGCCATTTCTCCTCTGCTCAGCACGTGACAGAATGGATAACCCAGGTATAGAGAAAGTGAGCAGCCCAGGTTGAGCTGGTTCTGATCCTCAGTGATATTAGCCTCTTGATCCCTGGATTGTTTGAGCATTAGGAGTTAGACTTCCCATGACCTCAATTGATAATCCCAATCTGCAGATAATGAAACTCGGGCTAAGAGAACTTTAATAACTTGCCCAGTCACCTAGCTAGTAAAAGGCAGAGCCAGGACACAAATATAGATAGATGCTCTTGACCCCCAAACACGTGCTTTCCTGTTTTCATCATGCAGTTTCTTCTCTACATGAACTATGTGTATATTTCAAAGGATCTGGGGGGAAAACTGACAAGAACCAGGAAATGACATCTTTAGGGCCATAAGAATAATGTTTTACCTTGGATATTACCTGAGCATGCTCTGATGGCCTGGTTTCTGTAGGCCCTCGCAAACCACGTACAGACTTTAAAACCTACCAGCAGCTACACTTGGTCCTTTTTATTTACTGTTCTTTCTAAGTGTCCATAGGAAACTCTTTTGGGATCTTGGCTTTTTTTTTAAGAATGGGTGGAAAGCTTCCAGACAGAACTGTTGAAGCCCATGCCTTTTAGCAGCTGAATTAAATTAAGTATCTAGGCTCCCCCTGAGGGCTCAACAAAGTGAGCTCCAAGGCAGCCAGGCCTCACTTGACCCTTTGCTTTCATTTATGGGTGTATGGGGCACTTGATGGTGAACCAGCAGGTGACTCAGCATCCTGCAATGTTGGGAAGCTATGGTCATTTCCAGAGAGACCTATTTCAGTTTTTTCTGGATTCATTCAACACCTGGATTGGGGCTGGGGTGGGGGTGGTAGTGGGGGTGAGGGAACGGTGGTGGGAGGTTTGCTGTGATTCCCTCCTCTCTCTTTTTCCCCTCATCATTCTTGTGTCTCTTTGCTTCCTCCTTCAATGGTGCACTTGACCTTACCATTTCATGACGGTCATCCTCCCCATAAAGACCAGATTAAACATATCAAGAATGGATCAAATAAGAGATGCCCTAGCAGAAAGGCATCATTTTCCCCAGTT
Source organism: Trachops cirrhosus (assembly GCA_028533065.1). Classification (NCBI taxonomy): domain Eukaryota; kingdom Metazoa; phylum Chordata; class Mammalia; order Chiroptera; family Phyllostomidae; genus Trachops; species Trachops cirrhosus. The sequence continues at coordinate 57,443,030 of CM052541.1, forward strand.
CTGCTCAGCAGTGGCTGTGGAGGAGAGGCCTGGGGGAGGCAGAGGCGCCTACTCACACGCACACACACGCATTGAAACATACCAGCCTAGCATCTGCACACTCTTGCTGTTGCACTAAACCGGGGGCACTAACTTCAACGATGCTGCCATCAAGAACTTGAAGCTTTGCTCTGGCAGAAGGGGCAGTTCACATCCAGAGCCATCGACCTAGAAATATGGCTTCTTTCAATGAGTAGTCCTAATGGTGGGGTTTTTAGACATCTAAAGCTGCAAGGAGCTTTCCTCTCTCATCTCCACTCTCCTCTGTGTTTGCTGTCTTGGAAACAGTTTCTGATTATTAAAGAACCATATGGGTTTGATTTTTCTCCAAAAGAAAGACCAGGGGTTACCAACCACGATAGGCCACAGGGACGGCCCTGGACAGGATGAACTGTCCCTAATCACCCAAGGTGTGGTGCATTCTGGTGACCTCTGCTTCCTCTGTTGGCACCTCCTTGCACTCACTCCAGCCCCACACCTCCTGCCCCTTCCTTATTCTCAGCCAAGGTCTGTCCTTACAGCCCAAACTCAGCCCTCCAGTTTTTTGGCTGAGCTGGGGACAAACCTCATTCCAAAGACATGCAGAGAAGGAACAGTTTGGTCCTGAGGGGAGCAGAATATGTGACACCAAAATATGCCACTTTGGTATGTGGATTATTTTGAGCTGAAGAGAATCAAGGCCCAAAAGACTCAGGAAGGGCTTTTTACCTGTCCCTTAACTGCTTAAAAATTTAGATAGAGGGTCTGGTCCAGGGGGAAGAAAAAAACTATCACTAGAGATAACTCCAAAGGGTATGGGCCAGATGTGGTAAGCTGGGGAGAGCTCAGAAGGGCACTTGTTCAAAGTCCTCTCTGTGTCTCATTGTCTCTGCATGTCATGACAAACATTTCCTTACCAAACAGTGGCTTTTTCCATCTTCCTGTGAATTGTCTTCCTCCCCTTTGAAGTCTCAGATCCCTAACCCCTTCTCCTTAGCTTGGGATGGCATATAAGCCACAATTACCTGTCTTTGAACCTCTCATGTCTATATGAGACTCTCGTACATATGAAATTGAAGTATTTTTCTCTTATTACTCTGCTTATGTCAATTTAATTAATAAGCCTGCCAAAAGAACCTAGAAAGGGAGAGGAAAACTTTTCCTCCCCTACAATCCCCAGCAATGTAGAGATCTGCTTTGTGGCTCCATGGAAGTCAGGCATGAGTGAGGCCCAGGCTTTGGACGTGTCCAGGTTGAACTGAGGCACCTGATAGGATAGGAGCAGTGACCGGCAGGGTAGAAGAAGTGAGGGTGAGCGTGTAAGCACCAGCTCCAGATCAGACAGACCTGGGTTTAAAACCTGGCTCAGTCACTTACGACGGTACATATGTGACTTGGGCAAGTTACTGGATTTCTCAGAGTCTTAGTTTCCTCATCCTCACAAAGTAGATCTGAAAGAATGCAGGTTCTGTAGAGATATAAAGTAGGTTAGGGGTTGGGGAAGTGGGGAATGATTGCTAAAGGGCACCAGGTTTCTTTTTAGGGTAATAAAAATATTCTGGAGTTAGATTGTGACGATGGTTGAAAAACCTTGTGAATATACTAAAAACCACTGAATTACATACTTCAAAAGGGTAAATATTAAGGTATGTGAAAAACCTCACAAAAAGTGGTATAAAAGGAATATATATAGAACAGCACAGTGTCCAGTATGAAAATTTACTGTCAGTGAATGGTAGTGAAAGATGTTACTATTATTCCATTTACGGTGGTAATTGACAGGACCCACTCTTAAGTCCTATGGCAGGGAAGCATAATGAACAGCAGGCATTTCCCTTGGGAGTCCATTTAATTTGAAGACTTATGGGGGAAGGTTATTATTTAACTTGTAAGTAATTAAAACATTATTTTTATATTAAACAAATAAATATGGAGAATGCAAAATGTGCATGAAGTAGGAAGACCTATGACTTTAATAGCTTCCTAGCTTGAGAAGGACCCCGGGGTACATATTTACACTTGTCTGCCTGCAGGGTTACTTCTTCGAACAAGTTCGGGTAGAGCCTGCAAAGGGGGGTTTTGCATTAATTGCTGAGAATCTGAGGCTCCAGGGACACATGACCCTGAGCATTGTGACATCCGTCCCCAATAGTCTCAGAGGGGATTTCTCAGACCACGTGCTTCAGAAGGTTAGTCTGCAGACAGCCTTAGCCACCCTCTAATGCTATTGCTCCTTCTTCCTCATCTCAGACTCTGAAGGCCTGAATAGAGAGGACTCACATGCAGAGACTGACACACCCAAGCTTTGGGCAACACCAACTCAGAGATCCAGGAGTCAAACACTGGGTTTCTCTACACCCGACCGCCACAGGTGAAAGGTTAGCAGAGTGCACGATGGGGTCTGCCAGCCACAGGGACTCGAGGCTTGCATTCCTTCCTGTGACTGTTGGACCAATACTATTGGACTGTTGTGGTTTTCATTCGCTCTTCACAAATACCCTAAGTACCTGCCCTGTCCCCAGTAGAGATTCCACCCTGCAAATATACCCCCAGTGTCCTCACTATCTCTCACTATAAAGCAGCTCTGATGTGTATGAAGGAGGGAATCTGAAAGAGGAATTGTGCTGGACCTAAAATGATGAGATTCCTACTAAAATTGATGCTTTAAGTAATGGTAAATAAATAAAAGGCAGATTATGAGTTTGGTTCTAAACCACATTATCATGTACCCTTTCTACTTAAGAATTTTTTAAAGATTGTATTTATTCATTTTTAGAGAGAGGGGAAGGGAGGGAGAAAGAAAGGGAGAGAAACATCGATGTGTAAGAGACACATTGATTGGTTGCCTCCAGTACACCACCAACTGGGGACGGCCCGCAACCCAGGCAAGTGCCCTGACTGGGAATCAAACCAGTGACCCTTTGGTTTCTAGGCCGGCACTCAATCCACTGAGCCACACCAGCCAGGGCTCTACTTAAGAATTTATTGATCTTCTGGGACTGTGATTGAGCCGGGTCTCCCCCCCACCGATAGAATTACTAAGAGGCAACTGTGATTACTGGGGGTGATTTGGGTGGTGTCCTGCCGGTTCCCTCAGGCACTGACGAATCATTTGAGATGCTGTCTGGCTTTGTGTTTCTGTCTGTCAGCTGGAAATTCACTGCACCAGCATTCATTGGAAAATGGAATTTAGAACAAGAAGGCCTCACTGGACTTGATCCTAAGGGATGTAGCCACCGCAGCTCTAAAGCTCCGGGGCACCTAAAGTGCTTACGACTGCGGCAGAGTTACAGAAGATGCTGCAGGAATGGGTCATAGCCTGATTCCCTGTGTGTGTGAAGAAAGAGAATGCTCTGCTGGCTGCACGGGGACGCTCACCGCAGAAGTTGTACTGAGACTAGGGACCTCTCCGTTAAGCCTTAATTTGAAATGGGGCTTTAGCAATGTTGCCTTCTATTTTTCGTTTACCTCCTCTTCCTCGGTGAATGCCAGTTCAGGTGTGTTTGCCTCTGGGGGCCAGTCCCCATGCAGATTAGCAGTTAAAGCTGCAGGGTAAAATGGACTACTTCATCTACCCCAGGACACAGCTCTTCCTGGGAGTTCTGTCACTGAGTTCTGGATTCCTTGCTTAGTTGATCAAGTCCAGTTATTTCCATCTCAGGCCCTCCTTGCCCTGGTTCCTAAGAAGTTCCTATTCTCCCACCTCCACTCTGCAGCACACGGCAGGCCAGACTACCTTCATACCAATGCCACACAGCCACCCGAAGGAGTGGCTGTGTCCCCACCTGCTCAGCCTCTGCCCCCACTCTCCACAGCACGCTCTTTCAACTCTGCCTTCCTGCTCTCTCTTCTCCCAGTCATCCTCTGTCCACCCACACACCTTTGCTCTTTTGTTCCAGCAGAACCATTCAGTGTCTCCTGCTCACCCACTCAATGTGGCAGGAGCAGTGACTCCTAACAATGCACTCAGCCTATTTTCCTCCCGAAGGTCTCAGAGGAGGATCTCAGGGGCAGACACACAGGAAGACAGGCTAGATGGCTGATGAATTATACACAGAGACAATGTCAGCTACAGGCCTATGAGGCAGGCTCTGTTTGGTTCTCCTCTGTGGCTCCAAAGCCTGGTACAGAGAAGTGCACCCTGCAGGTGGACAGCTGACTGAGGGGACAGAAGAGAGGGAGCATGAATCCTTAGGACTATAGCAGTCACCTCAGATAGGGCCCTAAGTTGGTGGACGATGGCATGTTCTTTGGAGCTTGGTTCTGTTTTCTCTCCCCTGATACAGGAACTTGTGTCTGGGAGAAGCAGAAGCTGGAGCTCCCCCAGCCCTTTGGGTGTCAGCACTCCCTCTGCTTCACCAGCTTCACTCTGATGGTGCCTTTTTGTCACCCAATTGCTTATCTATGGTATTAGTCACAAAAACCTTGACCCTGAGTGGCCAGACTACGCCAACCTAACCATTCTGTTAGGAGATGATGCCTTTATTATCACCTCCCTCTGGATCTGATGGGTCCCTGAACACTGACCTGATACAGCTACAGATCCCCCTGGTGCCCCAGCCTCATACCCCTGTCCTCTATGGAGAGCTCTGGAGGCAGAGTGGCTAGGTTCACATGCTCGCTCTTCTATTCACTTGCCATGCGTTCTCAGACAAGTTACTCCAACTCTCTGTGCCTCAGTTCTCTATCAAGTGGGATTTTAGTGCCAACCTGATAAAGCTGTAATGAGGATTAACAAACCAGTAACAGGATGTATTTAGAAGAGTAGTTAGAAAGTGCCAGCAGTTGTTGCGCACAGTAGAAGCAGCACTATGGCTACATGAGTCCCAGCACAGCTGCAGAGAGAGCCTACCATGAACTACCTTCTAGAGCAGACATGGTTGCCTCTTGCCTGGAGCCAGCTAGGCCAAGGGTGAAATGTGATCCTCATCATGAATAAACACACGGCTTGCTTCCTGTTGAACTGTGGCCAGCTGTTCCCAAAGACATCTCCCCTGTCCCTGCCTTCATCAGGACTGAGAGTGGCTTCCCTTTAGGACAGCTGAGTCTCTCTGGCTTTGGGGTGGCTGCTGCTGGCCAACCTGCCTCTGAGGTCCTGGCTGGGGGTCTGGATGCCTGGCTCCCTGACCATGAGGTGCACCTGATGGACTCCAGGGCTTGCGTTTGTTCCCTGGGTGGCAAAAACTTGGCTCTCCAAGGGACAAATTATGAGAAGATTCCCATCTAGTGATTCCTGATGTCTAGTGATGTTTTTCCAGTGAAGGAGAAAATGAAGAAGGTGGGAGAAGCGCTGATCACTCGCACACTCAGCTCTGCAGCATGTGACATCTGCAGATCTTTAGCTGAAACCCACTAGCCGATGGTCCACTGTCTGGTGAGACAGTCTTCCTTGTCGATTGAGGTCCCCTCTCAAGTTTCCTTCTATCTTTCCTTTATGTCTATGAAAGTCAAGGCTCTTGGGGTAGGGAAACGTGTTGCAACCTCATCCCAGACTCACTGAACTCACACCCCCACAGGTGGAGGCCAATCCCCCTCCCTGATTCTGAGGCACTTTCCTTCTGGAAGGCCATGAAATTTGTGGGAATAATGGGGTCTAGGGCCAGATGGTCATTTATTATTTTTTAAAGAGTTTATTTTTTAGAGAGAGGGGAAGAGATGGAGAAAGACATCAATGTAAGAGAAACATCAATCAGTTGCCTCTCATAAGCACCCCAGCTGGGGACCAAACCCTCAACAAAGGCATGTGCCTTGATCAGAATCAAACCAATGACCTATTGCTTTTCTGGGTGACACCCAAGCCACTGAGCCACACTGGTCAGGGTCAGATGGTAATTTGGTAGAGTTGACCTTTTAACAACTAGGGGTGCCAACTGCCCATGCAGTCTAAAATCTACAAATACCCTAAGTTGGCCCTCTGCATACACAGATTCCAAACTGCCAGGTGACGCTTGAACAACATGGGTTTAAATGGCAGGTCAGTTGAACTAAGCGGGTCAATTGAAAAAAAAATCTGGGTATAAGTGGATGTGAACAGCTAACAGGTTCTGTCCAAAGGGCAGGCAAAACCCAGGGTTTTCTGTCCCAATTCCAGTTTTCTGAGAACTCTTTGAGGAAGTCAACAATTGGATCTAGATGAAAACTGTGTTCCCATTTTTACTACTGCATTTAGCTGCATTTGGACTCCATGCTGCGTAGCTTCCCAGCCCCCCTTCTGCAGGACCATATGCTGAGATGGGTGCCACCACCCACATGGGGGTCTTTGAGTGTCTGGGTTAAGGTGTGCCCTAGTTCGAATGGCAGAGCAGGCTGGAGCTGGGAAGGAACCCATTGGCCTACCTGGGAGGCAAAGTTGGAGCCACATTAGGTCACTAACCCAGGCCCAGGAGAGGTCCCTGGTGGGCTGTTGAACATGTTGCCATGGATGAGTGGAGACAGCTCCGTGAGTCCCAGCCCTAAGAGCCTCGGGGCTTGGCAGAGAAGCCTGCAGCCTCCAATACACAGCTCACTGGTGCTGTTTAACAGCCTCGGGCATATGTGAGAACAGAAGGCTGAAGTGTTTCCCTGCAGGCTCCTTCCTGAGAACAGCCACCAGGGCAATCAGCAGGCTGCTGCTGGAAAGGTCTGAAGCCTAGGAGTTTGGTGGGCTCAGGATTCACACAGAATGAGCCCACCTCCGAGAATGAAGCTCTTACTGGGCAGCCCAACAAAGCCCTCCTCTGGGGATTCCACAGGAGAGAAAGAAGCCTACAAAGGCTGAGGTCCATACATCTGTGACTCTTTAAAATATGGACTTTCATAATCTTATACACTATTGGTGGTGGGGGGAGAGCAAATAGGCAGTGAGGATTAAACATCTGTGAGGTGCCCTGTTACTTCACCAGACAAGTCAGAGGCCTGTGCTGCTAATCCCAGACTCAGCCAGCCATGTCAGCTGACAAGGGTGGACACTCATTGGCTTCTAAGCCTGGAGAACATCTGTTGCCATTGTTTGACTTGTCTCCTCTAGACTTGCTGCAGAAATGGTTTGTAATAGTTATTTGCAAAAGCAGGCAAAGTGCTGTGAAGAAAAGCCTGGTATATACAGGGTGAATTTAAACAGCAAGTTGCTCTGCTTTGAGGCTAATCTGACCCCACCCAGCTCTGTCTGGTATCAGCCAGCTATGCCTTCCCCAGAGAATGGCCTTTGAGACAGCCAGCCGGAGGGAGAGTAGCCGACATGGCATTGAGGTCAGTGAGCCCTTGTCTGACTGTACAACCTCGGCTAAGTCACTCAACATTTTTTTCCTCAGCCTGTTTTGTCATCTCTGGAATGTGGGAAGCAGAGCTACTTTGGTGTTCTGTGAGGATTAACCAGACAATGTGAAAGAAATGCATTGGCTGACGTTGGCTGAAAAGCCCGTAGAAAGTTCAAGTTTTAGTCATGGCTTCATTTAGAGCCCTAAAGATGCCACCGTGTTTTGCCCTCTTGGTCTTTCTTCCCCTGGGTTGGCCCTGTTCTCAGACACGTCTGGCAGCTTTGGTGCCAGGGTCAGACTATTACAACACCTAGGGCAGCAGAAAAAACTGTGCACTCACGCTCAGCATCCTGGTGGAGTCCTGAGATTCACTCTGTCTAGACCAGAACCAACCAATGTGACCAGGCCACTGAATGAATGATCACCTCACTCAGTTTCTTGTCACTCACCAGGTGTTTATTGAGTGCCTACTATGTGCTAGGCAGTATTGTATATTCTGGGACATTGCAGAGACAAGACAGATCAGACTTCTACCCTGTTAGGGCTTACTTACTAGAGGATGAGACAGAAAACAAACCAGTACATTGTATAAAATGATACAAAATCAAAAAATGATAAAAACCATTAAAAAAAGAAAACAAGAAAGCATATTAAGAGAGTAGAGAGTGATGTGGGTTAGTGTGAAGTGGTGGTTAGGGAAGTGCTGTCTTAGAGGGTAACATCTGAGTTGAGACCTGAATAAAATGAAAACATAGGTTGGATGAAGATAGAGATGTAGAACATTCCGGGCAGAGGGAGCAAATGCAAAGCCTCTGAGGCAGGCTTCTTAAACAAGAGCCACAAAGGCCAGAGCGGCCAGAGCAGCATGGACTGGGCAGAGCCAGGTGATGTGGAACTCTGCAGGCCAAGCGAGGGAGAAAGAATTTTATTCAGACAGTGGTGGAGAGTCTAGAGACTTTTCAAAAGGAAAGAGATACAATATGAGTTGTTTGAAAAAGATCTTCACATGCAAATGGCCAATACATACAGGAAAAGGTGCCCAACATCACTCATCACCATGGAAATACCCATCAAAACCATGATGAGATATCATCTCACACCCGTCGGAATGGCCATTATTAAAAAGATGGGAAATTAATATTGGTGAGGACATGGAGAAAAGGGAACCTTCCTACACTGTTAGTGGAAATGAAAATTGGTGTAGCTGCTATGAAAAACAGTATGGAATTTCCTCAAAAAAATTAAAAATTTAACTACCATTTGATCCAGCAATCCCACTCCTGGGTATTTATCTGAAGGAAATTAATTCACTATCTTTTTTGTAAGACTTTATTTATTTATTTTTAGAGAGAGGGGAAGGGAGAGAGAAAGAGAGGACCAGAAATATTGATCGGTTGCCTCTCACACACCCTCATGTGGAGAACTGGCCTGCAACCCAGGCATGTGTCCTGACTGGCAGTCGAAACTGTGACCTTTTGGTTTGTGGGGTGATGCCCAACCCACTGAGCTACACCAGTCAGGGCATGAAATCACTGTCTTGAAAGGATATATGCTCAATACATATGCATTTTTAAATGAATAATGTTCACAATATTGTGTTATTCACAATAGCCAAGATATGGAAATAACCTAAATGTCTGTCAACAGATGAATGAAAATGTGGTATATGCATTCAAAGGAATATTACTCAGCCATGAGAAAGAAAGACATCCTGTTATTTGTGACAATAGAGTTTGTCCTTTAAGGCATTATTATAAGTGAGATAAGACAGATGGAGGAAGACAAATACTGGTGTATTACTTATTTGTGGAATCTAAAAAATTGAACTTGTAAGAAGAGAGAATAGAATGACGGTTACCATGGCTTAGGGGGAATGGACTGCAGAGACGTTGTTTAGGGTTTAAATTTACCACAGATGAGCAAGTTTTCGACATTTAGTGCACAAAATAGTGGTTACATTGTATTATAAATCTCAAAGTTGCTAAGACACTAGCTATGGACTGTTCTCAATACAAAAATAAATGACAAATATGTGACATGATAAAGGTGTCAGCTAATGCTCCTGTAACAATATTACAATATATAAATGTATCAAACCAAAATGCTGTCCACCTTACACTTACACAGTGTATATGTCAATTTAAAGAGACACACATATAAAACAGGTAACAACAACAAAAAGATCTCTTTGCTGCTGTGTGGAGAGGGCTGGGGGAAACCGGGACAGACCGCAGTGGCCAAGACAAGGGGTGGTGGCAGAGCTGGTGAGAAGGGGCTGGACTCAGGATATATTTTAGCTATGGGTTCCATATCTGGAAGCAGAACCTTGTGGCCAAAGGGAATGGAAACTGGGGGCTTTTGTCAGAAGTGGCACGGAGGGCACTGCGCGGCTCAGCTGGTTGGAGCATCGGGCAGTATACCAAAAGGTTGCAAGTTCGATCCCATCAGGGAGTGTACAGGAGGCAACTGATCTGTGTGTTTCTCTCTTTCTCTCTCTTCCACTCTCTCTAGAATCCATAAACATATCCTCAGATGAGGATTAAAAAAAGAAAAGAACTGGTGGTGACAGAAGGTGGTGGACAAAAAGCAGGAACTTCCCGCCACTTTCACCACTTGTAGTTTCACACAGCTTTTTATTTTGGACTTTTATTTTCACCGTCAGTTGCTTTTTTGGGGTTAGGAACTGTATCTCCAATCTCGTTTCTTTTCTCTAAAGCCTAGAGAATTACTGTGCAGGAGTTTGGAGATAACACAGTCCAATCCCAATCTCTTTACAGATGAGAATCCTGAGGCTTCAAAAAAATCTGGGGTCCTGCACAGTCCCCCTCATTAAGGCACAACAGGCCGCAGCTCTCCTCATTGTAGTGCTGGCTTCCTTCACTGAACAGGGTCTCCATTTAGGCTGCTGCCAAGGTATTTGTGGGGGTGATGGGTGTGGGTTTAACCCTCCTGCAGCCTCCATCAGCATCCTCCAAATAACCAGTGTGCTCAGTAAACACCCCACTGCCACCCCAATGCCACCGCTAAGGCACCCATACAGAAATCCTGGAGCTGCCACTACGCTCTGTCAACCACCTTTTTGTCAGCAACTCTGATGAGAGTCAAGCATCCAGGCCATAAAAGGCAGGCACACAGATGGGAAACACCAGGGTAGTGCCTTATTTTTATTTTAATTTTAGAGGAAACTTCAATTGAAGTGCAGGCTTTCTATTCCTGCTGGGAGAGCTGCCAGGGGACAGTTCATTGCTCCTAAGCCAGAGGGACACACATTAGCCTTTGAGGCGGAGCTGGAGTTGTGCAGTCTATAAAGCAAGATGCACTTGGCAGCTCTGCCGGATGGACAGCAGGGAGGGACGGCCTGAAATCCTCCCCCAGACGCTCAGTGCGCTGGCCCACCTCCCTGTGGGAGAGGGAGGCTGGGCAACTAGCTTTTGCACTCAGGGCCCAGCATGGTGCCTGGCGCTCAGGAGGAATGGATATATACTGGGTGAGCTGGCAGCTGTGCCCCCAAGATACACACACTCACTGGGCAATAGCATGTGTCCTCTGAGCGTCTCCTGGATGGCTGGGGGTGCCAGACGTCTCACGAGCAGAGGTGGATTAAGCAATCTGTGGCTCTTGCCAACAGCACTGCAGTGGAGGGCTCCCTCTTTCTCTTTTTCTGTGTGGTTTTAGCTTCCTTTCAAGAAAAATAATCCAGCTCTTCTTTAATCAGTAACCACTATGGTCAGGAGAAGCCGTCACAGAGCTAATGGGCCTGGTTAGTGGGTTTAAGCATGAGAACGGCCAGGCTGTCCTCTCTGCAGAGGGCAGGGAAGACTTCCTCACCAGCTGGCTGCTCGCTGTGTGTGTGTGTGTGTGTGGTGCTGAGGGGGCAGGCATGGAGCATGAATAATCGGTATGAGATCCATGCAAGCTCAGGGAGACATGATGGAAGCTCTTCAAGATGATACAGGCAAGAAGAGCAGTATCTCTGGTGTGAAACAGAGAAGTAGAGAGAGCAATCTGTGTATTTAGAGAGAGGGAGGCCCGACTACAAAGCTGATCTTCCTGGACCAATCAAAGACATTCTTCCTGTAGGCAGGCTGATGTCAGCCAGCAAAACAAAACAAATATTGCACTGGAGCAGGGTGCTCACGGTGGAGGCGGCAGGGGGGAGGGGAGAGGCGGTAGCGGGGAGGGGGAGGCTGCCTTGGTTTGATTTGAGGGAAACGGTGGGTGAAGGGAGCCTGGTGTCCTGATCTCTAGTTCTGACTTTAGAAAAGAAGGGATGGGGTCCCACACATACACACGAATTTCCTGCTCTGACCTTAAACAGGGGTGTGGGACTGCCCCTGTAGGTTGGCACAGGCAGTGGGCTTCAGAATAATGCTGTTCGTGGCTGCTGGCAATGAGGAAAATGTTCTTGCCATAAAGAGGGGACGTGGCACGGGTAAGTCACTAAGGGAGCCCAGGAGGCTTTAGCCAATGTATCCTCCAAAGGTGGCTGGCTGGAGGGGGTACAGTCCTGCTCTGACCTTTCACCTTTGTCATTCTGCCACAATAGTCCAGCCCCTCCAAGGTGCTCAGCCACCTGTCTAGTGCCGCTGCCCAGCCAGAAACAACCTGGCTCCTGGACCTCCCCGCGACATCTCAGCCCTCACCCCAACACGACGTACAGCCTCCACAGCTACCAAGGACATCCTCCAGCACTTCCTTTGTGTGTGCTCCTATGTTTTCACTTTAAATTTTTCCTCTCTTCTTCTCTAGGTGGCAAACACGTCCAGGGGAAGAGCTGGCTCACATCTCTCTTTTCACCACCTGACCCCTGCACCCAGGGAAACTGTTTGAAGCAACACACCTCCTGCTCTGTGAGGCCCATGGTTCTGAAAGAGGCTGCCCACCTTTCCTTATATACAAACCACGCACATGCAGGGAACGGACGGATTTTTCTAACCATGTATTCAGCATTCTCTTTTACTCAGGATTTCAGCTCCATGTGTGTTGGCCAATTTTTGCCCACCTTAAAGGTTTTTTGGAGAGCAGACTGAGATGTCTGGCGGTAATGGGACCCCAGATCCGAGCACAAAGGGCATCTCTCCTTGAAGGAAATCAGTTGGTATCACTGGTTCCATGCGTGCAACATAGAAACGCCGATTGTGTTTCTCTGGTAACTGCTCACATCAGAGGTACCTCTGTGGCCATCCCCTCACAGATCAATTTAATTACAGGCATGAATGCCCACTGAAGGGTAAACTGGAAGCCTTGGGTTTCAATAAAGTCCAAGCTGCTTTGAAATCCAAATACAGCTAACCCTCAATTATCCACGCTAAGGAGAGGAAGCATGGATAATCCTGAATATCATATGATTAAAAAATCATTTATTTTGACTTTTGGAAGGTAGCATATGCTACTTGCAACAGAGCGGCAAAATTTCCTCTCTAGTTGTGTTTTGCTCAGATTAATATTGCAGTGAACTTGCATTTTTGCTTATGCACAAGCAGATAGCAGAGGGGGTAAGACAGAGGAGTCTGCACAGAAGCAAGCTGAGTGGCAGGGGAAGCCACATGAAAGGAAGGAGGGATGTGGGCTGAAGTACTGATAGAAAATCAAAGGCTTTGGTCTCCTCTCTTCTAACTTTAAAAGAGAATAGAATAAATGGAGAAGAAGGAGAAAGAGAAGAAGAAAAAGAAAGATTTAAAAACTCTGCATGGAGAGACCAGATACAAGCGCTCCTGAAACATCACCTTACTCCCATCAACCTTTCCAAGCACATGATTCTGTGACATGAACACCTCCTTAGAATACCTGATCTATTTACTCTCTGTTTATGAAATGTGACTAATGCTCTCTGCCTCTTCACCTTTACTTATGCTGTACCATCTGCTCCCAAATCCCCTTATCCTCTCCTGTTCTATTCCAGTTCCATCCACCTTTCAAGACCCAGAACATTTCCTACCTTTTCATAAAGCCTTTTCCAATCATAATCACAAAAAGCAACATTCTTCTCTTGACTCACCTTCTGAATGCCCAGAGCAGAGTATTCTCTCTCTTTACCTATTAGGAGTGTAAGCTCTGTGAGAGCAGAGAAAGATGTTGTGGCAGACCACCTGATGTTCCCTTTAACACGGGGCACGGTGTTTTTGGTATGTGGTAGGTGCTCCCTACCTGGAGAATGATGGATTAAATCCTGTGTCCAAGTGCGAAGACCCTAAACCCTTGAGTGGTACTGGGCTCTCCTGGAGGGCTTGGTGAAAGAGTTTCCCAGGACTGGCTCCCAGAGATGCTGCTTTAATAGGTTGGGTGAATTCAGTGTTAGTCATTTTCTACAAGTGATTCTGACCACTGAGAAGTCACTTGTAAACACATATCACCAACTCTCACATCGATAAACTTCCCTCCTGTGTTCCATTTACACAACTGAAGCCAAATGGTTAAAAAACAGAGACACTGAGAAACTCACTGGGGTTATTACTGTTATCTCTCCTACTTCCTAATGCAGACTTCAACATTTTTTTAAGTGGAAAAAAAATGCAAAGAGTAGAGAGCTAAAATAGGACAGAGGTTTACAGCAGACACCAAAATTTATCTTGGGATAAAACTGTGGCTCTTTGCACTTTTTAGCATCTCTGACATTGGGGTGCAGCTGATAAGTGATGGGACATTACAGCCGGCATTCGGGTGCAACAGTGACTGTCTCCTTCCTCTTTACTCAGCCATTACGTCAGTGAATTATGTGCATCACTGGGGCTACATATGTAGATCTTCATTGCCATTTAAGTGACTTCAAAAAGATTATACACTAATCTGGTATTGAAATGAAAAATTGTTGTGCATGTAGAAGAGCAGGACAACAGCACCAGGGCATACATTTGATGTCAGTGAGACAAGCACTTCCTTATATAACAACGTTTCTGCATTTTTTTACAAAGAAGCAACCAGTGTAACCAACTGCTTTATCGCTTTACTACTCAAACTGTGGTACGGGGACCAGTGGTTGGCCTCACCTGGGGGCATGTGAGAACTGCAGAATCTAGGCTCTAGCCCAGATCTGTTTTGTGTCTGCTTTTTAGCAAGGCCCCCGGGTGACTTGTGTGAACATGAAAGTGTGAGAAGCATAGCTGTATAGGACTTACGAAGGGAAGATATCCACAAGCAGATAAAGCTGAGTTATGTTTAGTTACTGAGACATACACAAAAGGATTGTCTATTATATGCTATAGGGGAAAAAAAAACCTCCCCAAAAGATGGCAGTGACCTAGAAGAAACTATGAGGAATTTTAAGAGTGTATCACCAATTTACTTGAAATCCCAGAGGACATCATTGTGGTGGACTAACATGGGCATCAATGACCAAAAGTGATTCAGAAGAGTTAAACTGAATGTGAACAAGTTTTGTGGATCGCCTTGACCAATTTATTTCACTGTTTTCCTTTTAGCTATGTGTAAGAGTGACACATGGTAACGATAGATATTTGAATTAATCTAGAAGGGCTCTTTTCAATAAGGAAAACATATATGAGGAAATAAAGCATTGTCCTACTTTAATTAGGAACATTCTTTTTCCTTAATGATACATAAAATGACAGTATATGTTACAACCAGGGGCATCGAAGATTTAATGGAATATAAAAGTCCCACACACTTCACCACAATTGGCTTTTATGTTAGAGTTTACATTTCAATAATCATTGTTTCACTCTGATGATCCCTAAATTAAGATATTTGTAGTAAAAAACTAAGTTTTGAGTATTTAGATGCTGTATTTTAAGTTTTACTTTTTTTAAAGTCCAACAACTCCATGCCATTAATCTCCTACTATGAAAAAAAGTTTGCTCTATCCACCATGTTTTTGAAAGTTAAGTAAGAATGAGGAAAATATCAGGCAAGAGATGGAAATGAGGCAGAGAAGCATTGATCCAAACTGATTCTAACAGCTATTGTATTCCCTTTTCCTATTTCAAACAACAGCAATCAAAAAACATTGAAAAAAACCTATTAGCTGTTCTTACAGTATTGCTGTATTTAACCCCGAGAAACCCATCAAACAGGTATTGTTATCCTCTTTTCCACAAGTGAAGAGAGTGAGGTCGGAGAAATAAAATAACTCACCCAAGAACAGCAGGATGGTCAGTGGTGGGACCAGAATTCGAAGGAGGCGTCCACGCAGCCCTCCTGAGCCAGCAGCATGTGCACTGGACCCCGCAGACCGAGCTGTTTGAAAATCATTCCTCAGTGTTAATGAATAATCCATACACCGTTGTCCATGGACTTGAGGGCCTTTAGCTGAGTTGGTGTCCTGACACTGCCCTCTGTTTAACAAGACCTTAGGATGCCAGAGCCCCTTGGCTTTGAACATGGTGCCAGCTGCCACGTTTCTTGACTGCACTGAGGCCTCCATGACTACAGGTTTTCTTCCCGTGTAAAATGCCCCCACTGCTTGCAAAGTTTCTTGGAGCTCCCTTTTTTTAAAAAAAGATTAAGTTCAGTTCATTTCACTCAGTTATCATTTAACAGCCTACTGTGTGACTGACCTTATGCCTGACCCAGGGACGCCATCTCACTACTAACCTCTGACCCTGCCTCACGGCCTCACCACAACAGCCTTCTTCCTGGATTCTCACTCCTTTCTAAATAACTCAAAATGCTATTTTGAAAGCGATCCCTCTCGCTTTCCTTTAGTGGTTTTCCATCTTCGCTGACATTAAAATGACCTGGGGAGCTTTAAAAACCCTCCAGTATTAGGCCATGCTTCCTGCCAACAAAATCAGAATCTCTAGAGGCAGGACCAGGATCAGTACTTTTTCAAGCTTTGCCAGTGATCCCAATAGTCAACCAAGTTTGTGAGGCAGTGAATTACATGTCTCATCTCCTTCAGCTGTCCACTAGCTCTGTTACTACCCTTGCCCATTAAGCTCTTCACTTTCAGTTAAAAGCCTTTTAATAATCTTTCCTCACTCACCTAGCCACTTCCGAAAAATACCTTTGTTTTTGTTACACAAATGACATTTATTGTACAATCTTTAGCTTTGAAAATACAAAGATAAGGAAATATACATCACTAGTAATTTCACTAGAAAGCAATAACTACTGCTAACATGCTCACGTAGACAGAGCCAGTGTCTTTTCCTTCTATAAAGCCTGTGCATGTGTGTGCATTTTACTGTACATGTGCTTTTGCAGCCTGCTCTGCTCACCTGAGCATCTTTTCGCTTGAACTTCTCAACCACTTGCCTTTCCCCTCTCTGTCCTGACCTCCATCACTCTAATAAGTCATTCTTTCTTGGGGCTTTCTGCAGTGAATTCTGAAGCTTCCTTTTATCCTAATGGGTGATTCAGTTCAGAAGCACTAAACGTGTTTCCTTTGGAGTCACTCTCTTTCCAAATGGCCCTACCATCTGGCTTGCCAACTGTTCAAGCCAGTCGTACCTGAGGTCATCCTAGATTCCTTGGACAACTCACACTTCATTTCTCACTAATTATTAAACACACCTATTGTGCCTTTTAATATTTTTGAGTCTGTACACACCTCTCCATCCCTGCTTCTTTCCATCGAGCCCACTGTCATCTTTGCCATTGCCTCCTAACTGGTCTTCTTATCCCATTGCTTCTCTCTAGTCCACTCCCACACTGTCTGGGTGACTTTATAAAGTCATTCTCATTGCCTTTAAAATAAAGTCAATGCTCCTTACTAAGGCTTTCAAAACCTATGTGACCCCGTACCTATTTAAGTCAGGCCTCCTCCCCGCTGTCCTACAGCCCAACACACACCTGGTCAACAGTGCTTTCAGGAACACTGAACTCCTTCCCTCTTCATTCAGCTTAAAGCATGGCTTTCCTTTCTTCTTCTGGTGGATGCCTACTCATCTTGCACATCTCAGGTGGTTCCTCACTTCCCTGCAGAAGTCTCCTCCAACACCCCACATCTGGATTAGGTGCTCTCTTTGTTCTCCCATAATATCCTGCCCTATCAAAGCACATATCTCACTGATTTGCAACCATCTTTTGGCTCGTCTGTATGCCCTTTCAGACTGAAATGATGTTTGCTCATCATTATGTCTGTAGCATCTAGCAACAAGTACTTAGAACATTTACTGAATGAACAACGAATGACTGAATCCCTTCACCACCTTTCAGCGCAGAAGGTCTTTTCTGGACTGTGACCTCAGTTACTACTTAGAACATTAGCAGGGGCTCAGGGGTGTTTTTCTCCATGCTACAAGGGGGCCCCATGAAAGGGGATGGCTTTCTCCTGTCCGATAGACCAGTCTGCCAATCTCCCCTGCTTCACAGCCTTCTCTACTGCTTGTTTCCTCCTCTCCCTGGCTTCCTCCTGCTCTGCAACCTTCAAGTCAAATTAGCCCAGTTTTGTATGAGCTTAGTTTTGTTTTTCACAGTGGCAGCTACTCATCTCTTTTTTAGTAAGAGACACCATTATAACCCAAAGCTCTGTAGCTTTTCAAGCTACACGTAAAATCACATGTAAGTGAATATCTGGTGTTAGCTTGCTGTGGCTACCAATATCTCCAATACTTTACTGGTGGGGAAAAAAAGGAGTTGGCAAAAGTAGAGATAAGAATGTATGGTTTCCAGTCTTCCTCTCAAGAAGTTTGGGTTCCTTCTTCAACATGTTGCAAACCTGAATTAAATCTGAATTCAACGACTCTGATTTAGCAACATGACACCATCTGGGGATAGATGAGGTTTTGTAGAGTCTTAGGAATTTGTAATCTGGGGATCTTTTTAAAGTAAAAGACACAAAATTTTAAGTTGAGGGCACTGTAAATCATCCATCAGTAGGTAAATCTGTTCTCCTTTCTATCTTAATTTTTATAATTAGAGAAACAGAGGCCCAGAGTAATAAGTCCATTTGTGATTTGGCTTGAAGACTAACAGCTGACCTAACCATTCCTTCTGGAGGACCTGCTGCTCATTATGGAGTTAGATAAATCCTCAGTTCCACATTTCATTTATGCAGGCCAAGCCAGAAGAGTAAAAACATAGGTAAAAAAAAAAGTCTTTTAATGAATTCAGGCTCTGCAAGAGCTATGAGCTTCTTGGTCTGGTGGGAAGAGCCATAAGCTGGGAGTTGCGAGGGGCAGTTCTGTGGGATCTTGTTCATACTATTAAGCACCTACAAAACTGACCTATTTATACTGATTTTGAAATAAATTAATCTTGAGTCAGTTAACATGCTTCTACTCCACATTAATAGGGAAAAAAGCAGATTCTAAACCTGAGGTTGAGCAATGTAGACAGCTATCCAGTTTTGTAAGAACAGGAAGCAAGAGCCATCACTCCACTTAAGCAACCCATGGCTGCAGCCCTGCAGCGGCAGAAGGCCCTTTCTCAGGCCCCACCTCGCAGCCTCGAAGCCGTCAGAGGCCTCGTGCCTGGTTTCCCTCTGCCTGACTCACTTCTTTAAAGACACTGGGATCAGTCTGTGCCTGATTGTGACCACTTTTGCCTCCTGACCCTCTCCTGTCATCTGCAAGCAAGAATAATAATGTTACCGGGGTCACACAATTTAAAAATTCATTCCCAGCTGTGTGCCTTGAAGGACATCCTTGCTCCAGGTCCGTAATTTATATAGCTAAGAGCTGTGCTTCATATGTTTGAAGGCCCTTTGAAGCTCCACAGTCTGCAGATGCTAAGTTATAATAAAAAAAAAACCCACAGGACATTCACTTATGTGTTAGGAGTGGGTTTATTTATTTATTTTTGTTACTCATGTCATAGATCCAGTCCACATGGGTCATGCTGCTATGCCTGTAGCACTTTCTACGCTAAAGGAGGATTTCAATGAAAAGAAAGACTGTATGCTACCATGAGGGCTGGGCATGAGCCCTGGTGCCAGCATGCACTGGCTGTTTACACTTGGGCAAGGCCTGTGACAAAAAGAACTGTGCTTGGCAGTGAACCAACAAGGCACTGACTGAGTGCAGTGGAAGCAGATTCATCACACTGTGCTCTCTGAAGGGCTGGAGGGAGAGGCCTATTACGTGGATTCAGGGCAGGAACTAGAGATACCAGGTAGGAGCAGGTAGGTCTGGCACTGAGGGTAGGGGGTTCATTTGGGAAAAACTCACTGAGACCCTGGGGGAAAACCATAGAGCATTTTTATATGCTCTCCTGGGATGGGACAGACAGGATTTAGTACACAATGGTACTCAATAAAGGGCAGATTCCCTCCTGACTGGGTGTCAGTTGTGCCTAGTTTGTGGCTCATGGGAGTCAATGCCATCCCATTGCTCACCTGCAACTATGCCCTGGGTGCCTAGGGCAGCTCAGTCATGTCCACAATGGTTTCCCTTGGGGCACCCTGGGCTAGGTCACCTCCAGAGTCAATGTTAGGCTATTGTTAGGTCAGTTGTATTTGCTAAAATAACTTGTTATTGCTTTAAAACAACTTGTACAATCATGGTCCTCTCCTGCAACTGGATTCACAGCTCTGAAAGGGGTTCTTGTGCAGACCACCTCCCTGCTGGAAAGCCCAGGACAGGAGATGGGGTCGCCTCCTGCTTTTCCCAGTCTGGCTGCCAGCCCTGTGGTTGTAGCTGGCACTGGGGGTGAGGATGGGCCTGCTGAAGTCCCTGAGTAAGCTGAACATCTCAGTCCAAGACCATGTAGGCAATAGTCATGGAGAACAAACAGACATTTATCAGGCTTCCCTGTCCTCTGCTTTGCTGAGAGTTAAGAATGGATTTGCTGGGGAGGCAGAAGGACAAACGTGGAAAAGTCCAGCTGCTGCAAACCCAGATGCTCTTCTGTATGGAAAGTCCCTTCCTAAGCAGCTCAGCTGGGGCTGCATGCTTGCTTCGGGCCCTCCCGGCAGCCAGGGGAGGAAGGAGCCAGGCTGGGGCAGACCCTGCTCTCTTTACCTGGGCAGAGCTGGGAATCTTAATATTGGTTATCTGGGCATATATGTGCCAAATACCACATTCAACACTGTATTTATTTTAATAACAGCTGAACCCATGGGGTAGATACTTCCTGTAGCAGTAGCCCCAGTTTAGAGAAAAGAAAGCAGGTACAGAGAAGTTGTGTCCAAGACCACATGGCCAGTAGGTACAGAGCCAGGATATGAGGCCAGGTCTGTCCAAATTGAATTGAATTGGAGCGCTTTGCCTCAACAGAACTCAGAAGAAGGATGTGCTATGTAATTGTGAGCAAATCACTTCACTTTTCTGAACTACAGGTGCCTCATCTGTAAAACCAGAGCTAATATACCCTCCTCCTAGGGCTGAGGTGAGGATTAGATGAGCTTACGTATGGAGAGAGCCTGGCTCTGTGCTTGGCACACAGGACCTAAACTTGGCTCATTGTCCTTCCTTCAGATCTGGGGTGCTCCAAGGTGGGCATGAGGATTGTGGTCACTGCCTGCTTCTCTTCAGCCCCAGAGCATGTGATGCTGGGAGTGCCTGGGTACCTCTCAGGGCAGCCATGGAGGATCTGTGAGTCTAGATAATGACCTTGGCCGCTGCCTGAATCCCAGTCCCCCTTCCTTGACAAGGGATCCATCTTGAACTGCCCCTCCCCCTGGGTTGGGACAGCACCTCCAACACCAGGAAACTAGACAGTGGCGGTGCCCTCACCTGTCCAAGATGCCAGTCGTTCCCCTGGACCTGCTTTCCGTTTGACTAAAATCCCAGTTCTTGACCCTCTCTCTTCTTCCCCCATCATGGCCCCATTCCCTAGAATTTTGACAAATAGTGTGATAGGCTGAGAAATGGCCCCTTATTAAGCCACACCTTAATCCTAGGAAGTTGTAAATGTTATTTTGCAAGGCAGAAAAGCACTTTACAGATGTAATTAAGGATCTAAAGAGGAAACGATTATCTGAGTAGGCCCTAAATATATGAACACAGAAGTCCTTACTTACAGGAGGGAGGTGGAGGGAGATTCCAAACAGAGAGAAGAGGTGAAGGCAATATGAAGATGGGAGTCAAGATTGAGGTGATGTGACTGCAAGCCCAGCATGCTGGCAGGCACCAGAAGCTGGGAGAATCGAGGAACAGGTTCTGCGGACAGCTCTGGGAAGATTGTGGCCCTGCCCACACATTGATTGCAACGCAGTGATACAGAGTTTCAACTTCTGGCCTCTAAATCTGTGAGGGAATAAATATCTGTTTGCTTGTTTATTTGTTTGTTTTTTTAGCTTCTTGACTTTCTGTTAAAATATACATAGTATAACATTGACTATCTTAACCACTGTTAAGTGTACAATTCTGTGGCATTAAGAACATTCACATTGTTGTGAAACTGTTACCACTATCCACCTCCAGTCTGTTTCATTCCCCAAACTGAAACTCTGTACCAATTAAACACTAACTTCCACTGCCCACTTCCCACTGCCCCCTGGCAAACAACCTTCTACTTTCTTAAATGTACTTCTCTTGAGTATTTCATGTAAGTGAAATCATATAATATTTATTTCTTGTGTGTATCTGGTTTATTTCACTTAATATAATGTATTCAAAGTTCATCCATGTCACAGCATGCATGAGCATTTCCTTCCTTTTTAAGGCAGAATCGTCTTCCATTTTATGTATATATCACACTTTGTGTATCCATTCATCCATCCACAGACAGTTGGGTTGTTTCTACCTTTTGACTATTGTGATTAGTGTTGCAAATTTCTGTTGTTTTAAGCCACCAACTTATTGGTGACTTGTAACAGCAGCTATAGGAAACTAAAGCAGATGGTTATTTGATCCTGGGCATCTCCATTTTCCTCTCCATAGGTCAAACAGAAAAGCGTAATTTTTCGTTTGTTTGTTTTAAAGATTTTATTTATTTATTTTTCAAGGGAGGGGAAGGGAGGGAGAAAAACATCTATGTGTGAGAGAAACATTGATCAGTTGCGTCTCTCACACACCCCAACCGGAGACCAGCCTGAAACCCAGGCATGTGCCCATACCAGGAATTGAACCTGTGACCTTTCGATTTGTTGGATGACGCTCAACTGAGCCATGCTGGTCAAGGTGAAAAAGTGTTTTTCAAGGTGTGATTCTGCATCAGAATCACCTGAGGGAGAGGTGGAGGTGGGACTTTTTTTAAACACACAGATTCCTAGGTTTACCTAGATCTTTAGTATCAGAATCAGGATAGGACCAGGGAAACTGTATTTTTAAGTTGTGCACTGAAAGATTTTTATACACACTAAAATTTGAGAACTTCTAACTTAATGAGTAACTTCTTCTAAATAAAATGTTGATTATATGTGTCTTCTGGACCTAATGCCTTCACCTGAAAAAAATGACCTTTTTGGTGGGGGTTTCAGACATGGAGGTGAGGCACAGCTCTCTGAGCTTTCAAATCATATGGCAGACAGAATGGACAGATGACAGAAAGCACCTGCTAGTTTAGGAGTTGAATGCAATTTTTCTTTGTTGGTCTAGGAGGAAGAATTGTTCTTAAGTGGGATAACTGCAATTTTGCCCAGGAAACGACTATAGGGGCATCTATAGGGCTGAGAAAGGAGGCCCCTGGACCTGAGCTGGATGGGTAAGGATGTAACAAAAGAAAGCTAAACAGCTCTTGGAAATAAGACATGTTGAAGTTGTGTGGGCATCGAGGAGAGAAAAGAGATGAGTGGCTAGAAGCTCAGACCAGCAAGGAGATGGCTCAGTGGTCTAGAAGGAGGTATAAGGAGAGCCTGTGCCATGGTGCTATGGCACAGGCTGGAGCACAGAGATGACAGCCAGAGAGAAAGCCCTGAGGGTTTAAGTATAGGCAACCAAAATTAGGAACAGTGATGTCTGTCTGACAGTGAATGTACTTTCTATCTTGTGCTGTAATTACCCTCTTTAGCCACAAAAACTTCTGTAAAATCTGTTACATGAGGCTGTGTATGAAGAACTTTGCAGGAAAGGAGGAAATGAGGTTGTGAGCTGTGCCAGGACATCTTAAGAAAGGAGAGAGGTGAGCACTGCTGGAACTGAGGTGACAGTGAGGAAGCAGCTGGTCACAAGAACTGACCAGAAGAAAGTGAGCCCCTGCCCCTGGAAATGCGTAGGTGTGATGGGGGATGCCAGCCTTCCTGCAGTAGGTGGAATCGGGACTTTGCCCATCCATTGTATCTGGTATTGGCGAAAGTTTCTCTGATAGGAGTTTTGTGAGTGCATGTTTGTATGTGCAACATGTTTTATCAAATTACTGAAAGGCTAATAAAAGATGTTTGAGAGGTATATATTAATTTAAAAAAACTACCAACTTCTTTTTGATATTTTTCCTTCTTCCTCCTAAACCGAATGCTCAAATATGTGGAATTTAAATAATTGTTTTTAAGTCTAATCAATTTTAGAACAGAGAGACTTAGAGGTTTATAGACTCCCTAGGTCGTCAGTGATTGCTGATTAATGACGCTGGATTCTGTAATTATACTGCTGTCAAGAGGCTGAGTGTCCTCAATAAATCCAGGCTCCTTTGCCTTCCCAAGACACCAGGAGAGGAGTATCTTGATTTATCCCCCAATTGGCACATATTCTCTTTACTGTACCTTAGAGAACACTCGACTACTTAATGGTTTGAGAGGTCATTTTCATCTTGCTCCTATTGAGCAACCTAGAATTTGTGTCCTTGCCCATGGCTGTGAGGACATAAATTGGACTTTTCTTCTTATTGCCTTTTTGATTCATTTTTTTCCTCCCTAACTATCTCTTCCATTCAGAAATCTGGGTGTGGTATACTGCAAAAATGGTGACAACTCCCCACTTCTCTCTGAATCCATGCCCTTTAAAATGTGACATCTTCTTATTAAGCGATGGAACGATGGAGTCTATTTTGCTGTCCTTTGAATCTGAGCTGGCCTCAGGGCTTGCTTTGGCCAATAGAATGTGGCAGAAGTGACACTATGCTAATTTCAAGTTTGGTCCTCAAGAGGCCTCTCATCTTCCTCTCTGAGAACCCTGCCAGCTGCCATGTGAGCAGATCAGGTCCACTACCCTGCCCCTTACTCCCCAGCCCTCAGGTCAGTGCCTACATGACCTACAACCCATATCAGAACCACCCAGCTGAGCCTGGCTTAAACAGCCTAACTGCAGAATCATAAGCTGAATAATGGTTTGCTACGGGGCATTACTATGGCAATAAATAACTGATATGCTAGGTACCTAGTATACACTACCATTGTTCTGAAGTCTGGGGTTACAGAGAATAAGAGATAGAGAAGAGTAAGACATAGTTCTTACCTGTGAGGAGCTCATTGTCTAGCGGGGCAGACAGGCTGACAAGCATATGATTGTAATAGGAAGTGGCAAGAGGAATATTTTATTAAGCATTATCTATATGCCAGGTATCGTGGTAGATATTTTATCTACATTATCACCTCATTTAGTCTTGCTGCAAGCCTAGGAGGCTGATACTATTAGCCCATTTCAGAGATGAGGAAGGATAGTGAGACTTACAGAAATTAAGTCATGCCCTGCCTGACATCAAAGCCCAAGCTTTTCCTGCCAGCTCTTATGCTCCTTCACAGTATGGATAAGTCTTAAAGAATTAGAGGAAGGGGCAATTGACACTAAGGGGTAGGAGGGAAAGCCTTAGTGGTGCCTGGCTGATGAAGTAGACTGGGAGCCCGGGGTCACAGGCCACCAAATCAGCCCAGGGATGAGCTGTTGGTGTGATGAGGTGGAGAAGCAGATAGCATGCACTCAGGCCAGGGGTGTGCTGGGAAGCCTGGAAAGGTCTTTAGTTCATTTTGCGGGGAGTTTGAAGGAAGCAGGACATAACATGGGGAGGCAGGGATGCTTGGGGATGGGGGCATTTTGTTAGCTCTCTGTATCAAGAAGCATGTCTGCATTTCTTTGCTGCAGAGTATTCAACTCCAGACAATGCCTGATTGGAAAGCTCTGCATGGAATGGACTTTTTAAAAACCCGACATTATTAATAATAAATTCAGTTTTTCCCTCTGTTGCTTTTCCTGCAATGTTATTTTCAGATGCCTGTTTTTAAATGGATTGTCCAGTTTCCTTCTGAGGATTCCTTCAGCTAAAGGGATTGCACACGGTGATGTCACACAGTGTGCGATGCACCAGTTCTGGGTGGCTCCTTAACTTCTCCTTGCTCTACCCAGCATTTCCTTCCCGATACAAAATGTACACACAGAGGGGCATGGAATAAATGCACAGGGGTTCCTGACATTTGCCTGGGCTGACTCCTTGCAGGTAGCACTCAGGTCTGCTATATTTGTGTTCCATTATTGTAAGTGGATGTCCACAGTAAAACTGCTAGCATGTATTGGACACCATATATCGGGCATTGCTGTGTATATGTTAATTCATAGTAATATATATACTATTATTGTCCTAGTTTTACAGATGAAGAAAAAGAAGCAGGAGAGGACAGCTATGTTCAAGCCCTGGAACTGGGAAGGAAGAGGGAATGGATTTAAAGCAGGCCATGTTGTTCTGGAGCCCATGGTCTTAGGCAATCTGCTCCAATTGTGAAAAATGAAATCCCAAGGGCAAGAAACTCAGGAAAGTGGGGCAGGGGAGGTGGGTGGGATTTTGTCCCTTTTACTTTATACACTTTTGTAATTTGTTATGGTAAGTATGTAGTAATAAAAATGCAAATCAGGAGAAATGGAGGAAAGTAAAAATACCCCAAAACACTTTAAAAATCATGTACTGTTAAAGCTAAATGTGACTTTGGAGATGATCAAGCCCAAGGAGGAAGTTGTCCTGAAGGGGAAGCAACTACCCCGGGCCACACAGTCAGGCAGTGGTGACGGAATCTGGAGGCCCGCCTTCATGCCTGTCCTTGCTCCTTCCTCTTAGCTCTACCTGCAGGACTGTATTACATCAGGGCCCCAGGTTGTGGGGTTCAAAGCGGGTTTGCTGTGTTCTTTCACCTGAGTTTTTACATCCCTCTCTCCCTCTCACCACTGGGGTGTGGCCTCAAGGGCCTGGGGCCCTCATGCTGACCACAGTGGCTTTTCCAGGCCCCTCTTGGGCCTACCATTGGAACATACTCTGTTTTTCTGACCTCCCTCCCAGTTAATCTGCTTCATGGCCATGTCTGATTTCTTGAGCCTATCTGGTCAAGCTGGAAAAGTAATCCAATCTGAAGAATAAATGATGGACACCATTTTTCCCCTTATAGATTATAGCTTGATTTTAATAGCAGCAGTCAATGACTTAGGTAAGCAAAGGAAGCCTGTAGCCATTGCAGCAGCTGGGTCTGATCAGTGGGGGAATAATTTAAGAATTGAATGCATTAGTTAATGTGCTTAGTAGCAAGAATTGCTAAGTAGGAAGGAAGAACTAATTGTAGGCAATATTAAATTCCATTCTCTGGCAAGACCAGTCAGACAAGTGATGTGAACCACAAAATCCCTGTTTGCTCTCTCATCTCTTCCCCTACTAAAGAACTGTCCTCCTTTGTGACTATTAGCAGAGAAAAGGGGGGCTGTGACATTACCACCAAGGAAGATAAACACCTAGGGCTTCAGAGAGGAGCTCTTTTCTGGGACACATATTTAGTTTTCACAGCATCATCCAGTGCCTCACTTTATTCGGTGATGTTGTCCTCATGCTGAACCTTCTTCAAAATAAGAGAGTGCTCATTTCCTTCTCCTGATTCCCTGAAGGCAACGTGGCAGACAAGTCACTATTGTGTTAGTCTGGGAGCAGGAGGCATGCCACTTGGGTGTTATGTTTATGGGGAACATTTCTTCAGTTAAAATGCTTTCTGAAGTCCTGGCCACTTCCTCCTTCCAGTCACACAGTGGGCTGTGGTGGCCAAAGAGGAAGTGGGGGTCAGGGAGCAATTCTGATCCTCATCCTCTATTTAGAATTCTAGCTGCCCCTCCCCTCCCCAGAGGTTTAGTTCTGGAAAACAGCACTTGTTTTCCATGGAACAAAGATTTCTGGAAAGCAGGAAGACCATCCTGGCAGCCCTCTGTGTGGGGCAGGGGGTGAGGTTCTGGAATCCCCATGGATGTGCTGCTGCAAGGGAGGCCCAGCTGGGATTTGGGGCACAGAACCCCAGAGGGCAAGCCCTGGAGGTCAGATGACACCTGTGTCTGGCGGAATAGGGCTGTGGTCACGACTTGGAGACTCAGAAATTATGAAGGGTTTGTAGTCCAAAGGCTACACATCTAGGTCTATCTGGCTCTTGTAGGAACATACTTTGATTTGTTTGGACCTATTTGTCACCTGCAAATGGGGAGAGTAATACTTACCCTTCTTACCTTGTAGAGGTAATGTATAGATGAAAATTTAAAAAAGTAAAAGAAAGTAAAAGCCCAGAGGTTCCCAGAATAGAGAAAATGCAAAGGATTACTATGTCTCCTGCAGCTACTGTGTATGTTCCATCAAGACAGATGGTCCACCCTTCCTGAGACCTGGAAGGACAGTTCACACAGTTAGATGCCAGTCCCCTCCCTTTCAAAGCCTGTGTCCTGAGATAACTCATCTGGATTATGGGTATGGCTCAATATTTCCAAAGTGGACACTATTACAGGATGTTATTAGATGTTCTGGGATAACATGTTTCAGTAATTTGGGAATCACTGGATTAAAAATTAATCACATTCTTTATTGCAGATCTTCTCAGAGCCTTTAATAAGCTAATTGCATTGCCAGTCCCGAAGCGAGGTAGGGGAGGACATAAAATGCACCATTTCCCAGATGTTTTTGATCACAGAATTTTTTTTTCATGGCACAACTATTAATGTGTCTTAGAATAGTGTCCTAAATGCTGATGTTCATTCTTATGCCTTTGGCTATATAAAATATCTATAGTCTTTATTGATTTTGGCTGAAGAAGATTATGCTATTCCTGATATTAGCTTCATTTTTGAAAAATCCACTTCTAAAAACAATTCCTTCAGACTCCTACTTCTGGGAAGATGGAGTAGACATTCTTTATTCTTTCTGCTAACAACAACTGAAAACCATGGACATTATATTAAAAACAAATATAAGAAGAATTTGAAAGGTAAAGGAAAGAAGGAAGACCAGTTAGGGAACTTGGACCTGAGGAATAACACAGTCTCTTGGTTTTCTTATTTGCCTCATGGATCCAAGATTCAGAAATGAAGAAGCTGGAAATAGCAACAAGCACAGACAAAATAAAGATCTCCCACAAAAGTCTGTTTCCTTTAGCCAAAGGACCAGGAAAGGGGTTAATGAGATAGGAATCGTTCAGACAATAATATCTCCACTCCCACCAGACATCACAGAAAAAATTGTGACCCCTACATTCACCTCCACTAGCAAAGGCCAAGTAGGGAGTCTAGACTTCCATCCTCACGAGGCTTTACTGAGGAGCCCCAACACTGCCACCAAAGTGGTATCAAAGAAGGTCTTCATCCCTGTTGGTGGATAATGATGCATCACCATGGTGTTAATGGAAACCACACAGGGAGCTTGGACTTCCACCCCCCCATCCAAGAATAATGATGCATCTCCTCTGCGACCGTCCCTGGTAGGGGCAGTGTCATGGAAGACCTGATGGAGACTCAGGGCTTTCACCATTGCCCAGAGGCAATTTCACAATTGCCACCCCCATGGAGATGTCAGTGAAGATCATGTTGGGAGCCAGAACTCCCACCCAGAATAACCAGGAGCCCCCTTAGCCCTGGGTGTTAATGGAGGATGAATGGAGAACCTGGAATTCTACCTTTATGTAGTAAAAGTGAGGCAGCATGTCCCCTCTTCCCCTGCTTGTGCAGTGTCAAAGAAAGCTGGCTAAAACAGAAAAAAATATGAAAATGTTCAAGCTTCAACTGGAGATCACTTATCATACCCCAAAACAAGGAGATCTCAAACTGACTGCAACTAGAAAATTGGTAAATGCCATTACTGAAGTAAAATAGATTTTGGAATTATCTGATGGTTATTTTGAAGCAATCAAAACAGACATCTGTCAGAGCTGAGGGAGTTTGGGGGGGGTGAAAAAGGTGAAGGGATTAAGAAAGCAAAACAAAACAAAACACATAGACATAGACAACAGTACGGGATACCCAGAGGGAGAGGTGGAAGAGAGTAAAGAGGGGATAAATAGTGGTAGAAAGAAACTTGATTTGGGTGGTAAATGCAGTACAATATACAGATGATGGACGTATTATAGAATTGCACACTTAAAACCTATATAATTTAATTAATCAATGTCACCCCAAAAAATTCAATAAAAATTAAAACATGCTTCAATAACCATTAACATACTTGAAATAAATGCAAAATAGAAATAAAAATATCAGCAATATAATAGACAATATAAAGAAAAACCAAATGAAATTTTAGAACTGAAAAACATAATAATCAAAATTAAAAAACATAAAACAAACCCTCAATTGATGGGCTCAAGAGCAGAACACTGGTAACAGAAAAGATTCAGTGAGCTGGAAAACAGAATAATAGAGATTACCCAATCTGAACAACAGAGAGAATATATGGAAACAAATAAACAGAGCTACAGGCACCTGTGGGACTAATATTTGTATCATTGGAGTCCCAGAAAGAGAGAGAAAAGCAAAAAGAATGAAAAAGTATTTGAAGAAACAATCATTGACAACTTCCCCAATTTAGCAAGAGATATAAAACTACGGATCCTAAAAACTGAGTGGAATGCAAATAGGAAATAAATAAACCCAAATAAATCTACATCAAGACATATAATAATTAAGTATTAAATACTAAAGACAAATTAAAAAACTTGAAATAAACCAGAGAAAAACAACACCATACCTATAGGTAAAAACTAATTTGAATGAGTGTATTTCTCATGAGAAACCATGGAGGCCAGAAGTTATCAGCATAATTATTTTAAAGAGCAGAAAGCAAGGAATGGTTAGTATCCTATTGCCTATTGTAAAAATATTCTACACAAATAAGGAGAAAATCAAGACATTCTGAGATGTAGGAAAGCTAAGAAAATTTGTGCAAGCAGACCTATCCTCAAAGAATGGCTAAAGAAAATTAAACAGAAAGGAAATTAAAAAGAGGGACTTTGGAATATCAGGAAGAAAGAAAGAACATGGTAAGTAAAAATATTAATAACTACAATAGGCTTTATATCTCATCTTGAATTTTCTAAATTATTTTCAATGTCTAAAGGAAAAAAATTACAATATGATATAATGTGTTTCTAAACATATGTGGAGGAAATACTCAAGGAAGTGATATTATCACTTCAAACAGAGGAAAGAGTTATAAAAGGAAGAAAGGTTTCTATATTCATTCAAACTGGTAAAATAACAGTACCATCAGACTGTAAAAAATTATGTATATGTAATGTTATACTTATATCAACTAAAAAGTTATGTAAAGAGATATACTAAAAATTATAGATATATCCAAATGTAAAAATTATTCATAAATTCAAATGCTCAAGTAATCCACTAGAAGGCAGAAAAAAAGAAAAATTAATAAGAGAAAACAAACATAAACAAAAATAAAATGGCAGACTTAAGCCTTAATGTAGTATTAATTAATAATTTCTTAAATGTAAATGTTTTAAAAACACTAATTAGAAGGCAGAGATTGGCAGAGTGGATAAAAAACATGCTGTTATAAGAAACTCACTTCAAATATAATGATAAAGGCAGGTAAAAAATAAAAGAATAGAATCACTTCACATCCATTAGTATAGCTATTATTAAAATAATAAAATAAGACTTCTGGTCAAGAACGCAGAATAGATAAACACAGCTCACCTCCTCGCATAACCACATCAAAATTACAACTAAAATATAG
This sequence comes from Trachops cirrhosus, assembly GCA_028533065.1. NCBI lineage: Eukaryota > Metazoa > Chordata > Mammalia > Chiroptera > Phyllostomidae > Trachops > Trachops cirrhosus. Next base: position 57,473,965 of record CM052541.1, read on the forward strand.
AATAACCATCACTCAGAACTGTTAGAAATTGAGTTGAATGGAAGTCTGACAAATACGGAATTCACATCCATCCAGACTGTTAGGAGGGGTAAGATGTGGAATGGGCTGGTCCCACATCCATGAGTGGTGATAAAAATTTGGGAGGGATATCTTGGGAGTGTATAGTCTCCAGCCCCACCAGGGGACCCTCCAGCCCAGGGTACCAATGCCAGTGCCAGGAAGATAAGTCCCTGTAATTTCTGGCTGCAAAAACTAGCAGGTATTGAGTCAGTGAAAGAAACTGCCAGAATCCCAAGCAGTTCCTCTTAAAGAACCCACACATTGATATACTCAGACTCACTCCCTCTGAGCTCCAGCACTGGGGTAGCAGCTTGAAAGGCACCAGTGGCATACAGGGAGAAACTGAAGTGTATAGCATCCAGGCAAGACCTGGGGGACAGCTTTCTCCCAGAGAGAAAGGAGGGTAGAGGCCATTGCCCCTTTTCTGAACACTCCCCCTACAGAGCCACAGAGCTGGTGGGCTGGTGCCATATCTGAGACCCCATCAATCTAGTTAATACTGTCCCATCATGAAGATCCCTAGAGATTCTGTCCCATCCAACTTAAGGGGCCACCCAAGCTGCTTTTCATATGGCTGTCTCGGCTCATACTTCCTAACTTCCTAAATCCTATCAAACAAGCTACAGCCAGCCTCAGTGAGCCCCCACCCCTAAACCTCTTGCTAAGTGGCTCCAGGTTCAGCACTAGCAGCAGCCAGCCTAGATTTGCAGCGTGGCTTCCCCTGGGACTCTCCAAGTCAGGCACAAGTAGCAACCATCTCAGATTGCTTTATAGCTCAGGCAGGGTGGCCCCAGACAGAACACAGGTGTGGGCTGACCTTGGCCTGTGCCTCTGGGGAAACCCCAGAGCCTATGCACCCAGTGGACAGCTAAAGACCACATCAGAGCACTACCATCCTGCTTCCACATAGCTGATCCTCTACAGAGAACGGAGGTTGGTGGTCAGTGGTCATAGCCAGTCCTTGCAGCTGACTGGCCTCAGTAAATCCCTTCCATCGACCTGCCAACAGTAATCAAGGCTCAACTACAAGAGGACAGTGTACTCAGCCCACACATAGGGCACACCTTGAGTACTCGACTTGGGTGATAGGGGAGGCTGTGCCACTGGGCCCTACAGGACACCTACTACATTAGGCCATGCTACCAAGACGCGGAGTCAAAGCAGCTCTAGTTAATACATAGAAACAAACATCAGGAGGCTGCCAAAATGAGGGGACAAATAAACATGGCCCAAATGAAAGAACAATCAAAACTCCAGAAACAAAACTAAACAAAATGGAGGTGAACAATCTATCAGATGCAGAGTTCAAGACACTGCTTATAAGGGTGCTCAAGGAACTTAGTGAGGAGCTCAAAGCATAAAAAAGATCCAGTCAAAAATTAAGGATACACTAATTAAAATAAAGAACAATTTATAGGGAAACAACAGTAGAGTAGATGAAGCCAAGAATCAAATCCATGATTTGGAACATAAGGAAGAAAAAAACAATGAATCAGAACAACAAAAAGAAAAAAGGATAAAAAAAAAGAGGACAGTATAAGCAGCCTCTGGGAAAACTTAAAGAGGTCCAACATCACATCATATGGGTGCCAGAAAGAGAAGAGAAAGGGCAAGGAATTGGAAATTTATTTGAAAAAATAATGAAAGAAAACTTTCCTAATTTGGTGAAGAAAATAGACATGCAAGTCCAGGAAGCACAGAAAGTCCCAAACAAGATGGATGTAAAGAGGCCCACTCCAAGGCACATCATAATTAAAATGCCAAAGGTTAAAGAGGGAATCTTAAATGCAGCAAGAGAAAAGCAGTAAGTTACCTACAGGGCGGTTCCCATAAGACTGTCAGCTGATTTCTCAAAAGAAACTTTGCAGGCTAGGAGGGACTGGCAAGAAATATTCAAAATCATGAAGAGCAGGACCTGCAGCCAAGATTGCTCTACATGCAAAGGTATCATTTAGAATTGAAGGGCTGATAAAGAGCTTCCCAGACAAGCAAAAAACTAAAGGAGTTCATCATCACCAAGCCCTTATTATATGAAATGTTAAAGGGACTTATTTAAGAAAAAGAAAAAGATCAAAATTATGAACAATAAAATGACAATAAATACATATGTATCAACAATTGAATCTAAAACAACAAACTAAGCAAACAGGAAGAACAGAGACAGAGTCATGGATATGGAGAGCGTTTTGATGGTTGCCAGATGGGAGGGAGATATGGGCGAGTAGCTGAAGAGGTGAGGAGATTAAGAAGTACAAATAGGTAGTTACAGAATAGCCATGGGGGTGTAAAGTACAGTATAGGAAATGGAGCAGCCAAAGAACCTATTTGTATGACCCATGGCATGAACAGTGATGTAGGGAATGCCTGAGGGAGTGGGGGGTGCTGGGTGGAGGGGGACAAGGAGGGGGGGAATTGGGACAACTGTAATAACATAATCCATAAAATATAATTCAAAATAAAATAAAATAAATAAAACAAATAGAAAATAACAAGTGTTGGTAATGATGTGGAGAAATTAAAACTGGTGCATTGCTGATAGTAATGTAAAATGGTATAGCCACTATGGAAGACAGGATGGTGGTTCCTTGAAAAATTTAACATAGAGTCAATTACTATATGATCCAGCAATTTCACTTCTAGGTATATACTAAAAGAAACAAAAGTGGATACTTGAATAGATTATTTGTAGGTAAATGTTTATAGCAGCATTATTCACAATAGCCAAAAGTGAAATCAGTCCAAGTGTCTATTGATGAATGAATAAACAAAATGTAGCATATACATACAATTGAGTATTATTCAGTTTTAAAAAGGAAGGAAATTCTGACATATGCTGAGACTTGGATGAACCTTAAAGACACCATGCCAAGTGAAATAAGCCAGTCACAAAAAGATATATACTGTATGACTTCCACTTAAATGAGGTGCCTAGAATACTCAAATTCATAGAGGCAGAAAGTAGAATGGTGGTTTCCAGGGGCTGGCAGGAAGAGGGCAATAGAAAGTTTGGTTTAATGGGAATGAAGTTTCAGTTTGCGCTCATGAATAAGTTCTGGCTATGAAGAGTGGTGATAGTTGCACAACAACATGAATGCACTAGGTGCCACTGAACTATACACTTAAAAATAGTTAAAATGATGAAAAAAGTAAAAGGATAGAAAAGAATATATCATATAAATATTAATCAAAGGTAAGCAGGAGCCTTGGCCTGTGTGGCTGAGTTGCTGGAGCATCATCCCATACGCTGAGAGGTTGCAGGTTTGATTCCCGGTCAGGGCACATACCTAGGTTGTGGGTTTGATCCTCCTCAGGGTGTGTTTGGGAGGCAACCAATTGATGTTTCTCTCTCCCTTCCTCTCTCTCTAAAATCAATAAACTTATTTTTAAAAAAGGAAAGCAAGAGTGGCTAAATTAATGTTAAAGTACATGTCAGAGCAAAGAAAATTACCAGAGACATAGTAGGACATTATATCATGATAAAAGGATCAATTCAATAAGAAAACTAGTATATTAATACTCAATGTTTATCCACCAAACAACGGAGCTGCAAACCATGTGAAGCAAAAACAAATGGAAGAGAAAGGAGAAACAGACAAATCCACAATTACATTTAATATAAACAACATCTCTGCTCTACCTGAGTCTGGTTCTGGTATTTTGTCTCTTCAAACTGTGTTTTTTTGCCTTTTAGTTTGCCTAGTAATTTTTTTGTTGAATGCCAGACATGATGTACTGAGTAAAAAGAACAAAGGTAAACAGGTCCTAAGTGTTATAGTGTTAAGGTATAAAGGGCACTGGGGTATTCTATAAGCCTGTCATTAGGTCTCAGTCTTTTAGTGATCCTGTGCCCCTGAGCTGTGACATTCACAAGTGGATCTCAGTTTTTCTCTCACCTTAGTTAGGTTGAGGGGGAGGGGGTTGGGTGGGCATTTACCTTATCCTAGGCTGTTTAAGTTTGGGTTAAAACCCCAGAAGGTAAGGCTCTGGTAAAATAGTTTCTCTGCAGGGCAGGCCTCGTTAAGAACAGAATGCTCTGGCCTATTTTAAATGACTATCTTTCCCCTCCTCCTGCAGGAAGTACAAGGGGATCTGCCAGAACCTGATAGGGCTCTGGGGGTTGAACTCACAAAAGTGTGAGGTCCCCCACCCTCAAGAGTGGAGCGCCCTGGAGTTTTTAACTCAGAGGTGAGATTAATGAATTATTAAGCCTCTACCAACTTGCCAATTACAGTGTAGGTTTTCCTACATCAGTACTGGTTCCCACAGAGTTTCCGCTCTGCTGGCAGCAGTTCACCCTCTTACTCAATTCTCTGGCCCATCTGAGGAGGGTTGTTGTTTTTCAGCTTGTTCAGCTTTTTCTTGATGTTAGGATGCAATGGTGATTTCCAAACTCCTTTCATGCCGGACCAGAAAGACTGGAAGTCTAAAGGGTTGTTTAATATAAATTAATATAAAGTTGTTTCTTTACTTTTTTATTTTATAGGGTACAGGTAAACAAGCTGCTTTCATTTTCCTTTAAGGCAAACTGATTTCAGGGGACCTGAGGAGAAAACACCAGGAAAACAGAACTCTGCCCCTTGCAAGTTTTCACTGTCAAGAAGAATATTTTCTGTGAGCTTAAAAGAAAACATACACACAAGGGAGCCAAATAAACACTGGTTGTGCCATCTTGAGGCAAAACATGCCCAGGAATATTATGATTCAATTAATCCTTCCTGAGATGCTGTTCAACAGTGCCCTAATTTAGTTTTCTCAAGAACATAAGCTTCCAGAAAATTAAGTTGCCTCAAGAGTATGTAGGTAACCACTGCAGACATGCCGTGCTCTGCAGCAACACAATGTAGAGGTTAGGAACAAGGGCTACAGATAAGCCCAGACACACAGAATTCCTTTTTTCAAAGGCTCAATATTATCCCATTGTATGTATATGCCACATTTTGTTTATTTACTCACCCACCAATGGACATTTGGGTTGTTTCCACCTCTTGGCTCTTGTGAATAGTGCTGCTATGAACATGAGTGTGCAAATTCCAATTTGAGATCTTGCTTTCACTCCTCTTGGATATACACTCAGAAGTGGGATTGCTGGGTCATTTGGAAATTCTATCTTTAATTTTTTTGAGAAATCTTCATACTATTTTCCACTGCAAATACACACAAATAATGCACAAGAGTTCCAATTTCTCCAAACCCTTATCGACATTTGTTACTTTCTGGTTTTTGTTTTGTTTTGTTTTTTGATAGTAGCCTTCCTAGTGATTTTGATTTGCATTTCTCTAGTGATTAGTGATGTTGAGCATTTTTCATATGCTTACATTTGACTATCACCTTTGGACAAATGACTATTCAAGTCCTTTGCCCATTTTCTGATTGGGTTATTAGATTTTTTGTTGTTGTTGCCTTTTTAAGGTCTGATGTGTTGTTTCCACAGTAATCAGTAAGTAGCAGTGTATTCACAATAGTTGCACATGGTAACTGAGGAACTTTTGCAGCATTAGTTCATGTTACTTTAAATTTATATATATGATGGTCTAGAGGTAACATGCATAAAGCATGATAATGATTATTCTGGTAACTAGGTGGACACACAAGCTGGAATTGTAAAAAGTGTCCTTTTTATCAAAATAAGTAAAAAGATTGAATCAAATTTCAAAAGTTAAATTAATGTCAATTTTATAAAAATTTTGATTTAAAATTTTATATTAATGAATTAGAATTTATTTTGCATTTTATCATTTGAACGTATTATATAAAAATATTTTTGAAACATTTTATGTTTTTTGATTTTTACATGTGCTTTAGTTTACATTTTGATAAAAAATATTCCTGCACTTTGAATACACTGCACTTTAAATACAATTCCATTTCATTTAAAAATTTTAATATCAGTGGAACACAAATTCTGTAAAAATATTGACCATAACTGCATCATTTGATTTTGTTAAAATGAGGACATGAAAGTATTATATAAGTATAATGAGAAATTATATTTATATTTATTACTTATCCAAGTCATTTGACCCCCAGATTTGTGTAATAATAATTAAACTCAGTAACTATGAAAACTTTGAAAACTTTTTGTCATATGAAAATCATACCTTAAGGCATGTTTTAAATTGTTTGCTTTTATAAAGAAATACTTGTCAAGATAAATATATTAAACATTATAGGACTTCTGGCTAAGATGGAGGCATAGATAGACACACTGTGCCTCCTTGCACAACCAAAAGAAGGACAACAACAATTTAAAAACAAAAAACAACTAGAACTGACAGAAAACTGAGCTGTATGGGAGTCTGACAACCAAGGAGTTCATGAAGACATATTCATCCAGACCGGTATGAGGCATGGAGACTGGCAGCTGGGCAGAGAGGACTCACTGCAAGGCGGTGGCTAGAAGATGGGCGGGCAAGGCTGCAGCTGGCCAGCAAGGCAGCAGCTGGTGGACCTGGCAAGGCGGCGGATTGTGGACTGGGTGGTCCCACATTCGAGTGCATAAACCGGGAGAACAACTAGGGAGCAGGACAGACTGCGCAATCCAGTGCCCCAGCGCCCCAGTGCAGGGAAATAAAGCCTCAAACCACTGATTGAAAACACCTGTGGGGGTTGAGGCTGTGGGAGAATCTCCCAGCCTCATAGAATTTGTTGGAGAAACCCACAGGGTCCTAGAACATACACAAATCCACCCACACAGGAATCAGCACCAGAAGGGCCCAGTTTGCTGGTGGGAAGCGGGGGAAGTGACTGAAATTTGGTAGAGGGTGGAGCAAGAGCCATTGTTCCCTCTCGGACCCCTCCCCACATACGGCATCACAACACCATGAAGTGGATTACCCTGCCCTGGTGAACACCTAAGTCTCCGCCCCTCACTATGTAACAGGCAGGTCACGACAAAAAAAAAAAAAAAAGTGGCGCAAAAGAAAGAACAGATCAAAGCTCCAGAAAAAACACAACTAAGCGATCAAGAGATAGCCAACCTATCAGATCCACAGTTCAAAACACTGGTAATCAGGATGCTCACAGAACTGATTGAATTTGGTCGCAAATTAGAAGAAAAAATGAAGGCTATGCTAAGTGAAATAAAGAAAAATGTACAGGGAACCAATCGTGATGGGAAGAAAACTGGACTCAAATCAATGGAATGGACCAGAAGGAAAAAATAAACATTCAACCAGAACAGAATGAAGAAACAAGAATTCAAAAAAATGAGGAGAGGCTTTGGAACCTCCAGGACATCTTTAAACATTCCAATATCCGAATTATAGGGGTACCAGGAGGAGAAGAGGAAGAGCAAGATACTGAAAACTTATTTGAACAAGTAATGAGGGAAAACTTCCCCAATCTGGCAAAGGAAATAGACTTCCAGGAAGTCCAGAAAACCCAGAGAGTCCCAAAGAAGTTGGACCCAAGGAGGAACACACCAAGGCACATCATAATTACATTAGCCAAGGTAAAAATGAAGGAGAGAATCCTAGAAGCAGCAAGAGATAAGGGGACAGTAACCTATAAAGGAGTTCCCATCAGACTGTCAGCTGATTTCTCAGAAGAAACCTTGTAGGCAAGAAGGGGCTGGAAAGAAGTATTCCAAGTCATGAAAGGCAAGGACCTACATCCCAGATTGCTCTATCCAGCAAAGCTTTCATTTAGAATGGGAGGGCAGATCAAGTGCTTCTCAGATAAGGTCAAGTTAAAGGAGTTCATCATCACCAAGCCCTTATTATATGAAATGTTAAAGGGACTTATCTAAGAAAAAG
>CM052541.1:57481878-57551787 GCA_028533065.1 Trachops cirrhosus
CTAAGCAAACAACTAGAACAGGAACAGAACCACAGAAATGGAGATCACATGGAGGGTTATCAACAGGGGAGTGGGAGGGGGGAAGAAGGGGATAAGGTACAGAGCTTAAGTAGCATAGATGGTAGGTGGAAAATAGAAAGGGGGAGGGTAAGAATAGTATAGGAAATGTAGAAGCCAAAGAACTTATATGTACAACCCATGGACATGAACTAATAAAGAGGGGAAATGTGGTGGGAGGGGTTGTGCAGGGTGGAGGGGAGTGAAGGGGGGAAAATGGGACAACTGTAATAGCATAATCAATAAAATATATTTAAAAAATATATGAAACATTATATAAGAGTTTATTAGGATATTTTTATTTTTTTACGTATCTATGTATCTAGATGGTATGCAGGCTTCCATTTATATTTCTCTGTGCTTTGAAAATGTTTAAAGTGGGCCTGCTCTTTTGTGTTAGAAGGTGAGCTACAGTGCAAAATAATGGCTAGCATTTATGGAATGCTAATTGTAGGCCAGACATTGTGCTATGTGCTTACATACACAATTTCAGCAAGCACCACAATAACCCATTTTATAGATGACTAAACTAAAATTCAGATGGGCCATGTGCTTTGCCCAGGTCACCCTGCTAGTTAGTTAGCGCGTGAACGGGGACTATGTCCTATCCACCCAACTCCAAAAACAAAACTTTTCTTGACTCTCATAAACACAGGTTCTTACAGAAGGAAAAGGGATGTAACTACTGCCATGGTATGAAGCAGGATCCTCAGGGTTTCATTTTCTCTCATTTCTGCCGAAGACAGAAAAATTGTTAACTGCGTGCGCTTGATTGTTCACCTGGAGATGCTACAGAACAAGGACCTACCCAGGTCCTACTCATCTAGACCCATCTCTCACTTGGTTTTAGGGGGTTGGCCCAAGGGAAGGGCTCCTGTGGTGGGCAGCACATCATCTTTGTGTTCAGATCTCCCAGAAAGCTGGTATCTTTCTTTCCTATTTCCTCTGTGTCTGGGCTTCAAACCCCCCATGGCCAAGATGAAACACTGTTTCATTCTCCACCCATGTGTGAACAGGAATAAAAGGTAGCTTTTCTTGGCTCATTCACAGCATGGGCCCACTCAAACCCGGCAGGAGAACAGGGTATGGATTATAGATAAAGCTTAAATCCATTTTTGCAGGAATTATGGAGTTTACAAATGAAGGCAATATCTGTGTTTGGACAATGGCTACCTTGGGGCCCTTATGGCCTTAATGAAACTCTATACATCAAAGCTCTTCAAAAACCTCTGAGACAAGAACATGCAAACTGACCCCTTACTCCACGGTGAGTAGTGGTGGACTGTGACGAGAAACAAGCATCTGCTAGCCTGGGCAATATTGGTTGATGGCTGCAGCTGACCTCTAGGTAGTCCTACCCCAGAAAACTAGGGCTCCCTGGCAGGCAGATCTCCCTGGTCATGGATGTGTTAATCCCAGGCCCAGGGAGCTGCATCCTTCCCCCCACTCCTCTAGGTGCACACAGAGTAAGAAGGGCCTGGGCTGATCACCTGAAGCAGTATTTCTCAAAGTGCGGCATAGGATCCTGGGGGCCTAGTAACTAACACCTTCAGTGTGTCCACAAAGTCAAAACTATTGTCATCACAATACTAATATGGAATTTCCTCTTTTCACACTTACCAGTGTAGAGTGGCACATTATGAAGACCACATGACGTGTGATATTGAAGCATTACATGTAGAAGCAGATATGAAAATCCAGTTGTCTTTTATAAAGCCAGACATTAAAGAGATTTGTAGAAATGTAAAACAATGCTATTGTTTCTATTGATTTTTTGTTTTAGAAAATGATAGCTATTTTGGTAAAATGTGTAATTTATGTTAGCATGTAAAATTCATTTTTTAATGATTAAAATATTTTTTAAATTTCTGAGTTTTAATTTTAATTTCATAAATATCAATAGCTATAACCCACATAAATGAAAATTCCCTGACGTTCTCAATATTTTTTAAGAATATAAAGGGGTCCTGAGACCAAAAAGTTTGAGAGCTACTGAAGACACTGAGGATACAGAACACCCCAACATTGTTTAGTGTGTCAGTGCCTCTGGGCCACATTATATGCCTGCTCCCTACCTCTCCAGAATAAATAAATGAGTCCAGCTTTTACTTAGGCTATCTTGAATTTAAGGAAAACTTACAGTCTAAGAAGATATATTTTAATTACATAGTATAGACTGAAAGAAAAAGAATCTTCATGTATGAGTGAAGAAAAAGAGCTTCTTTTTTTCCTACTGTCATATTGCACAAAGCCAGTTCCTCTGAACACCCATTTCTGGAGGAGGTGCCCCTCTCCCCCCCGAGCCCCCAAAAGGTTCTTGGGTCACGTAAACTTGAGAAATACTGGATTTCTGAATCCAGTATTTACTGCAGGTTTCACAGCCTTCGACATGAGCGTTAAAGGTATTGTGAACCTCTGAGACACGCGCCACTGTGTTTTCCACACCTACCTGACCATGAAACTCTTCTAGGGACGACTTGTAGAGCCAGTCTTCCGAGGAACACCGGGAACTGCTTTACTCAGCGAGAAGATGACGCGATCTCCTGAGTGCTGAGAGCCACTTAGCAGCCTGGACCCCGCCGGCTGACACCAGTGAGGACAGTTAGGGCTGGTAGCATGCTTACTCCGAGGCGGGTAGCTGTGGGTTTGATTGGGGGTGGTGCCAGCTGGGGAGCATTCCGCCCAACCTGAGGTGAATAATGTAGCAGTGGGGATAGAGAGGTGATCTGGAAGCCCAGGGCAGGCCTGGGACTTGGGGGAAAGAAGCAGAAATAGAGGCTTTCCAGAGCTGGTGAGGATCAGACCCTGAGGACAGGAGAGCAGAGCCCCCCAGAGCAGGCACAGTGATACAGCGAGAGATGGGCAGCCCGGGACACGCACGTCCTACCTTACCCTTCAAGTCAGAGGACAGGAGGTTGGAAGGAATTCCCACCTTGGCCCATAAGGAAAGGGACGTCCATGCTCACTCCCCAGAGCACATGGCTGCTGAGCTGAGCTCTGGCCCCTCCTTCCCTGCCTGCCCTGGCACAGGGCCAGTTGCTCATCTGAGAGATGAGAGCCTGCTGTTCATTTGGGGAGGTGGCTCTCGAGGCTGACACAGCCAATATCACTGGGGTGCCTGGCCTTCCTCATCTGTAGAATGGAGTGATACACCTTCCTCACAACTTCCCAGTGAAATAATCGACGTGAAGGGCTCCGCTGTGTGCCTGAGGCGCAGCATGCATGACATTGCGTCATCCTTCCTGTGCACGTTTCACCCAGGGGTGGCGGGACGGCTTGCCTTGGTGTTTCGTTCCAGGAGGTCAGTGCCCTTGCCCCTGTGGGCCGCCTTGCGTTCACGCTCCCTCTGGTCTCCCTTCGGGCTTCTGACTGGGGTGCGCAGTTGGCTCTGACCACCATTAGGGACTGAGTGTCGAAAACCCCTCGTGGGGAGGGGAGAGGGGAGAGCTGGAAACCTCTCGTATACTTCAGGCTGAACCTCGTTCTCCAGAGAGAGCTGACCGGAGGCTTTGTCCCCCGGGCCACTGCGCTTGCCCAGGTCCGGAGGGCGGGACATCCGCTGCCCGGCTGTGAACGCAAACCCTCTTAACCGTGCCCAGGAAGGGGGACCTGCTTCACATCCTGAGATTCAGTCTGGTCTCTGTGTAGTAAGGAGGCAGTCCAGAGGTCTTGACGTGCCTGGCATGCCCCTCTCCTCTCTGAGGTGAGAACCGTGGAGGAATACGCGCAAGGACTGGATGTATTAAAACACCCTTATCAGCGTTCTCAAAGGGAAGTGGGACCTATAGATTGAACCAGAGCAAAAGTAGGCTTCTATGGCTACCTGGACGAACTGAACTCACCTGACCAGGACTTCAGGGGCCCTGAACGCAGAGCCGGCCTAAGGCGAGGCCGGACGCCCAGGCTTTCACCCCGCGCAGAAGAGCTTATTATACCTTCCTGTTTCCTACTCTCAGGAAATGGTCCCTCCTCTGCGCTCCAAAGGGCAGTGGGTGTAGAACGCAGAGAAAGATAAAAGATTTCTTTCAGCATCTTCCCAAATGTCCATAGTTCCCTTTTTATAGACATGCAGGGCTGTGAGTGAGCCATTATTTGGGAACGGTCTTTCCTCACAAAAGCTAGGGCAGGGTGTAGGGCCCTTCTCTCCTTTGAGGCTTCCCCGCCCTTCCCAGGATGAACTGCCCTGCCCCCTACTCCTCCTCCTGCCTAGGCCTCAAATGTTCCCTTCTGGCTGAACTGGTGGCAGCGGCCTGGCCCTAGATGGGAAGGTGCTCTCTTGGGTTCACTTGATTCTGTGAGGTCTGTCAGGACTCATCATAGTTTTCAAACAGGCCACTTCAGAGCCTGCCTTCCTTCCTTCCTTCCTTCCTTCCTTCCTTCCTTCCTTCCTTCCTCTCTCCCTCCCCTCCTTTCCTCACTTGAGGATATGTTTATTGATTTTTAGAGAAAGAGAGAGACATTGATCAGTTGCCTCCTATATGCACCCCCACTGGGGACTGAACTAACAACCTTGGTATGTGCCCTGACCGAGAATTGAACCCGTAACCTTTTGGTGTATGGGACAATGTTCCAACCAACTGAACCACTCAGCCAGGGCTAGATTTTTCTTTTTTAAGAAATCAACTTTGATTTGAACCATTAGGGTATTTTTCCAATATCTTTGCTAAGGCAAACATTAAAACTAGTTGGCATTCTTGGAGCCTAATTTGGCTGGGAAGCTAGTAGGAAGCTAGAGAGAGATTCTTGGCTGGGAAAGAAGTTGTCACACGGGCTTACCTTGGCATAAACATAGATTATGTGGAGGCTGGAGGTGACTGCTATGCTCCTCCGGGAGCACTCCTGGTCTAGGTCTTCTAGTGCTAACGGGGGCTCTGGAATCCAACAGATCCTGGTTACAATCTCTGATTGCTGTGGCTTTGGGCCACGTACTCCCATTTATGAGGACAATTTTTTCTTTTCTTGTATATTGAGTTAGGACTGTTGTGAAAATTAAAAGGATAAATGGGTAGAGCACTTAGCACAGTCCTTGACACCTACTTTCCTATTAAACACTCAGCAAAGGGTTAGTATGAGGAGGTTTGTCTTCACCAAAAACCAGTCAGAGAAACTCACTGTTGTTTCCTTCCTGTCTCTCCCCCTTGACCTCCTTTTAGTACTTGGGTTGAACTGGTTTTCTCTAAGCCCCCTGCCATTCTCTTTTATTTGCTTAGACTTAACCTGACGTAAATTAAATGGAGGCTAAGTTCTTTTCACTCTAGGAGGCTTTCCTTGACAGCTGAACCCAGTCTTGATGGCTGCTACCTGCTCTAACAAGCTCAGAGGGACTCCATGTTCTTACAGTGATGGCAGCTTCATCAGCTTCCAGGATTACCCACAATGCCTAAGACTGTAGGGGGATGCTCCTCAGATGCACAGTGAGTTGAAGTATCTCTTGCTTGGATAGCTGAAGGACACTGCTGCTACTATGACTCCATCAGTTTTGTCAATCAGGAGCAACCCTTGGTCACAAAATGGCCATCATTACTTTCCTTTATTTTCAGTTGTAGAAACTTTGCTAAAGTAATCTTACATGGACATGTGATATAGAAAGCTATTCATGGTGGGCTATTCTTGGTGCAGTGGGGTACAGGGCCCAGAGTATCTCCCCTGGACTCTTGAGGAGCATTAGGGGACTGCCATGTCTCTGCCCCTTGGAGATTGGGAGGCCATCAGGAAAGTAGGGGTTCTGACTACAGATTACTGATGGTAACTGGCTATCCATGGTTAACCTCTGAGCTATGAGATGGAGTAGTACATTGAACCTGACCTGCTGGGGAGTCTAACCCCTGGGACAGCCTGAGTTTGAGAAATTTCATCCAGCTTTGGGAGGGATGGGTACTGTGGATTCTGACCAAGTATGGGATTAATACAAAACAACTCTCTGGCTTGGAGCCTACATTAATAGACACCCAAGTAATGGAGTTGTAGGGTCACCTCATAGCATCATCTGTAGCCTGGGCAGAGACCGATAATGCCTTCTCTTCATTTGCCTTGTTAACAGAACCTCTATATGAGCAAAGGTGTCACTGAGCCCAGATAAAAACTACTTTTCCAAGGAGATATTTAGGCCAGGATTCCAGGAAAGCTCTTTTAAGAGGCTGTTTCAGTTGGCAGGTTCCACTTTCCCAACTCTTTCCTCCTTGTTGAGGAATGAGGAGAATGTGATGGTGGGAGCTCCAGCAGCCACCTGGGAAATCATGAGGATGAGGGTCATACCCAGAGATTAGGATGGAGCCTGGGTCCATGAGGACATTGTAGAACCACCAAACTAGCAATGGTCTGCTTTACTCTGTTCATTTCAGAATGTGAGGGAGAAAAAAAGTCTCTATAACTCATGTTGTTGAAGCTACAACATTGGGGAACTTTATCAGCCAAATATAATTCCTCAATGATACATGACTACTAGAACCCAGTGATGTGTCCTTGGAGGACAATATTCGCAGCTCCAGGTGGTATTGGACCAGCTTTTCTCCAATTAAGATGTTATGTGGTGACTGGCTTGATGAGTTTCAATGCCCCCTCATCTTTTCTCTGATACCTTTTCTCCATAGAAGTGTTATCAAAAAAGTGATTAAACAGAATACATGCAATAAAAATGGGGGGAAAAAGAGGCACCTGATTATTTGCAAATGGACTAAGCACACCATTATCTTTTGACCACAATTTAGAGATAAGGAGGAGAGTTCTGGTCACTGGGGTCTTCCATGATTTTAGTGATGTTGATCAACATATAAATATTTAAGTTATACAGCTATAGAATATGCTTTCTGGTTTGTCTTTATGAAGTATTTTTTTTGTGAAGGCTAAAATGCATTCTTTATAAATGCCAGATCCCCCTCGTATGATGGTAATTTCCAGTCTGGAGCCCATTGGGATTGAATTCTTTCCTCAGTCCCCAGGAAGCTGAGAACACCTCACTGTACTCGTTCTCACACCTGGAAAGGAGAGAGCTCCCTAGGTCTGGGCTGGGATGGCCACTGACTCTGAAGAACCCTGAAGATAGACCCCAGAGGGGTATCATCCTCCCTGAAGTCCTGTTATTGGATTAGTACTCAGCAGACAGCAGCTTATCAAGACATTGGCGCCAAATATGTTACGTTTCATCACCAGTAAATAAAGGCAAATTTCAGGGGTGTTGCCTTTGGGGAGTAAATGAACAGTTTACAGGAGGTTTCTGAGGAACAAGTGGATATTTTCCCATTTAATCTCAGAATTACACCTTTGACTCAGCACTAGTTGTATCTAATTTTATATTACAGGACAATGCATTGGTCAACTCTGTAATCATGGGGATGTGAATGAAGGGTAAAATAGCCCCCATCATGTCAGGAAGTCTTTGTCAAAATTCCCCAAACTGTTTGATGGGGCTTTAATAATGAAACTGCTAGTTATGGCCCATGCAAATGGTTATAGCAGCACAAAATGCTTTTTAGTGATTTCTAGTTAGAATTTGGCAATAGCAATAGGCACAAACAGCCACTTAGGGGACATGCCAGCGACTTCCAGTGAAGCTGCTGACACAAAGGCAGGGAAAAGCACTGAAAGAGATAAAATTCAAGTCATAATTTGCTTGCTAATAACTTCCTTTTTTGTGTCTGCAGCCTTGAAGGATTGTCCTAAATTAGTATATTCATAAAGATAGCCAGTTAAGCCGTCACGTAAGTGAGTAACAGCAAACTGCTATCACAAGGGTGAATAAGCCTAGAGACAGAAGTCAAGATCTTCTAATGTGAGGCAAAATTGACAAGTACCAGCTGAAAAGCAGTACTCCCTGTGGGTGGTAGCTCAGGGCTGCACATGATCTCTGAGGCCCAGTGCAGCCTCTGGCATAGGCCAGCAAAGGGCAGCTGTCCATCATGGTGGAAACTGCCCTGTGAAATTCCAACAGGGCTTGTGCCCTTTGCTCTCTCCTCCAACTTCTTCCATAGTTGCAGACTAATTAAGAATAAGACTGTTCACTTTCTCTCCTGCAAGGATTTCCTTGACCTACAGTAAATATCCTCTGTGAATTCAAATTCTGCCTTGCATTTGCAGTGTTAAAAAAATCCCCTTAGTTGCCTGGTTTCATTGACCATTTTTCTGCTAGCCGCTCTGGCTGAAAATGCTCTTCATCCACACTCTGTCCCTGCAGTGAGGTGGGTGAGGTGTTTATTTATACATCCCTTTGGATCCTTCCATGAAAAGAGTGACATACTTCTCTTGCTTGACAACATGTTTAAACATGAGCCCGTGTTTTTACTTCTGAACTTACTTTCTTGTCAACACATGTAAATCTGTACAATCATAGCTCAGGGACACTCCCTTATAGTGTTTTTCAAATACATATTTTCTAAGATTCTGTTTAAATTTAACTTTGGTAAGCTGTAAGCTTTTAAATAGACTTGTGTGTATAACTACGAAGAATCTTGTGCTAAAATCTTCTGTGTGAGAAACCACTCTAAGTGAATGTTTTGTAAGGTTTGAAATATAACAATTGGATTTGTTTTCAACTCAGGGGAGATTAGTAATCATAGCTTTGATTTTAGGTCATAAAATTAGATCTCAGACAATGTCACCACCATTTTTAAAGTATATTTTATTGACTATGCTATTACAATTGTCCCATTTTTTTCTCCCCTTTATTCCCCTCTGCCCTGAACCCTTCCTCCCACCAGCATCCCTCCCCCCCCAACCTTAGTTCATGTCCATGGCTAATATATATATGTTCTTTGGCTTCTCCATTTCCTACACTATTCTTAATCTCCCCATTTATTTTGTGCCTACCAATTATGCTTCTTATTCTCTGTACCTCTTTCCCCACTGTCTCCCCTCCCCCTACCAGCTTGATAACCCTCCATGTGATCTCCATTTCTGTGATACTGTTCCTGTTCTAGTTGTTTACTTAGTTTGTTTTGTTTTGTTTTTAGATTCAGTTGTGGATAGTTGTGAGGTTTGTTGTCATTTTACTGTTCCTGGTTTTGATCTTTTTCTTAGATAAGTTCGTTTTACATTTCATATAATAAAGGCTTGGTGATGATGAACTCCTTTAACTTGACCTTATCTGGGAAGCACTTTATCTGCCCTGGACTTCCTGGAAGTCTATTTCCTTTGCCAGATTAGAGAAGTTTTCCTTCATTATTTGTTCAAATAAGTTTTCAATATCTTGCTCTTCCTCTTCTCCTCTTGGCACTCCTATGATTTGGATGTTGGAACGTTGAAAGTTGTCTCAGAGGTTCCCAAGTCTCTCCTCATTTTTTTGAATTCTTGTTTCTTCATTCTGTTCTGGTCAAATGTTTATTTCTTCCTTCTGGTCCAAACTGTTGATTTGAGTCTAGGTTTCCTCCCCTTCACTGTGGGTTCCCTGTATATTTTTCTTTATATCACTTTTCATAGACTTCTTCCTCTATTTTGTGACCTTATTCAACCATTTCTGTGAGCATCCTGATTACCAGTGTTTTGAACTGTGCATCTGATTGGTTGGCTATCTCTTCATTGCTTAGTTCTATTTTTGGAGCTTTGATCTGTTATTTCATTTGGGCCATATTTCTTTGTCTCGGCGAACCTGTTATGTAGTGAGGGGTGGAGCCTTAGGTATTTGCCAGGACCGAGTAACCAACTTTGCTGAATTGTGGCGCTGTATGTGGGGGAATGGTCTGAAAGGAAACAAAGCTGCTTGCTCAGCTCTCAGCCAGCTTTCAGTCACTTCCCCCGCTACCCACAAGCAAATAGGGCCCTTCTGATGCTTATTCCCGGGTGGGTGGGTTTGTGTACATTCTAGGACCCTGTGGGACTCTCCAAGAACTCTTTTGTGAGGCTGTTTCTCCTGCTGACACAACCCCCACAGGTTTTTACAGTCAGAGGTTTTGAGGCTTTATTTCCCCACACTGGCCTTGTGCCATCTCTTTCTCCCCTGTAGTCCCTCCCAATTTATCCATACACAAATATGGGACTGCCCCATCTGCCAGCTGCTACCTTGCTGCGCATCCTCTTTGCCCTGACTGCCTGTCTCGACCCTTCTTACCAGCCTGGATGAATATTTCTTCTTTTATTCCTTGGTTGTCAGACTTTCATACAGTTTGATTTTCTGGTAGTTCTGGTTGTTTTTTGTTTTTAAATTTGTTGTCCTTCTTTTGGTTGTGTGAGGAGGTAAAATGTATCTATCTATGCCTCTGTCTTGGCTGGAAGTTTCCCAGTTTTTTTTAGTGACTTTTGAAATATTAGTATTTTTTTATTGGAGTAAATTTTACATTGTATGGTAAAGCACCAACCTTATGTGCACATTTTCATAAGTTTTGATAAATGTATACATCTGTGTAAGAGTCACCCCAGTCAAGATATAGCACCATCTCCAAAAGATCTCTAGTCAATACCCATCCCCATAGGCAACAATGGTTTTGATTTTCTGTCACTATCATGAGATTTGACTATTCTTGAATCATCCTGTGTGTGTGTGTGTGTATATATATACTCTTCTGTGTCTGTTTTCTTTCTGGTTTTTGATCCGTGTTATTTGATGGAATGTTTTTATTCATGGTATTATATCTGTGGTTCATGCTTTTTTATTGCTATTATTACATTACATCTATATATATATCACAATTTATCTTTTATTTTGGAAATTTGGGTTGTTTCTAGTTTTTGGCTATTATGAATAATGGTGCTATAAACAATTAAAATATCAAATAAGTGAAAAGCAATGGCGAGGTTTCCAAAATTTTTCTTATGATCTGGATGATCATGAAAATAAAACCACCATCCAGGGGATTTGTATGTGTCTCCTCCAAAGGTACCACTGAGGCCCCAAAATGAGAGGATCACCTAGTGGCAGATTTTGTTTGAATGGGCCTACTTTCATAGACATGACTTACAATGATGTTTTAAGGGGAGTTCTCAGGCCAACCAAATCATCACGCATGTCAAAATGCTCTGGGCCAATTTCCCAAATGGGCTTCATGTAGCACTAGTGCTGGAAGACAAGATGAATTTTGGTGCTGCGGGGACATAAATATTCATTTTTATGGTTACCTTATGTTTATGGTAATGATGGTTTTTCCTTTAGAGTATCGATAGAGGTTCACTTAGCAAATTTAAGACAATGATAAACAATTTTCAGGAAATATTTCAGTTGGAACTCAAATTAGTCAAGTTTCAAAGCACTGGCATTGTAGTTTAGACTGTAGAGCTAACTCACTCTGCCTCAGCCACTTATTCACTGTGTCTTCTTCAGCAAGTTACCCTCCAAGTTTGCCTCAGGATCTGTAAAATGGGATATTAATACAGATCATACACTGCTGTGAGGGTTAAGTTATAATGTATGTGATACTCAGAGCACACAGTGAATGCTTGATAAACTATTCACTGTAGGAATCAGCAATCACGTGGACAACCAAACATCAAGCAGCGAATGAAGGCTAGAACAGTTTTAGGTCTGTGAGGCCATCATTTCTGACACTCACGAAACATCCATGAGCTTCAAAGGACATAACTTTTAAAAGGTATGCATCAGCAAAAGATACATACTCTGACAAGAAAAAAAACCTTCACCTCTGACATTCAAAAATTAAGATGTCAATTACAACACTGCGAATCTCTATCCCTCTCTTCCAGGCCAACTCCACACTCCAAATCCAAACACTAAATTTTCAGGTCACAAGGGAGGAAGGTGCGAGGGAATGACGTGCAGGCCAAGTGGTTCTACCCTGACTGAGCATTGCAGTCACCCAGGGAGATTTTCAAGAATACTGATGCCTGGATTTACCTCTTGTGGTTTTGACTGGTCAGGGCAGGACCCTCCTAGTTGTGAAAACTGCCCGTGTGATTCTGATGTGGGATTGTCACCAACATTGGCTCAGTTCAACTTTGAGCAGCAGGGTTGGGTGGAAGTGTTTTAACGGCTGGCTGAGTACAACCCCAGACCTCTTCCTGAGGGGTGAATTCTGCAGGCTACTTGGGGAGATTTGAGTAGCAATAAAAAGTCAACTTTGGCCCTGGCTGGCATAGCTTAGTGGATTAAGTGCGGGCCTGTGAAACAAGAGATCGTGGTTCAATTCCCAGTCAGGGCACATGCCTGGGTTGCAGGCCAGTTCCCAGCAGGGAATGCACAGGAAGCAACCATACATTGATATTTCTCTCCCTCTCTCCTTCCCTTCCCCTCTTAAGATAAATAAATAAAATCTTAAAAAAAAAAAGTCAACTTTGTTTTAGTAGACCTTGTTTATTACTACAATTTAGAGGGAAGAATGGGCTGATTTTTTTTGATCAATGGTACAGTTTTGCATTTTTCAGGCTCCTTTTGAAGTTTTTCTCTGGCTATGAGAGGAACACTTGAGGGCATCTGATTTGCTCATTACCCATCCACAGGCCTCTTTCCCGACCCCAATTGGTCTGGCTGGAGGCCCAAGCAGTTCTTTGTGACCCAAATTTGGATCAGTTTTTGAAATGCTGTCAGAGTGGTGGACCTGGGTCCACTAAACTACCCCAAAGACTAACAAGGTCACTAAAAGCAAGTTAGTTATTGTCCATCAGTTCAGGCCAGCTGCAGCTTCCCTTGTATTCCTGATTCCCCAAGCAAGGACTTTGAACCTCATCACAAAGTATCAGGTTCAGGGAAGTCAGTGATTCAAAGCTTAAGGGGTACCAGACATCTAAATCCTGATGCCAATTCCTTTGGGAAATCCGGCATCCTCTGTCATTTAGATGGCTGCTTTCTGAGCTTGCCCAGGGGCAGCTGGGTGGTCTGACCGTGGGAAATGGCTCAGGTGTCATTTCAGAGAGCTTGAACATCAGAAAGGCCCCCAACTGGCAGACTTCTTGCTTATGCTCAATTTCCATTTCACTTTGCTTCCTGATCTTGGGTTGTAGGTCCATTTAGCAAGCAAGCACTTTTATTTTGGGTCTCTTTCCATATACTCACACACATAAGTATGTACATTTTAATCTATGATTTGTATCATGTTTGCAGAATGTACTGAGTCAACACCTCTGGATTTGATTTGCCATATGGTTTGTTTTCCAAGTAAGATCCAAGGTGGAAACTGCGATTTGGGAAGGTCTCAGACTTTGGGGCTTCTTGGGGCTGGTCTCCACTGATGAAGAAAAGCTTACAAGTAATGCTGCTTGGGTATTGAGACTCCTGCCTACCTCCACCCTGTCTCTAACCCTGAAATTATTGTGTCTTTGGAATTACTCAGCAAAATCATCATTTAGAATCTATTTAGGTTCACTGCATCGGTGCCAACCAGTAAGTGCTCAACCACTGTTTTTATGTAGTTATTGGTTCTTAAAAATGATGTGAAAAAGAGTCCATCGATTTAGTTAGGGCCAGGCTGCCAGATAAAAGTGATTAGTTGTTAAACACGTAGCAGCTTGGAAAAAAAAAGATAAAATAGTAAGGTGCATTAGATTCAAAACAGATCCCAAGAACTAAAAATACTAAGACAGATAAAGAGTAGGAGAGTTCATAGCTTCAATCTTTGGTATCATCCATATTACAAAGTCTATTAACTGTATAAAACTAGGAAAAGTCCAAAATAGTTGGATATATTTAAGCTGTTTCCAACATGTAATTAGAATTGCATAATAAATCTGCTTTTCTGTATTACACACAGAAACTAAAAAAAGAGCAAGAAACAAATTCTCAAGGATGAAATCTCCACATTTATTTCTCTTTCATGTGCATAGAAAATGGCAGTGAAGTGTCCTATGAAAGAGGCAGGGAATGGCCATGGTGCTGCTATACCAGACTGGACTTTGTGCTTCAAAGGTACACTACTCATTTTTAAAAACAAAAGATGTAATTTGTTTTTAATTGTTAACAATTCATTGGATTCCCCATTTGTTTTCTCAGTTGTCAGTTTCTTCAAATCTCTTTTCAAATGACACACTGCGTTACAAATGATGGCACTTAACCAATGTGGCATTTCCATATTTACACCAACAAAAGAAATTTACAAGACATAATAGCATACAATCTTGACATTTAGTAATAGCAATAAAACATGAAGGGCATCCATTTTATTTCATTTTCTGTACAAACTATCAGAACATAACTTTATTCACATTAAAAAAATCATTTTTAATTTGATTTGACCTACACATACCCCATCTCCTCTCACCCATTCCCCAAATCTCTCATCACATCGCCCACACCTTCACCAAACTATGGAATCTACAAGTAATTAGATCTAACACCTAAATTAGAGCTTAGAAAGTTCTCTCTCTCAAATGTTTCCTCACTTCCCTGATAATTCCTCAAAAAAGAAAAAAAAAAACTCTTCACTCATTCCTTCCATTTCACTTTCACATTTCATCAGCAAATCAGCACAACGGAATTTTCATTTCAATCCAAACGAAGGTAGAAAGAAAGAGTTCCTCTACTGAGCATCTTGATGCTACACCCACGAGTCCGGGGACCCTGGGTACTGTTCTGCTCTATAAGAAGGTCGTTTAGTGGAATAGAAGTCTACGTAATTTGTGGTCGATTTCAGTCCATACTGTGTTGAATAATCAGTAGAAGCTGGAAAGTGAACTCGGTCATCAAAATAGGGGTCTTCATAGCGATGAGGAGACTGCAAATACAATCTGTATGCATCAAAGTTCTTTCTCTGCGTGTCATCTTGACTGTAATAGAGCTGTTGATGCTGTTGACAAAATGAAAAAGCAAATAAATCAAAGCAATTTTTGGGAATACATGTTAAAGGAAAATTAATGTGGGCTTCCTGCTTCATATTTTTAGAGCAATATTCAAATTTTTTGTGAACTTATGGTTCAAAGTTGTTTCTGGTACTCACTGTATGTTTACTGATAGACTTGAAGTATTTTGAATTACAGTTACAGTTGGGCTTGCAGTTTGCTCAAGTCCTGTCCTATAACCTCTAGAAATTGATGGCTCAGGAGAGCCCAAGACAGCCCCAGGCTAGCTTCCTCCTCCTCCTCAGAGGCCCAGTTTGTGCCCTGAGGTGGAAAGACCTGTTACTTGGGCATGCCCAAGGAAAGGATGGCCTTGATTATTGCTTTGACACAGGGGAACCATTAACACATGATGGATTAAGTTGGGGGTTGGATTTTTGGGCTTTGGATAGTTGTACAATTGTAGAACCATCTTTTAAAACAGGACCTCGGATATGAAGATTGAGTCCATCCCTTACTTTTAGAGAACTATGTAGTCTGGTGAACGACAGTTACACTTTGGACACCCTGCTGTACTACTAAAAGAATAAGCAATCTCCAGGTACAAGAGCAGTAAAATTAGAAAGACACATGAGTAAATCCAGTTCCAAGTGAAAATTCTTCCCCAAGCCAAGGCTAATAATTTTGTTTACAAGGGAGCAAGGTGAGCCACAAGTGGGCATCCACACAGGGCACCTGCTCCCATTTCCTTTTGGGTTGTCTTTATCTCTGATCTCGTATCAGTTTCTTCAGATATGTTTGGAGAAAAATTGTCATGTCTTTCTAATATCTGTGTTTCCTCTTGATCTTGCCCAAATACCCCCACTCAGTAAGATTTGACAAATTTACACACAGATTATCAACATCATATTCTGGAACTAAATGTATTCTAACATTATATGAATTTCAGAACTAAATTCTCTTTGTAATTTAAGAGTTATGATTCTGAGAATTTTCTCCTGACTAAAAAACTACAGTATAAATTACGAGTAACTTGGGAAGTTCCTTTCTTTCCATCTACAAAGAAAAGGTGATGAAATAGAGGGAGGTTTTGGAGAATCCTTATCTGAAAGATGGGATACAGGCTTGCTTGCCAAACCCCACTACCTCATGTGTTACTGGAAGGTGAGAGACGACCGCAGATGACCCAGGAAGGAACACCCTGAATTTCAGGCCTCCCATGAAAGCAGACTGAACGGGTACAGTCTATGGGAGAGTGGGGTTCCCTCTAACAGGGGTGAGGCTACTTTCACTTCTGAGACTAAGGGAGACCTGGCCATGGATTCAAGTGTTTTCAAACCATGGGAGCCTGAGTGGGAGGGAGTCATGAGGATGGAGAATGAGATGCACAAAGAAGAGAACCATGAGATGAGAAAATGGAGTGTGCTTATCAACCTTTCCCCACCCAGAGGATGGAGGAGATTTTAGAGATTAACAGGGAAAATGACAGTGTGGAAAGGAAATTGTTGGACAAAGAATACGAGTCAAAGACTTCACAGCAGGTTCCCATCAGTGGCACGGTGGTCTCAGCAGCACCAATTTGGTTATTCAAGGACATGAGGTTATTGTGCAAGTGATTTGCTTAAACCACGATGAGCTTCTGAGGAGTGAAGACCCCCAGAGAAAGCTACTCAGCCCCTGCCGGACTGGCCCAGCTCTGGCAGGTCACCGGCGCGGACCCCTTACTGTGTTGATGCCTGCTAATCAGCCTTCTGTAAAAATGATATTGCAAATTCACCTGTAGCCGTCTATTTTGTTCTCTTGCTGGTGAGGAATAGGAACTGATGTAAATTGGTGAAGCTTTGCTGGAGCCTGTAAGAAAATATTTTATGAAATTAAAACTAGAGCTCATTACTCTGGTCCATTAAGCTGCGTGGGCTCCCTTCACTAGCACTGACGTGGCCTGCCTCCCCGGGGCCAGCAGACTGGCACAGCTTGGGCTTCCTGGACCTGGCCTGGCTGCTGCCTACCCTGGGGCTGTTAGGAGCTAACGGATAGGCTGTGTGTGCTTCACCAAAAAGCAATGCCAATGCACAGCTCATCCAAAAAGGGTTCCTTCTCAACCCCTGGTTATCCTAGGGACTGGTCACACCTGAAGATCTTCCTGGCTGGCTCTGAACAGCAGCCTTACTCCTTTAGGCTGAGAAACATCACTTTTCCAAAGCTATGAGCTAGAACACTGGGGTCAGACGGGGAAAGGGAAACATTAGAGCAAGCTCCGTGCCTTTAAAATAGCTTAGATTCCAAATCCCAGGTCCTGGAAAGAGCAGGTGCAGGTGTGTTCTAAGCAGTCTGGCCACATAGAGGCATATTATGTTTGCCATATTACTACTTTTTACTTTTTAAAACAAAAAGAACTTGGTGATTAATTGTCTTCAAGATTCCACAGTAGACTCCTGATGCCGATGATGTCATAGGTTACCATTCCATTATTGTTAAGGCTAACAAAGATTTTTACCTGTTCTTTTTTTAATGAGGAAAATGAAACATACTTGAGGCAAATTAGTTTATTGAAGCAAGCAAAGATACAGAAGGGTGTGCATGCTAAGAAGGCAATCTTAAAATAAAGCAGGCTGCTGCAAATCTGAAGTAACAACGCATTTCCGTTTGAATGTGCAGTTCTTTTGCAAAAGAGCCTGATGTTGGAAATGCAGCATATGCAATTTTCTGAGCTATTAATTGCCATAGTAACAACAGTTGATTAGTAAACAGTCCTGTGAAATCACAATTTCAAAGACAACAGCACAACTGAGACTGCTCCCCCAGCAGTTAAGTTGCCATCAGCTTTTATTTCTTTTTAATAAATAGGTCTTTTGAGGAAAGAGTACTTTTTTCCTGATAGCTCACACTGCCTTATTTGAAACCTCTAAAGTAGTTACAATATGCAAGATAGTTGAGAATGGGCACAATATGAAATCTTGGTAACCCTTTGGGTTGGCATTCTTTCAATCAAGTATATGCACAGCTTTCAGAATAGGACACAAAATAGTAATTCTAATAACATTATTTTTGTTGTTCTTAAAAAATAATCACTCTGAGGAGTATCACATTATACATTTCATTATTCATTCAAACTTCCATTCACAGGCCAGCCTAGGAGATATGGCCCTGCAAAGTGGCACAGAGCTGGGGTTCTCATGCGCTGGGACAGACAGGGAGAGACTGCACTTGAGCACGCAGCAGGGGAGCCAGAAATCTTCTCATTTGGATGCAGTGCTCTATACCTCAGCTTATTTAACTCATAACAAGCAGAAAAGGCAACAGCACCCCTCCCCCCCAGCAGGAAACGGA
Source organism: Trachops cirrhosus (assembly GCA_028533065.1). Lineage (NCBI taxonomy): Eukaryota > Metazoa > Chordata > Mammalia > Chiroptera > Phyllostomidae > Trachops > Trachops cirrhosus. Next base: position 57,499,912 of record CM052541.1, read on the forward strand.
CAGACTGGAATGTAGTTTGCTGCTGGGGGACCGTCTCAGTGTAGGCACGGGTGATTTCCCAGGCTGCCGGCCGAGTGCCTGGGAACACACAGCTTTTCGAGGTACTCTATCACACACCCAACTGGCATCTTACCAGGGTACAGGCCTTTCTGTGTGGCATCCCCTTGGCTACTGTAATACTGCATAGGTGGCTGGGTCCTATCGTATTCAGAGCGAGGGTCTCTGATTCCTAACAGTGCTGGTGAGGAAGAGGTGCTGCCGACTGAAGGGAGAGGCAAAGGCAGGAGGGAGAGAGAAAGGAGAAGAAATAGAAATCAGATTGTCAGTGCCCCTGGAAAACCCTCTCTGAAAAAACAAAGGTCAGTAATTAGAAGTGCTGTGCAGCTGGTGCTAAAGAGTCAGCTCTGAGCAGCGCTGAGTTGCACAGCAGTCAGCCCTCAGTAACTGGAAGGCGACCTGCAGGACTGCCACTGGGAAGCGCTGTTAAACCTGAGCTCATGGGCTGCCCAGCTGGGGAGGCACAGCACAGAGGTCAGGCAGCGTTCCCCAACAGTGGCCTCAGCCTCCGTGCCTGGATCAGGCCCATGACAGTGAGCGAGAACGACTAGCCACACCAGAGTTACATTTCCTGCTGTATGGACTCAGTTCATCTGCCTGGAAAACACCCATCTCTTATGCTTTATGTATAGCTCTTCAGTAAATAAATAGATTTTTTGGGGATATTGTGATTTCTAATTATTTCAAAAATATCTGCATCTTCAAATGTGTCTGAATAAGTGTACCCTGCCCATAAAATTTACAGTTCTTTTTATGCTGATTGGCTGTGGTGATCAGGGAAATTATATAAAATCAGTAAGCCGAGCTCATCCAGAATCTCACCGTGCTGAGAAGATTGGCTCACAAAGGCCCAGATTTTTTATCCCAGCCTGAGCTGAACACTCAATGGCTACATAGGTCTCCTCTTGGACATTTTTGCCTTAAAGGAAAACACTGCGTATCTTTTTTTTTCTCATTAAAAAATCATCTTGCTTGCACTACAGTTAATTATAAATTAGAGGTCACTCAGTCACCTGATCAACTTGAAAGCAGCAGCACCCAGACCCTGCCCCCACCAGTGGGTTTGCATGCACCGATGCTTTCAGAGAAAGACTGATGTTGAAGTTTTTTCCTTAAAACATCACTTCACTGACACAGGGTTGCTCCATGTTAAACAAGGGTGAGCATCCATGGGCAGTGAGCATTAATGGGCAGCGTCCATGTGCAACTCACCTTGCTTACTTTCTAGAAGGTGCTAGGACAGCAGACCCACTTGCCACCCACAGGTACGTTAGCAAGACATCAGAGGTGCCCACCAACAGCTTCCACACTAGTGCTCAGGGATGGGTAATCAGTCCTTAGAGTAACTAGAGAAAGAGTGTGAGTTATATTCTACCTCTGAACAAACCCCACAGAGGTACTAGGAACTTGGATGGGGGCTCAGCAACGCTGTCCAGTGTGTATAATCAAAACAAGTTTGTTGTTTAGTAACTGTCTTTATCTGTCTGAAATTATTCTTTTGTCTGTATATATGCCTTCTTTTATGCAGCCAAGCCTCTTACGTCCCCTTGTATCCCTAATTCTGAGTCCCTAAAATACATTCTCAGCATTTTAATAAAAGAAGACAGCCTCAGGCGACACCTGGGAGCTGGGCAAGGATGTCAAATAGCAGGCACAGGTCTCGTTGAAGGGGACAACCCATAATTTAAAACTAAGATATAAATATACACCATACACAGTAGGCACAGGTAATTTTTAAAAATTCCTAGTACAAGTGGAGACATCCAGTTATGTGACAAAAACCACTGGTTACATATTAGTCTTCTTGGACACATATGTCCACATGAGAAATAATACTGCCAGTAGTAGCACAGTCAAATACAACTGATAATATTTATATGTCAGAATGAGAGATTTACAGTCAAATAAAAATATTACTTTCCCTGTTTCATTTAGTTAAGAATTAAATTTATAGGACTGACGTGACTTGGTAGTAATATTCTGTCCTTACATGTAAAAAAAATTAGTCTGAACTCAAAACATTCTTTCTACCAAATTAAACTCAACCAGTAAGTAGGTAGCAAATCAAAGGGAATTCCTGTAAACCTACCTGTAGGGCCTGCTCCCATCGGTCATGGAGGCTGCGGGTCTGGGACACAGCCAGGGGGTAGAGGTTTAACTGGTGAGGAAGTTATAGGAGATCACAGCTCTCCCAAGCTGTGGGCATCAAGATCCTGTATGAAAGGACCTTGTATGAAAGAGTTTTCACCCAGAAAACTCAAAATCACTTTGGAGGAGATTCCAAACTTACAGCCAGCAGGTGGGCACAGCAACCACTTTCAGGCATAAACATGGGGTTCTCAAACTGTGCTCCTAACTCTCCTGCACCTGTATCCCGGGGGCACTTTGTCAGATTGCTGGGTCCTTCATAAACCTAGTGAAGCAGAATCTTGGGGGAGGAGTTGGGATGGAGGGCCCTGGAATACTTGGATGCATGGCGGTTGGTGTAAATTTGCAAAAATTTTTAAAATGAAAGGATTCGTAAAGTGAGTTTGTTGCTTACAGTGGCACGTGATTCCCAGAGACTGGGAGAGCAAAGAGTGTTTGAATATGACAGGCTTAATCAGCCCATGTTCAGTCTTATCTGGATGAGAAACAAAGCCTGTCACACAAACATTCTCACCAAAAAAAGCGGAGTATACCCACTGACCTGACTGAATGATGGGTGACATCTGTTGGTTGGTGGTAGACAAGGAAGGATGTGATTTGAAACGGTCTCGCTCTAACGTTGACACAGGTGTAATAAAATGGTTCTGATTCCACCCATCCTGTGGAATTAAAGGAGAAAAAGAAACCTCTCAAAATGAATAATGACATTTCATTACAATAAATGATTATGGATGTGTGCTCTGATGAATGCTAATTATGCTAGAGCTATTCTTGTAAGTTACCTTTTTATATATGCTCCGGAGGTCCCGATATTGCCATAATGTATTCAAGACCTGGGCTGCTGCCTTCACCACTTTCAGAGATCTAGGGAGAGAGAGTGGATGTTAAAGACTGTGGGCGGCACAGCCTCAGGCTCCTAAAAGATTCAGGCTGTGAACCAGTGGCCAAGAGGCTGTCTCTCCTCTCCAAGGACCAGACAGAGGGCATGAAAGCTGCTGGTAGAAAACACCACCAAAGAAGCAGGAGCAGCTGGGAGTCAGTTAAGTTCAGGGCTGGCCAGGGGTGGTGAGAACCAAAGTGAGGCTCCCAGGCAGTCAGCTCGCAGTGAGAAGCTAGGGTTGGCAAGAGCCTGTGACCTCTAAGTTGAGAACCTCTTTCAGCCTCCCCATGAGAGGGGCCCCCAGCCACTCCCCTCCATGTTTACCAAGGTGCTGACTTTGCTGGGGCTTCGGGATTAATGTGACCATGACCACACACAGCCTGAGTGTCTGAGGACCCTCTTAAGTTAATATTGTCTCCCCCCATTATTAGGCCTTGATAAAACACCTTCATTGCCTTATCTTTTATACCTCTATGTAAACAAATGTACTTATGTGCTCTAATGTTTGATTTAGAAAATATGGTCAGTTATTACTGCCCTTCTCTGAAGACATGGTGCTGAACCCAAGTGCTCTGTGTAAGCCCTGCTACCCTGAGTCACTGCATCTCATCCTCGGGCTGCTTCTATAAACCAGTGGCCTCACCAGAAAGTGAAGAGGAACATGCAGCTTCCTGCTTCAGCAAAGGCCCTCAGATCCTTACGCTGGGGGTGGAGCAGTGCTCAGGGAGTCAGCTGTAAGGATGGCTGACTACCTTTCTTCAGAATTCATTTTAACATTGAAAATTGACTTTAAATATACAATAGGGATCCAAAATCTGATTTCCTTTTTTACTCCCTATCTTCCCAATTAACCTCTCCTGAATACAGAAAGAGAGGTGAACAGGTGGTAAGCACTGTCTCCACCCCTCATAACAGGCTATCTGGGCTGCTAATGATTCCAAAGTCTTTGGTGACAGCAGAGGAAAGGGAAATTCGGGGCTTCACCCCCTCTGTTCCTGGAGGTAGAGCATTTCTGGATTCCTCCACCCCTCCTCCCAACAAGACTCCCTCTTCTCAGTGTTCCTGACAAGTCAAGGGCAGAACCAGGTCAAACCAACCCACTCAAAACCTTTCTAAATTATATGTTTTCAAAATGGACCACAGAGCAAGGAGATACTTCAAAGAAATGAACAGAAATGAAATTTCAGACACCCACGGTGGACTCACAGGGTCTTAATGCCTCCCAGCCATCTCATTCTCAGGGTCCTGACTTTCCTGCTATTGTTCATCGCCCTGTCTTTAAGTGCTAGGCAGCAGGGACAAAGGCAGAGAGCCAGACCCTGTGCATGGCTCCAAGGGCTACCTGAAACACTCAACAAAGCAGGGGCATGCCAGGTACACACCTTGACACAAACAGCTAGGCTAAGGTATTTTAAGAGACAAATTCTATGAGCAGAAACCTGACTCCTGAGAAAAGCAAGGAAGTTTCCATTCCCCTTTGCAGCACAACTCCTAGAAAGAGTCATGTGTTTTCATCTCCAATTTCTCTCACCTTACCTTCTTTTAAACCTATGACATCAATATTATTCCGCTGGAGTCTCAACCCTCGTCCCTACCGGATTGAGGAGGAGCATATGGCATGTGCTCACCTTTGAAACACTTCCTTCACTTGGTTTCTGGGATACCACTTGCTCCCAGTTTTCTTCTGAATAATCTGGCTACTCGTTATTGGGTTCATTTGCTGGCTACTCATCTCCTTGGCCTCTAACTAGGAGGGACATCGGCCCTTGAGCCTCTTCTGTATCTACATCTACTTCTTTATTGCTCTCAGCCACTTCTCTGAACATGCCATTTACACACTGATGCCTCCTCAGATTTGTATTTCTAGCCAGGACCTCTATGCTGAACTTCCGCATATTATCCTGCTGACCAGACACTCAGGTCGATGTCTAAAAGACACCTGAAATGTGGCATGTCCAAGATAAACTCCTGGTCTTCCTGAAAACCTGCTCCTCCTGCAGGCTTCTTTATGTAGCTATGTGGCAATTCCATCCTACAGTATCTTTTGCCAAAGACCTTGGAATCCTCCTTTAACATTTAGTTCTTCTCACAGTGCTCATGTAATGCTTTAGCAAATTCCGCTACCCTACCTTTCAACCATGTCAGAACCGACTCCTACTTCACCACCCCAACTGCTACTGCCACAAGTCTCCAGTTGTGGGGACAGTTTGTCACTGTGTTACCTTTAAGGAATATCAGATCCTACCCTTTCTCTGCTCAATACTCCCAATGGCTTCTGGTTTTACTCAGAGTAAAAGTCCAAGTCCTTATGCTGACTTTTCTCCCCACTCCTTTCCCCTTGACTTGCTCTGTTCTGGTCCCACTGGTTTCATCACACCAGACACTCTCTGTCTCAGGGCCCTTCTCTTCCCTCAGAGACCACGCCACTCCCTCCCTCCCCGCCCCTCCCCTAGGTCTGTGTTCAAACAACAGTCTCCCTGAGGCCTGTCTGACCGCTTGTCTAAAGTTGTGATTTCCTCTCTCTATCCTGCCACGCCCTATCACTTTCTCTGATTTTATTATTCGCCCCACTGCTCACCACCATCTGACAGGCTAAGTGTGTTTCCCCTCAGCTGATGCCTCGCCTCGCTCGCCTGTGGAACACAGGCTGGCTGAGGGCAGAGGCTGCTGTGTGCGCAGCTCGCTGCGGCAGCACACAGTGGGCAGGCAACTCACGCTTGGGGAATACATGATAAGGGAAGGTACGTATGTGTTCAGCAGATAGATAACTTGATTTGATGTAGGACTTTCTGAATCTCTTTGGGAAAAAAAGATTAGATTTGGTGACTTTTTTTTTTACTATACAAAGTTTTGGCACTGGTTTGGGATTTTTCCAGCTTCTTTGTCTGCCTTTCACAAATGAAGGCTATAACAAAATTTTAAGAGCACAAAAAGTGATTATGGCACCTCTCTAGGGACTTGGAGGGGGAGTTAATGGACAGAATCTTAGCTTTACCTGTAATGTTTCATTTCCTTTAAAATAAAAATGAGAGTGTGTGTTTTCATTATTAACAAAATAAAAATATACATAAGGACTGAAAGGCAATGTTGATAGGTATAGTTTCTGGAGGAAGAATAAATTTTTAGAAATTCCTTCAAAAGTATAAACTAAGTGACAAGACTTAGTAAGTTCTAGAACTAATTGTCACTCAGTCAACTAATAATTATTTACTGAGCATCTGTTAGGGGCCAGGCTTTGTTCTAGGTGCAGAGGATGCAGCAGGGAACAAAAAGATAAAGTCCCTGCTACTGATGGGGTCAGAAGCCAGAGAAAGCCATAACTTACAGGGGGAAAGCAGTGCTGTGAAGAATGGAGCAGGGGTAGTGGGGAGAGAGGGGCCATTTTACTAGGATTGTGTGGCTGCTGTCCTACTGTGTTGTGCAGGCACCAAGCAGCCTTACTTTCCACTTCCTCCAAAGGAATCTCTGAGTTGATACTAAGACAAATTCATAGTCACGCTATAGCTCCAGGACAAACACCTTCTATTTTTGCCAGCGATTCTCTGATCCCCGCTTTTCTTGCTTCATCAATTAGGTGTTACACAGAAGCAAAGTTAAATGCAGGATGCAAACCCAGGGCACATCCTGAGGCCACACAGCAGGCTCTGCTGCAGAGTGGTGATTTTAATATTTCCTGGGCAGCTGCAGAGGAATCAACCCTTCTATAGAGGACTGAAGATGTTCTTGCAGAACAGGCCTGGAGCAGAGCCAAAGGTGCAAGGGAAACGGGGCTCCCGGATTTTTCTCAACATGGCATTTCTGATTCTTCCAGGGTCGGCACAACCAAATGTGACTTTAGAGACAAAAATGAATGTAGAGGTGTTATAATAAAGTAAAGACCAGGGAAAGGGCCATATGACTGTGAATGCCTGTCCAAGCAAATCCACTGGAAATGGTTAGCTTGTTGGCATATAAAAAATGCAGAAATACATCCTTTCCGATAGGAAACATATCGTTGACAAAGGCCCTTCTCACAGGACCATCCCAGAAATTAGAGGCTTGTGATCTCATCTCCTTGTAGCAGACTTGCCTGTCTCCTCTGCCCTTGGTTATGTTCACCAGCTTTTCTATGCCCCCGGAGTCGGCCAGGGCTTTGGCGTTCTCCATGTTTTTGCTGGTGACCTCATGCAGAGCACAGCAGATGGCCGCCATGGTCTCATCAGACAGCACGCTGGGGCCGGTGCCTCCAGGAAGCCGGTTCACCAGGTCTCGCATAGCGTATTTACCTGTCGGATGCAAAAGATTTCATTCTACTTTCAGAAGGTTTTTGTTATTGTTCTTGAAGGATTGTGACTGTGTAGTCTCTTAATAACAAAACCTCAAAAGAGAACATAACAGGGAAAGAAACTATGGCAGAGAATAAAATGAGAAATATTAACTGTAAGGGGAAAGGTAACATTTATTGCAATGTTACTTGAAGAAGTGACTGGTTTATAAGACATTAATCATAAACAGCTGAAGTAAAATGTAAATCAGTGTATAAAATCAAGTTGCCTTAGTTCAACTATTTTCATTACAGAAAGAAATGAAGGAATTATGATAGTAAATTTAATTCTTGATTCAATGTTTATGTATCAAAAATACCTGTTTTCTTTCACAGCTTTTGAAAACTTTTTGTTGAATAAGGTTTAAAGCTGGACAAAATAAGACACCAAATAATCCTTATCATTAAATCTTTCTCGAGCTTACCATTTGAACTATGCACAGTTACACATTTTTATTAAGTTGAGTGTGTGTATCAGCTGTTCTGACATCAGTAGTGATGACAACATGTTAGTTTCTTTTAAAGAAGACACAAGTAAAATTTTGGTATTATAATTATGGATATATTGCTTCCCAAGAGTAATTCAGTAATAATAATAAAAATAATAATAAAGTTCTTGATAGGACAAGCTGGGAATCCACTAGCTACTGAAGTATTTCTTTAATATACTCAATTTCTCTTATGCCTCTCTAAAAAGAGATGATCTCTCACTTTTTCAATTTCAATTACCAGGTGACAAACTGGAATAATTGCACTCCGAACAAAAGAAATTAACCACAGCCCAAGTAAATATTTTCTTAGTTTTTTTTCTTTCCTCAGTTAATACATGGGCTTTTATTAAAGACCTGTTTATATACACTGGTAAGGAACAGAAGACAGGCCCTGACTGCACGCTGCATAAGTCACAGTGCGTTGAAGGGAAGACCAGCTTCCTCCCAGCGCACACTGTCATGAAGAGAGGAAAAACTGCCCTGACACTGTAAGCCAGAAGATAAATGTGGTTTTTAAGAACAGATGGTATGTTAGCACTGGTGATTCTGAATACTCACAAGTGCCCGAAAGGCCCACGATGTGTAATTTGTCATTTTGCTAAGGTGTAACTTTAAATTGTACTCCTGACTCATGGGATAAGGCAGCTCACTCAGCCGGTGAGTGAGCCCAGCGGTTCCCTCAGAGCCTGTCGTTCCAGACAGCTCGGTTGGCTGGAATATGCAGTAACTTTTGTGAAGGGACAAAACTTTGTTTACTTGTAAAAATGGCTCTGAAGAGAAAGTCCATTGCTAGTGTTGGTAATGGATGTGAGGAGAGAGTCAAGGGGTCAGAGAAGTGGATGAGTCACATACTGATTCCAGGAGGGGCTCAGACCTCTTAGGAAGGAAGGAATCTTTACAGAGAAACTAGAAAAAGTAACTCATGAAACAGGGCAAGAGTGCTCCAGGTGGGTAAAAAAAATACTCGACAGTGGAGAGGGAAAAATCTCATGGAAGTTTTTGAAAGGGAGTTGGGGTGTTCAGAGACAACTCAGGGATGCGCTGAGAGAAGGCTGACACTCTGCTGTTCATTTTCCCCAAAGATCTGGGCTCCGACACTATTTTTTAGCATTAAGAACTGCCAAACTACACATGCTCTTTTATAAGAAATTCTAATACAGATTTAACAAAAAATAACTTAAAAATATCTTTTTAGGGACCTAAAGGATTTCCTTCAAGGAAGTGTGGGGACTAAGAGTTCCGACACATCTACTAGGATCAGGCATACAATAGACTGTATGAACAGGGTGGGAAAGCTCCTTTCCTCTCCATGGGGGATGATTTGACTCAAAGAAATGATGTGTTAAGAGTAGGTTAACCCAGGCGATAATTTAAAATAGCAAGTGTGCCAGGTACTGTGTGAGGGGCTTTTCTGTAAGTTGCCAGTGAATCCTCACAGCAACTCTTGAAGGTAAACATTATTGCCCTACTGTCTCTTTTCCTCTCTTGCTATCTTCATTTTTGTCTCCCTCCCTAATGACCGGTATAGTTTAATGAGTTCAATATACATATATTCACTAATGCGCACAAGGTCTTATGAAATTCCCCCCACCCCCCACCTCCCCTGACCTGCCACAGCTGTGGGGCTGGCTGGGAACTTGGCAGTTTGTAAGTAGCTGCCTCACCCTCTCATTCATTTACACAGCACACCCATGGAAGGATGAGGACAGCAGGCATCGTCAGCTCCCTTCCAGAGAGGGGCTGAGGAAGTTTTCTACATAGATGAAGGAACTGAGCCCAGTGGGCTCAATATAGGACCACACCCCCCTCCCTGTATCACCAGGTTCCACAGCCAGTGAGCAGCAGATCCAAGATTTAACCTGAGATCTTCTGGACCATCTCTGGTCTTTTCCTCACTCCATACTCTGTGCTTGAGATGTGGCAATGTCCTGGAAGCAAGCAAGCTAAGCCTTCCAGGTGCAAAACTTGAAGAGGCACCTGTTCTCAGGTTCACGCAAGTGCCAACCCTATGTCTGGGTGGACCTGAGGATAAATGCCTCCTAAAATTTTGTATCCTGTGTCCCTCACTGGCCCAACCTGAGTCCTGACCCTGCCTTAGGATGGAAATGGCCTTGGGACAGTGAGTCTACTCTGCCTAGGGTTGAGCAATTACACAGACCTGACAGGGAAAAGCTACACACTTTTTGCATGGTTTCTTTTTCTTTAAATCTAGAACATTATAGTGTTGGAAGTATCAGTCTCAAGAGTCAGAAATGAAGTAAAATTTTTTTGTTTCTCTAGAAATGAATCTCTCTTAGGAAATGGAGACATCAAATCTATTAAGTAGTGTTGTAATGTATATGTGAAATTGCTAACTTTTCTGAAAATGTACCATCCTTAATCAAGATTTAATTAATGAATCTGCCTTTTGATGAAAAGGACTGGTCATAAAGAACAGACAGCAGGGGTACCCAAATATGCAAAGAAAACAGGACCAGGACTCAGTTGCTAATAATATTAAATGTCATATTTTTATAAATCAAAAGAAGAGTTTTGTAAATGTAGTTAGTCTTATTCTCTCCTTATAGCTCACCTGGTCACCAGAACATACCTATGAGCTCCTTGTTGCGAACATCTAGTGCCATATTCCTCAAGGCAGTTGCCACAGAAGAAACCACTCTATCATTATCCATTCTCAGAAGTTCTACAAGGATGGGGAGCCCTTTTTCTTTGCGGACGGCTGCCCGGATGTATGCTGCAAACTAGTGAGCAAAGAGCAAAACAAGACAGTAAGTAACATAGAACAGAATTCAACTCTCAGATGTTAATGTTGCCTAAAAGTAATGTTTCCAAAAGATGAACTAATAGATTAAATGTTTTCTTTCCAATTGGAGATTAAATCTGTGGTGTCAGTAAAGAGAAAATCATAGTTTGGGATAAAGATAGGCTAGGATGACGGATTAAAAAAAAAAAAATCCCAAAGCCTGAAAATCTTAAACCACCATCTGTCAGATATTTTTGTGCAGAAAAGAGAAGGCAGTGACTACTTCTACCTCAAATGCATTAACACGATTAAGGAAGAATCTCGTGTCTATGCAGCTGGACCCATGCCAGGTCCAGAGGCTATATATAGGATGTCGGTAACCGATCAGCGCACATTAAAAGGGAACCTGTCTCCATCAAGTCATTTTTTCCCAACTTCTCTGCAACAATATTTACAGTTCAAACCCTTTCAAAGAGATTCCTTGGAATATCCCTTGTCCCAGAAGAAAATGAATTTTCCAGAAACCCTGAGCAACATAACTCATGCACACTGGTGAAAAAATAAGTATATTTCTGTGTAAAAATGCTCTCTCATTCAAGATTAGTTAGCTGCTGCTGCTTTTTAAAATCTGTAGTTAAGGAAGTCTTTTGTGATTATGAGGCAAGTCTGTACAATGAGTCAGTGTGTGTACTGTATGAACTGGAAATGAATGCTAAGTCATCGGGAAACACCAACAGAATTAGAAAAAAAGGTAACATTTGAAAATGGGTCTTTAATCTTGTTTTGAGATTTCACTCACATTTTTACCAAAGTAAACTGTCTTTTGAAATTTAGGATAATTGAAAAATGTTGCTCATTAAACATCTAATCCTTACCTGCTGTGGTCAAGACATGAGGACAAAGATCTACTAGACCTTGGTACTATTTTGATCATTAAAATATGTGATTTACTGCTTAGTTTCTTGAATACCAAAATAATAGATTATTTTAATAATACAAATAAGAGGAAAAGATGTATTTCAAAGATCCTATTAATATTCTTCAGATGAAACAAATACTTTTATTTCCCAAATCAAATGAAATCTATAGGGGGAAACAGAATATATGACTGCTATAAGGCAGGCAACTATATCGACTTCTCGCTCTCTGAAACCCGCAGTGCCCCCCACCCTCTTCCAGAGCACTGCAGTTGCCGGTGCTGTCAGTTGCCAGACAGCTTCTGACTGGATCGCATCTGTGGCTGTGATTATCTTGTTTTCTTAACAATATTTCTTTCGATTTACTATTTTAGACACTGTTCATATTGTGAATGAGCTTACCATCTAATTTTCATTCACTGGGTGATCCTGGAAATGAAATTCTAGACAACTCAAATCACACCTCTTTTAATTACTGTCTTTTTTATTATCATCAAATGACCCTCAAGTCACAAGCTGGAGGTGAATACTGAGTCATCAGCAGAAATATTATGAATACTTATATGCTGGGCACTGTCCCAGGTTCTCCACACGTATTATTTCCTTAATCCTCACAACCACATCATGACGTAGGTATTATTTCCATTTTACAGATTAGGAAACGAGGTACAGAAATATCCGAGACCCTAGCCAGTGAGTGGAGGGGCCAGGATTCAAAGCCAAGGGTTCTGACTCCAGAGACAGCACTTACATGCTAAGCTATTAGCACTTTAATTAAAAAGAACAATAACAAAATGACCATACTGGCTTAGTGCTAGGCCATAACTGTCTGTATATATCCATTAACAGCAGCTGGCTGCATGAAATAACCCATACCCAGGCTTAGCAATGTTTTTTGCTCTCATGGATAGCACAGTGACCAAAAGATTCTCATTTTGGATAGTGGTGGAGGAGGCAGCCAAAAACAAGCATTATAGTAATTCTACTAAAATATACTTGTCAGGAAATTTCTAGAGGTTGAAATCTTTCAGACAAGGATTGTCTGGAAAGTTGCTAGATGACATTTAAGTTTTGAGAACATGCTTAAAATGCTAATGGTAGGAAACCACCTTCAATTTTCATCAAGAAGTCACACACCTACAAGGGAATGTGGAAACTTGCACCGTGCATACGTTCTGTAAGCGTCTGAGAGGAGCAGTGGCCCCTCTCCTTCCCTACGTCACTGCCCAACCTCAGCTCCAATTCAGGCCCTGGACATCTCTCACCTGGCTTCTCAGGGAAATCCCAGCCTCTACTTTCCTCTTCTTTGAATTCACTTTCTGCACTGCCATATCCAATAGGGTCCAACACTGGCCTGTGTCACTTGTTTGCTTAAACCCTTTCAGTGATGCCTCTGGTCTGTATTGTAGGTCAGGTCCCAGCTCCTAAAGCTTGGCCATCAGACCAGCTCTTGATGCCTGGCTTTAATAAGGGCTACCTCTTGCCCTGCCCTCAAATGATCCAGCAACAGCCTGTAGTCTGTCCTCACTTTAAGGCCTTCCTTCTTTTGTCCCTTTACCTGGACCACTCCCTCTACATGCCCGACCTCAGACTCTGCTGGCTTAATTCTGCTCATTCTTAAATAGTCCATTTGGGCAACACCACCCCTCCAGGAAACCGTGCCTACCCCTTCGCTCTCCCCTTTCCTTGCCTTTCTCTCACATGCTGGGCTGGAATAGCTGTGTCCTCTCTCAAGACCCCACAGCACACACATTCGGTGTGTCTGCACTGTAGTGACTTAAGCTGTCTGTTTTTCTCACTAGGTTTCAGGTGCTCACAGTGAGGGCTATGTCACATTCATCTCTGGATCCCCTGGGCCAACTTTTATCTCCCCCTTTCCACTCTAAACAACCATGTCTGTTTCACCACCACCGCTGACGTGAATGCACAGACGGAAAGAAGTGTGGACAAGTGGAAGGTTTCCTACCTTCCAGTTACCAGCAGAGAGGTTCTGGAGAGATCCGGCAGAGCCTTCCAAGGTGGCTGGGTTAGAACTTTCTGCTAGAAGAGTCAGATATGGTTTTACCACTGACGGATGCCACAGCATCTCAACCCCTTTGGGGGACTTTGACAGCCCCGGGATAGGACCAACTCCATCCCACTGAAAGGCAAAGAGCACACATTAAATGGAAGCAAATGAACACAATCTCCAACATCTGAAAATACCCCTCTATGATGGATTCAGCTGTCACTATGTAGAAAAGCTGTGTCATGAGAATTGTTCTTTTCTTGCAAATATGTGATTTCTTACTCTCAGAAGAATGAAACTTAAGTTTCATGTCAAATAAAATACTAACTTGATCCTCTTGTGGTGTTTTCTTTTTCTTTTTCTTCTTCTTCCCCCAGCAGCTTGGCTCTGAATCTTTGCTGGGAGACTCTTTTCCTAGTAAGTCATCCAATTCATTCAGTCCCAGCAGCCGGGCCTGAGGGACCTCCAGTTCCAGCCGATAGGACAGGTTCCTCAGGGTGCACACGCAGTTCTCTACGGTCTGAAAGCCAACACAGCATATAATTAAAACCATTGTAGCACACTCATGCAAAATGCTTCTGTACTGAATGCCAGTAAGATTAAATAAATGTAGAATATGAAAGAATTGCCTTTTCTTATGGGAACCTGAAACAATCTAAAGAAGATTATGACCCTAGAACTTTTATGGAATATCCAAATGAGAGAGTGCAGAGCCACTCTTGGTATGTCTGAGGATCTGGTTTTATGCTAACTAAAATGTGCAAGGCCCTGGAAGAAAAAATGCCCAGTGCTTTTGCCTCAGGGCAGCTGCAATGGCAGAAATGCAGCCAGCTGCTAGAACCTCACTCCTCACCAGAAGTCCTAGCCATGAAAACAGGTGCGACCAACGCCGCGCCCCCTCACCCCGGGGACTGTCCATCCCCTCAAGTCCCATCTTTGTCTCCTTCTTCCATCTCCCAGCTCTCCCCTCCCTCTGGAAAGTTCCATGATCTCTTTTCTCTGCTGACATTTTGCCTTCTGTACATGGTCTTTTGCTCCTAAGAGTTGATTTCACACCTCTAATTGGGAAGCAAAACATCACTTCAATAAGAGCATCTAAAGTTAAGTTCAGCTTTTGCTCAGCAAGCTCCTCTTTCAGCTTGCTTACTCTTTTTAATTGCATTTGAAGTTCTTTTGGTCCAATAAGGCTCAAATAAAAACATGGCCATCACCCTGAACTCCTCCCTGTCTTTTCTCAGAGCCTACCACTCATCATTCATCTTTTCTCTGTCAGACCCCTATTTATGACACAAGGACTTCTTATGGCCTCTTCTGGTCCACCCCATGGGGAACACCAAGTATCCCGCACATCCTGAACTCCTGATAGTTTTAGTCCCTCCTTCCTTGGACCCTCCTCCTGGGATAATCCTGGATGGCTGTCACAGCTGAAAACTGATGAGTAGATTGCACCTCTGTCCAAGGCAGGGATGGAGAAAAGGGGAGGGGAGGAGAAGGAGCTCATGCTGGTAACAGACCAGCATGACAACAGAGGGGGGAAGGGTTGAAACTGGGGATGTAAAAAGAGGCATTTAAAGCTGGTGCTGGGGTCAGGGCTGTAGACTCCTCTGAGGGATTTTGGTGTCACAACTAGGAATTTTTATCCAGTAGATATGCAAATACTGATTCTGGCAGGAGGAAATATAGAACTGGAGAGAACAGCAGCAGGGCCAACCCCCTCGACAAGGGATCCAGGAGAACCACAGAGAAAGTCAGGACCCTACCACCCTGCTAGGTCAGAGTCACTCAGTTTTCATGGTTCTAAGGCTATTTTCTTAAGTTGTCAAGTCCCTGTGAACTTGTAATTTTTAGAGAGACTGTCCCTTTAATCTGGGTTGTAGCCTAATGAGGAGGAGAAGCTCAAGAATTCCAGAAAGAATCAATGGCATGCAAATAGTGGTGCTAGGCAGTTGGTGTCATTTGTCATTGTGCCTCCCTCACACAGCCAGGCAGGCACTGACCTTGCTGTCATAATCGGATGTGTTCACACATGTGTGGATCACGTACAGCAGCGAGTCCACCAGCCCTTCACAGGATCGCATTTGTTTCCGGGCTTCCTCCCCTGCGGAGCTGAGGTTCCTAAATGGGCAGAGACATGTGGGAGCTGCTGAGATCAACAATTCACTTGTTAGCCATGGAGCCTTACCTTAATGATCTGAGAAAACAGACAAGATGACAGCCATGCAGGTCTGCTTGGAGCAAGCGTTCAGGGCGCTTACATTACAACATCCAGAGAGCTCACAAGAGCTAACTCCCCATTATGCACACAAACAGAACAGCAGGAGCATTTCAGCTTTGTATCTCTTCCGTGACATGCCACTTTCTAACCTCCTAAAATAATGATTTTGGGGCCTATTCTCCTCGGTTTCCTCATATGTAAAGGGCAGAATAATAGTAACTACCTCATTGAGTTGTTGAAAGCAATGAGTAACAACATCATTTACAGCAACTAGAAAAATGCATGCCACATAAAAGTCACCTGTTCGCCACACTTGTTCATTTTAGACACGCTTTACCCACCTTATTAGGGAACTTTAATGTTTTGCATGTAGTGGGTGGTCATAAATACTTCTCAAACAAATACAGGAAACATCATTTCTTGTATAAACATTTAAGTTAAATATGGAAATTTGCTTATGCTGCAATTTCTAACATTTTTTCAATTATTAAAAAAAACCCTGAAAATTGTTTTTGGTCTCATCCACATTGAAATTTTTCATATTAGTTTGCCTTCATGAATTGATACCAAATTATAAGGATCTATTTTATGTCCCATTAACAAGATTCTAGACTAACTGAGATTTTTCAAATATTAAGATTTTTTGTTTCATCTTTATTTTTCTGGGGCCAGAGAATGTCACCTGCGGCCCCTCCTCTACTCTTTTCTTTGATTCCCAGGCTGGCACTCAATCCACTGAGCTACACCAGCCAGGGCCTTCTACTCTTTTCTTGTATCACCTCTTAACAGCACTCCAGAGCTGTCCTCTTCCATAACTCCATGAGCTCCTCGGCCCCCTCGCTCCTCTGGGTTTTCCTCCCACCTTGCTGCTTTTTGTTCTCAGCCTCTTCTGCTTCTGGGTCCCTCTGGAGTGTCCAGGGCTCTTTGGTCCATTCTTTGTCTTTGCATTCTCCTAGGTGGCCCTTCCTTCTGTTCCTTGGCTTTAATACAATCTATCAACCCTTAACTCTGAAATGCACGTATTTAGCCTGACCTCTCTCCAGAACTTCAGACTCATTTCTCCAACTGTTTCTGTGACATAACCACATGAATAGCTAATTAGACATCTCCAAAGGGATCTGGCCAACACTCAAAACTGCTCACCCTTCCCCATTTTGTCCCCCTGACTTCATCCATAGCACTGCTGTGCTCCTAGTTGCTCTAGCCAAAGATCTAGATGTTATCATTCTTTCCCCCCTGTCCCCTCGACCCTGATATTCAGCCCACTAGCAAACCCTCCCCGCTTGACCTGCCTACCTGTGTCTCTAGTGCCTGGTCTAGGCCACTACCCTCCTGTCTGGATTGCTCACTGCAGCAGCCTCATCTTCTGTCTCTATCACTGCCCATACTCAGTTTTCCACATTGCAGCCAGAACCCAGTGCCATCACTCCATGATAAAAACCCTCTGACAGTTTCCCATGGCACTTGGAATAAAATGCAAACTCCTTTGATTTAAAAAATCCTACATAATCTGATTCTACTCTGAGCCTTGACCATTCAACTCCAGCTGCAAGCTCATGCCTGCCCCAGAGCCTTTATGCTACCCATTACCGCTGCAGAGAACTCGGTCTCCCTGATGCCCACCCTCAAATGAGGAGCTCCTGTGTATGGTATTTCAGGTCTATGGTTTAAATTTCAGCTCCTATGGGAGATGACCATCAAAATAATCACCTAATAACTCTTACATCACCCTATTTTTTTAATGGCACCTATTGTTATTTTCTTATTTGTCTGTCTGTCTTCCCCAACAGAACATGAGCAGGGACCTAGTCTGTATTGTTCATCATTGATTTCACAAGGAAGGCATTCACCAAATGTTTGTAGCCATGAATCACTGGGGACCCTGAGCATGTCCTGCCTCTGGGCTTTCCTGGAAGCCTGGCAGGCTGGCTGAAGAGTAATCACAGCCTTGTTGGATCCAGGTATGGGGAGAGAATGAGATGCTGCTTCCACAAATGATCAGTAGGTGATATGAGCTGCCCTTTGATACAAGCATCCGAGCTGGGAGCTGGCCTATTTTCCAGAATCCCGACTCCCTGACCCCGTCCTCGGGGCCGACAGTCAACTGTCACAATAGTGGAAGCTTCAAAGCAGCAGCCCAGGCTCCTCCCTCCCCCTCTTCCAAGCTCTCTGTTATAGAGATGTTTAGATGTCAAATAGCGCTCACTGTGTGTCAGCTACAACACTAAGCACTTTATACAAGCTGATTCTTCATAACTCTGAGGTGATACCAATATCCCTATTCTAAAGATGAGGAAACTGAGGCTCAGAATGGGATGGGAAGCCAGGCTGTCTGAGGCCAGAGCCCACTTTCATCATCACTATGCTTCTTGTCCCAAGACTTCCGTTTCCAGTTCCAGGGCATTTAAGCCTGGGAAATGGGATAGAAATTGAGCTGATGAGTGTTAATGGCAAACAATGAAAAATACTGTGTACACTTAGGGGAGGCTTTATAGATTCTACATGCTAAAGATAATGACTGAAAATACTATTTGGGCTTACTTTCATTTATTTATAAAACTGAAACCCAATGACCATTTGAACCACACACCTCTTTGCACTCTTTTAAAAGCAAAAATATTTTAACCTTCACATTTTGAACTTAAACAAAAACGAGGCTACAAGCACATCAGCAATCAGAATGTGATAACCAGAAAAATGCTGTTTGAGTGGAAAACGCAGGAATTTTGGCAGAGTTTCAGACTGAGAGGTCTTTTGACTAAATCACAGAAGAGTCATTTATATGATAATGTCTTTCAGGACACCAGTCTCAGCTCATGATGTTTTTTTTCATGGATAACAAAGTCCAGTGGCGTCAATTTTGAAGCAAACTTGGAAATTTAGGTGGGTGTTAATAAAATGAAGTAAAACCACCCAGCATCAGCTTACCTATGACATATTATTGAAGCACAGAATTAATTAGAAAGAAGAGATAAAGAATTTACCTCAGACAACCTGTTGTATTACGCAGAACAAGTGAAGTCTGAAATTTAATTTTATGATCATCATCAAAGGAAGCGTTATTCCATCCAGAATGTGGAACGATCACAGTGTTTGTCAGGGTTGAGAGAGCATCTCGAATGATTGTCATCTTTACAGCATCACATGAGGATAAATTCCAAAGAACTCCTAAAAATGAGATTTTAAACAGCAAATCATCAATTAAAGATCCTGTAGCTTCAGTAATAAAATAAACATATTAGCCCTAACTGATGTGAACTCAGTCTGTTCCAAACCTAATCTACTGCACCCAGGCTGGGCTGGACCTCTGGTAAATGTGGAGTGAACATATGTGAGCTTCTGGCAGTATTATAAAGTTGTAATAGTCCTTCGCTTAAGTTTTAGAACTTACGTATCTGTCCAGCAAGGTAGCTATGGCTTTTGCAAAACAAATTAGTTACTCTGTGAGGGTAACAGGTCATAATATGATGCATCTATGATTGCTGTAAAGCCATTATTCATTGCATTATCCCTGACATTCAATGTTCTATGAGACTAACGATTTTTAGAATTTGGAAAATTTTTCTTTCTCAAAAGACTGACAAGTCTCTCCTCATCAAGTCTCTCCTCTTCTTACTTTTGCTATTGGGAAGCTCAAGCTTAATGCTGGCAGTAACTTGGCTGGCACAGAGGGTGGCTACACTCGCTTTTATCTTTATTTAGATAAGGTTTAGATATTTCTACTTCCCCTTTGAGAGTTTTATTACTATGTGTTTTAGAAGAAGTGCAAATTACTGCCACTCCTCCTTCTGAATACAAGTGAAACTCACAATAAATTAAAAGCCACTCACACATTAGATTATCTTCATTTCTGTGTCAACTATGAGGAGGGTTATCGTTACACTACACATATTCTAATAATTACTCTTTTAGAAATTATAGCAAATTCAATATTATACCTACTCTAATGTCATTTTTACATCAATTCATTTTCCTAAGAAAGAGGAAAAGAGGTGTTGCAGTTTCTCTGCGTCTGACATGTCTCAGAGCCCTGCTTGCCTGACGCCCCCTTGGCAAGCTGCTCAGAAGCCTGTATAGCGCTCTTAGAACTGTGAACACACAGAAACACTTTTGGAGGAGAGGTCGACAAACCTGCCCTCATCCATGGCAGCAGCTCAAGCTTGTGAACCTGAGTAAGAGTGCTGGGCCAGAGACAAGGAGGTGCATGTTGACCCAGGAGCTGGCATGGAAGCCACTCAGCCTTCTCAGGGCCTAGAGAAAGTACAAGGCCCTTTGTGAAGGACGGTGGTTAAGAGACCTGACAGGAGCTTTTACTATTTTTGGAGGAAGGAGAGGTAAGAGCAAAGGGCTAGAGCAGAAGGTAGTGAAATAATGCTCTGGTGATAAACTGAGAGGACTATCCCTTGCCTGAAAGCCTGCCTTGCTTTGCCCACATGTTGTGGAGGGATTGGTGGATACTGGGGGCTGATGCTTGGGCTCTATCCTGTGAAGGCGTCTGAGTGCTGTGTTCTCCACACTGTGCCTACTCCTTTCCTCTTTCACTTGGCTTTGACTTCTGCACCTTGGTGACTGGCTTTCCCTTGTTCCCTAAGGGCTTTCACCTTTCTTTGCTCGTACCCTTCCACTGGGGCAGGACGCCCAACACAACCCCAGCTTTTCAGAACCTTGGCCTCAGCAGCAGCCCATCCAGTCAGACCTGGACAGGGAGGGAGATTCAGACAGTTCTAAAGACCTTGCTTTGTCTCTGAAAGCTTGTTCTTTCTGCCATGACAGATCATTGCTTATATTATTAACTGTGGCTCCATACTTATCTATCCTCAAACTGGGCTTCAGTGTGTGTTTGTTTGAAAAAGGGCTTTGTGCCCAAAGACATTTGAAAAGCAATGTCTTGGTGCTTTTCTTAGTGGAAAAGTATTAGAGGACTAGTGACCACAGAAGGAACCTAGGAGCTAAGGATGAGTCTCTGGAGGTCTGTCCCAAACCAAATAACAAAACGTGGAAGACAGAAAAAAAAAGGGGGAGCCCTGGCCAGAATGGCTCAGTTTGTTGCAATGTTGTCCTGTAAACCAAAAGGTAGGGGATTAATTCCTGGTCAGGGCACATGCAAGAGGCAACTGATCAATGTTTCTTTCCCACATTGATGTTTCTCTCCCTTTTTCTCTTCTACCCTTCCTTCCTCTTTAAAGTCAGGAAGCATGTCCTCTACTGAGGGTACAAAAACAGAAGGGGAAAAAAAGAAGAAAGAATGGAATGAGGCATTGAAGGGTATCATGGATAAGGCTTTAATATTTCCTGCTAACAAGGCCAACCACACTCATCCCAGGGCACCAATGGGACCTGCTGGAGCATGAGCCAGTCACAGGGCGGCAGTGGCTCAGAGCCCATTGGTGTGGAAGGGTCATTTCATAATCATCTCTGCTGACAATTTTATAACACGTGATTCCTAATGCCATTGGAGCAAGTTATCTTTCTGTCAAAGCTTTTAAAATTCCTCACTCTGCACAATTCATTATATAGGGGAAAACTAGGGTTTCTAATACACAGAATAAATTCATTCCAGCAAAATTAATAGTAAGACAAGGTTTATGGAAAGTAATGCCTATCATAATATAGGCTATATATGTAAAATTAGATAGGTCTCTAGAGAAAATTAAACAGTGTGAGCCACAAACTTCAGGTGAAAACATGACTAAGAAGAGAGAAGAGGGCGGTTCTTAGCACACTGGACCTTGGAGTTGAGGCGGAGAAGTTCTTTGATGGTTGGAAGAAAAGCTTGTTTTTCATGGTTCCTACCTCCACTCCTGGTTACTGCTGAGACCTACTTTTGGTAAGAGGATATTTCCCAGATATGTAAATTTCCTTGATTTTCTGTGTAGGTACTAGAATTTTATACTGTTCTTTACTTTTCTTACCAGGCATTTGAAATGATCAGTAGAATTACAGGGCAGGACAAAGTAGCTTTACAGTTGTTAGTACATGAGACAGAGTTTATTCTTGTATTATTAATTTATTGTAATAACCATAACATGCATGTCTTTTTCCATACAAACAACTGTAAATCTACTTTTGCCCACTCCTATACAGATCATCTTACAATTTACTATTGCCTTTACATCTACATGGGAGTGAACAGGTAAATGTACATAAATCAATATAAACAAGAGTAACATGAACATTTACTGTGGTTTTACTCTGTCCCAGGAATTGTGTGCTTTACATATAATACCTTAAAGAGCCAAGCTGCACAAAATCAGTTAACTTCCCATTTAATTATTTTGTATGCTTGAAATTTTACATGTTGATATTTTAAAGGATGATGAACATTTGTATTTCTATATTTAATTTTAATTTACATTTTATTAGCAAATATACTGAGGAATAAAATTCTATCATCTTTTTATATATCTGTTACACATATGTAAGAAACATAATAGGAACTCAAAAATATTTGTTGATCAATCCAACTTAATAGCTGTTATTTGTTTCTGGATTGCCCTTTTATTTCCTTGACTATGCAACTTTTTTTAGTGCTTCAGTGTTACCTCCCTTTCATGCCTTTTCTTAAGACTCAGTATTAAGGAGTGTCTTTATGGCCTATAACTATGGGGAGAGGGTTAGAACAATATTCTGGATCTGTAAAGAAATTTGCCAGCATAGTTATGCCTGCTTTTCACTTGAAGACCAAACAGATGGTGATTGAAACTACTGTCCTAGCTATGGGGATAGAAGAATCCCATTGCTGCTCTATGTCCTGAAAATGACATGCCAGAATTCCCATTCCTCCAACCGCAAACAGAAAGGAGCAGTGTTGTCTAATTGTAAAATGTTAAATTATTAAAAATATGTAAATCCTAAAGGCTCCACCAAAAAATACTCAACATAATAAGTGAATTTGGCAAAACAGTGGAACACAAAGTCAATATTCAGAAATTGAAGGCATTTTTGTACACTAACAATGAACTATCAGAAACAGAAATTGGGGGGAAAAATCCCACTTACTACAGCAACAAGAAAAATAAAGTACCTAGGAATAAACTTAACCAAGGAGGCAAAAGACCTGTACTTGGAAAACTATGGAACACCAAAGAAAGAAATTAAGGAAGGTACAAACAAATGGAAGCATATACCATGTTCTTGGACTGGAAGAATTAACATCATTAAAACGTCCATACTACCCCCAAAGCAATCTACAGATTCAATGCAATCCCTATTAAAATACCAATGACATATTTCACAGATTTAGAACAAATATTTCAAAAATGTATATGGAACCAAAATGACCCTAGATAGCTGCAGCAATCTTGAGAAAGAAGAACAAGTAGGAGGGATCACAATACCTGATATCAAACTACACTACAAGGCTGCTATAATCAAAACAGTCTGGTACTGGCATAAGAATAGATGCATAGTTCAATGGAAGAGAACAGAGAGCCCAGAAATAAACGCATGTCTCTATGGTCTATTAATATTTGAAAAAGGGGACAGAAGCATAATGGTGCTGCTAGATTTGGCATTGTACATGCAAAAAAAATGAAGCTAGACCACCAACTTATACCATACACCAGAATAAACTCAAAATGGATAAAAGACTTAAACATAAGCCACAACACCATAAAATCCTAGAGGAAATCATAGGCAGTAAAATTTCAGATATCCCACACAGCAATATTTTCGCTGATACATCCTCTAGGGCAAGGGAAACAAAGGAAAAAATAAACAAATGGGACTACTTCAAACTAAAGAGCTTCTGCATGGCTAAAGAAAACATCATGAAAATAAAAAGGGAACCAACTGTATGGGAAAACATATTTGCCAATGATACCTCGGACAAGGGTTTGATCTCCAAAATATATAAAGAACTCATAAGACTCAATGCAAGGAGGACAAACAATCCAATTAAACAATGGGCAAAAGACCTGAACAGCCACTTCTCTAAGGAGGAGATACAGAGGGCCCAGAGGCATGAAAACATGCTCAGCATGACTAGCCATCAGAGTGATGCAAATTAAAACCACAGTGAGCTACCACTTCACACCGGGTCAGAATGGCCATAATTAACAAATCAACAAACAAGTGCTGGCGAGGTTGTGGAGAAAAGGGAACCCTAGAGCACTGTTGGTGGGAATGCAGACTGGTGCAGCCACTGTGGAAAACAGTATGGAATTTCCTCAGAAAACTAAAAATGGAATTGCCTTTTGACCCAGCTATTCCACTGCTGGGATTATACCCTAAGAATCCTGAAACATCATTTCAAAAAAACCTATGCACCCCAATGTTCATAGCAGCACAATTTACAATAGCCAAGTGCTAGAAACAGCCTAAGTGCCCATCAGTAAATGAGTGGATTAAAAAACTATGGTACATTTACATAATGGAATACTATGCAGCAGAAAGAAAGAAGGAACTCTTCCCCTTCACGTCAGTATGGATGGAACTGGAGAGCATTATGCTAAGTGAAATAAGACAGGTGGCGAAAGACAAATACTATATGATCTTACCTGTAAGTGGAACCTAATGAACAAAACAAACAACGAGCAAAATAGAACCACAGGTGTGGAAACAAGAAACAGACTGACAGGGACCAGAGGGGAGTGGGGAGGGGGATACGGAGGAAAGAAGGGGAAGGGACTAGTTCAAGGACAAGTATAAATGACCCATGGGCATGGACAACAGGGTGGGGCAGGGAGAGCAATGCGGGGAGGCGGGAAATTGGGACAAATGTAGTACAACCACAATTTAAAAAAGAAAGAAAGAAAAAAAATACCCATTTTAGATAAGCTGACTATGCTCCCTTTTGGTCAACTGAGTTGACTTACTGACTATAAAGCCAGTCTTACAGTATAAAAATCCAGGCTTTCATTTCTGCAACTTCAAAAAATTTCAAAATTATTCTTGACCAGAAAAAAAATGGGGAGATTCTAGTTTTACTAAGTCTGTGGCATTCAAGGGACACGCAACAAGGTAGCTTTATCATCTGCACTGTAAGTTATAATATCCCACCAATCCTGAACTTTACTGTGTAACACAAGGAGCAACAACATTTGGTGTGGACTTAACTGGCCATTTCAAACATCAAAGCAAGTCTCCAGATAGTGGGTTTTCTTCCTCACTTTCCATTTCAAAAATAAGGTTATGGAAAGCCTAAACAACCTGTTTTGATCAACCAATATTGAATGAAGAAGGTTCAATTAAACTTAAAAGCTTTAGCTATGGAATGATTAATTTGGCTTTTCAACTCAAAGTAAAAAGCACCATTCTTAAGGCCAGCTAATAATACCTGTGTGCACTCCACCTCACTAAAGTAGTAATAAAAGAATGTTCTCTCCACTTAGTCTGTCTAGGGCTTCATTTAATGGGTCAGGGAGAAGGTTGCTAGAGCAGTACGTAATGAATAGAAAATACACGAACTCCCAGATGTAGCAAGACTGATGAGAAAATACAGAGCTGCAGGATTAGCATTTTCCATTAACATGATAAAAGTCCAGCTCCAACATCCTAATGCAAAATTTGCTTAAAAAATAGTTTGCAGCACACTCCACTATCTCCTGGTTCCCAAAGAGAAAGTTAAAAATAAACTATATTTGGTTTTAGAATGCTTGAGGTTTTTATTTAATTTAAAGCAATTAGGTGTTTGTTGTGAGGGCTAAGAATATACATATACAAACTAATTTAGAAAATATTAGGAAGCTTTATGTATATTATTTGAGAAAATGCTACTTATCCTCTACCACAGGAAAAAGTACACACTATTACAAGTAACCAATAATCACAATGAAATACTGCCATGAGAGAGGAAAGTTCATTTTCCCCACAAAGAATGAATAAAGTAATTAAAATACCATTTCACATAAATCCTACACTGCAGAATTTTCAAAGAGCTCACGTTTAAACCTAGCGTTATGGCTTATTCTAAAAGCCAACTGATAATTTTATAGTCAAATTAGAAACTGATTTTACTGATTAATTAAAATAATAGCACGATTTTAAAAATGTGTTTCTTAAAGGACATTAAAAAGCAAACAAAACATTTGGAAATGTGATTTCTCTGGAAGGACACATACTTAACACTCTATATAACTACTTCTTTTCTGATATAAATCAAAAACCATTAATTTTTACATAGGGCTGCATTCATTCCTTGTTTCCTAATTATAAAAAATCCCTACAAGTGTTCATCGACATTGCAAAAAGAAAAATAAAATAACCCAAATCCTTAGTGCACTTCAAATATCACCAGTGGACATGCCCCTGCATTTTCTTCCATAAGTTACCCTCAGTTCTCAGTGTCTGTTCTTGACGTTCCTGTTTCAGTCATGCTCTCTCACACGATGTCTGTGAGGTCAGTTAAAAGACCCCAAGCTTAGGGATGTGGAGAGTATGTACTCAGAGAACAGATGAATAGGTCTTGTCCTCACTGTTCCTGGCAGAGAGTGAGCATCACGACACGTCACCATCATAACTATGTTCAGCTCCCTGGGGTCAGGGACACTTCCTGGTAGATGCATCATGCCTCCTGGCAGCTGTTCATCTATGGGCTCTTTGGAACAGACTGGGGCCATGGACACCCAACCCTGCAAACATTCCTGATAAGTGGGGGTAGAAATATTAGACTAAATGTAAGACATCAAGGCTGCAGATTGCACCCGAGGGTCAGGGTGCCTGTGCATCTTCTAAACTCACAGTCTGTGGATAACAGAGCAGGACCACAGGCCTTTGAACCGAGGATCCTGCCCAATCCTAGCACCTGCCTCCAATGTATTCCCTAGAAGTCCCTGGCTGAAACTCAGGATCTAGAAAATTTTGCCATTTCTTCTCTTTGAAGAAATGGCGACATTTTTGCCATTTCTCTGAAGCTCTTCCCTAACCCCAGTGTGGTTTTTATAAACTTGAGACTTTTTTTGGGAAGTGAGTAATGTCAAGATACTACAGCAACTACATGCTGTCACAATATGGCCACCTGTATCCCTGTCTGTTAAAGCCATGCACCTAATGCCTCTTAGATAAATTTTTTCCAGGACAGTCCAGATCTGCACTATGCAATATAGTAGCTGTTAGCCACATGTGGCTGCTGAACAATTGAAATGTGGCTAGTCCAAATCGAGGTGTGCTGAGTAGAAAGACCTGGTACACACAAAAGATTGTAGAACATCTCAATCATTTTTATATTGCTTATAAGGTAATTAAAATTATTGGATTAAAAAATTACATCATTTATATACATAACCCCTGTTTCTTTGATGTGGTTACTAGGAAGTTCAGAATTATGCCTCCTGCATTATACTTCAATTGGAAAGTGCTGGTAGAGATGCTATTCATTTTATGCCGGGCTGACTCTAAGGGAGAAACATAGGTAGAGTCCTTGAAAGGCCTTGTCACAGTTAACACAAGGCACCAGGGACAAAGCACTCGAGCACAGGAAAAGCAACAGTACAGCTCTTGCATCGTTTGTGCCAGGCACTCCACATCCGTCTGCAAAAGACACTAAGTGGCAGGGACTGTTCCTCATGGGGAAGCTGGTAGTGGGAGAGGTGATTTGCCTGGGGCCACAGAGCTGCAAGGAAGCATGTGGATCTGATTATGGCTCACACTTATTTATTCCATGACACTATGCTGCCTCTTCCTGGATGTTCTGAGCATGGAACCTCTTTCTGGTAGGACTGGAGACTGCCACATCTGGTCTGAAGTGTGAAGGGGAGAAGCTAGGCAGAAGCAGGGAGAACCTTCCAGGTGGACCAGCCCTGGGGGAGGGGCAGGAATAGGGGAGCCTCAAGGCAGTGAGCTGGCTTAGAAGGTGAGCACAGGGGATGCAGGGTTGATTGACAGGTGGGGAAGAGTGGAACGACAGGTGTCATTCCAGGGATGACAATGAGGCTGATGGAGCAGCAGCGGCAGAGCCTATGTCCCACAACAGCAGTTCAGGGGGAATATGATGAGGACCTGAAGGAGGGAGGAAGGGATGGGAAGGCAGAGAGTGAGGGGGAGTACTTGCTAGGAGAACTGGAGCCTGATGCAAGCTAAGGGTGGAGTCAAAGATGAGCCAAGAGTTCAGCATGTGTGAGAATATGGTGCTGGAACAGGAATGAGGCAATCAAGGGGGAGTGGGGAGAAAGTAGTGCAATAAAAAATGCCTGGCCCTTGTGGCTTCAGGCAAACAACTCAAGCTTTCCACCAGTACTGGAATGCTGCGAACAAATAATGAAACTGAAATGGAATCGAAATAATGGGAAAGCAATTATTATGAGAGTGAGACAAAGTATTGTGTTCAGTGATAGGAAAGCCTAGCCGTGGATACATTCTGAGGGAAACAAGTCACCATGGTGCATAATCATTCCCAGGGTCCTAAGACGTACCCTCTTAGCAGAGGTTCCTGAAACTTGCGCAGTGACCCTCACAGCCGCGCACGTGCAGGCCCGGTCCCGGCTCGCAGACATGTCAGGCTTCCTTCTTCCTGCCCCTGATGTCAGGACAGGCCTGCTCACTGCATCCCCTGCTGGCTGGCACAGCCAGCCTCCTTGGTGGAGGACAGCGCAGCCCAGTGAGCCTCGCCTCGTTCACCTGGTTGCTCCCAGATATTTCCTGCGCACAGCTAATGCATATTCCACGTCAGGCATGAAAGAGCTAACTCAGTCCCAGCTGTAGTCATATGGGTCACTATCTCTAGTTTCAGAAGAGGTAGCAAGTGGACCCTTAGGTGACCTGAGGGAAGGAAGCTTCCCAGGGGTTGGTTGTCTGGAAGTGAAGACCTGTGCTGGTCATGAACGCTACACCCAGTGGGGCCCCAGCCCACATACTCCATTTGAAGGGGGTTACCCCTGCTGCTTAAATTTTTCCTCAGTTAAAGGACATGAGTGATAGATCTTTAGAGTCTTTAAAGAACATAAATAAGGATTAGCCTGTGTTTCTGTGATTTTTCAGGTACAAAGGTGGATCACAGCATCTTTGAAAAGATCTATCAATTTGCAGAGATTTCCTTACGGATGCACATTTGCATTTCAACATACTCTTCTTTATTCCAGGTAATTTTCCAACTTCATGGGTAGGCTGAGAGCATTAATGACATAATGTAGCCCTACATGCCCTGAAAAGGCATTTCCACCAAAAATAAATCAGATTACAGTTCAGAAATGCTTCGACTGCCCGTCAGGCACATAAAGGACGGTTCTGTCTGTTAGCGAGAGTTTGTAAGAGTGAACAGGTCACAGGAGGGGAAATTCTCTGAGAAGATTGGTTTGATGCAGAAGTAGCACAGAGGGCAGCGACCAGGCCTCCCAGGTTGTTCTTGAAGACACAGAAGAAGGTCACTTATACTGTCAGACATTTACAGAGACCAAGTCACTGAAGTTGCATGTTCCACAGCTGACTTTTACCTGTTCCAGGAATGTGCCTATTCATTTGTAATCACACTAAATCTTTAACCTAGTTGTTTGGTACCTGCAGAACCTTAGAGATAAAAGTGCCTCCAGTCCCAAGCCTTGAGAAATTATACAGACTAAGAATCTGCAATGAACCTGAAGGAACTGAATGAGGGTTTCTTGAGCACCTTTTTAGATTTTTGTCAGGTGCCCACATCTTTCTCGCATTTACTGGCTTTCTGGTCTACTGAGGGAGTATGCCATTATGGGACTATTCTTGTGCTGAGAAAATCTACTCTGACCGATGGCCGACCACCTGAGTTCTGTAGGCCCTCTGTGCCCGCCCCCACCCTTGGCTGCCTCATTTTGCTCAGCATTCAGAAGCCTACACACAGACAGCCATTCTCCACTTGCAAGTTTGAATCTTTTCATACTCAGACTATAAATCTTGCACTAGTCACAAGACTATAAAATCACATTTCATGTGCTTTCTAAGCAACCTGAAACTTTGATCATACCTCATCACTAGTCTGCTGTCACTGTTCTAGTGGTCTAGTGAAACAGCACTTCTCTACATTCCTGGGTAAAATTCAGAGAGTAAAGGAGATGCTGTGGGGCATTTTTTCCTTTTACCTTTTTGGTGAGAATTTAAAAGAACAAGGGAAACAACGCTTGACAATGGGCAGTTGCACCTAGATTCTGTGCCTGCTCAGCACTTCTTGGTGGCTGTGGTTGGGCCAGGGCAGGCAGAGACGGCGGCAGGGAAGGGAGAGCTCCGGCCCGCATGCCAGGAACCCAGCCTTCGGAACTCAATCTCCCTGGACCCATTTCTCATCTCAGGTATGGGTAGTATGGAGGCAGAACAGAGGATTTATTTATGGTCCTTTCCAGTTCAAAGTTCTGTGACTGTGAATTAAGAGTTATCCCATTTATAGTAAACTGTTTTTCTCGTTACTATTAAATTTTTGTCATTTTATTTCTTGCCAATTTTTTAATGGTTTGAAGTGTTCAGTAAGTAAGAGCACACATTTCTATTGCTATTAGTTTACAAAGTGGGCCAAGTGGTAAATATCCTACTGATTTGGGCTAGGAAGTGAGAGGGATGTTACTTAATTTGTGAAAACAACCCATGCAGCTCCTGACAAAAAGGACAGAAAAGCAGGACAGAAACTAACAGGCCAACTCCTCACTGAACCAGAGAATAAATGACTCTTCTAAAGGCATATCAATTAGGCCAAGGGGTCATATTTAGTAATTTCATCCTGAAATGGCATGTAACAGTCCAAAAGGCTAAATGCATGTCCACTGAGCTCCAGCTCTTTACGAAACGTCCTGCTGTCTGATGAACTTTTAGCCTGGTCCACCTACCATTCCTTAGTGCATGACTATCATTTTCTTATGAATTTATTGTCTAATTAGAAATATGAAGCCCACAACCAGGAAGAGAAAATGCCTCATTTCAAGTTTTGTATAGTGTCTGGAACGCATTGTTGATATCCAAAAACTTAAAAAGGGATGGGTAGAAATATTTTACTTAGCCATATGGATGAATAATCACTTGCTAAATTGAAAGAAATATGAATACAGCTGTCACTGAAACAAAATCTATTATTATTCAAAAATGAAGGCTACTTTTGGTGTTTTGACACCAGTGATAATGAAGGTAACAGACATGTGATAGCTTGGGGACACCTGGTGCGTTAAGAGGCAGGTCTCCAGATTGTGTGCAATACCTTCAATTTCTATAGTCTTAAAAAACGATGCTTTTAAGATGCTCAAAAACTTGAAACTCCTATTTCCTAGCATAGGAACACTATTTAATTACCTTGAAAAAATGAATTCTTTTGTTCAGTCAAGAACAAATGAGTTCTTTTCTGCTTTCCTACTTTCCATCCATCGTTTGTAGCCCAGCAGACATTCATCTTATAACCCAACAGGAAAGCCACACTTCATCCAGCTTTCAAGTGCCTTTGTTTTCTTTCTTTCTTTTTATTTTTTTTAAAGAAAGCAACCTTACCCGGAGCACCTATGTATATCAGAAATTACTAAAAAAAATTCATTAGGCTTCAACCTGGACAATGGTCAACACAATGAAGAAAACACAGGAATCATATTACATGTTGGAGAACTATTTTAATTAACAATGACAGCCCAACTGTCTTTTATTTCCCTGCGCAAAGATGTGGCCAAAAATGAAGGCCCTGGACAGTTATTAAATTTAAAGCAAAGGCAAGTATCTTTAAAAAAAATAGCTAAAATTTCTTCATTTAAGTACATTAAAATGCCAAACTGAATCAAAGGGGATTAAGAAAAAAGGCACTGGATTAATAACTAGGCAGAATTACCTGATGTTAAGGATAACAGAACACGTAGCTTCAATGGGATAGTAATTTCTTCAAATAATTACATTTTGAACACATTAGTTCTTTATGCTATATCAGTTCTTTATCCCAAGGTAAGTGTGATTTGCACTGAAGAACTCTTAGGCTGAACCTACAAAGTCCGAGTATCATATAAGGCTGGCCAGGGCCATAGTAATTTATAGGAGACTCTGAAAGCACACTGACATTTGGAAGGGTAATATTCAAAGGGGACTTTATGGAGATGGGTAGCTGATAGGGAACACGGGGCAACATGGTCACATAGCACCCTGCTATCCATTTTGAAACAGACATACTTTAATGAGGATGGTTCAGATGGGGACACACTTTTCTGTTTGGGAGAGAGATGGGAGGCTAGATTTGGGGATAACAGGTTTTCTCCTATAGGACTGACTATTGCTAGCAAAATGAGCTTCTGAGGGCTCATCTCCCTTGCCTTCTCAAGTCATACTTAATGTTTCCTTATTGCTTTTGAATAACCCTGATGCTCTGACTTAATTTCATGAAGTGTTGAGCTCCTTGTTCCTGTGGGTCCAAGCACATGACGGGCAGTGACTTTGTGTGAAAGCTATAAAGGGGACCCATGGGTAATTGGGAAAAATGAATTCTGATGTCCCCTCCAACCCTGTGATTCTGCAATTTAAAGACAGTTTATGAATATTTGGCTTGAGGAAGAGTTAATGAAAGAGCTCAAGGATCTTTTAAGGTCATGCTGTAAAACATATCTGGGACTAGTCACTCTTAAAATATTACTGAATATTAAGGTTGATACCACTAAATTTTGGGACTGCAAAATGTGAATAATTTTTCTGATCTCCATTAATCTTGGCAAATATGTGTGTATATATACAACACACATATATGCAACTATGCTAAATTTAATTGTGACTTGGTAGTTTCATATTAGCTAGATGATATTTAATACCAGTTAAACTTGGCTGACATTTAGCCCTTTGAACCGGAACTCACTTCTGAAGTCCTCTGGTCCAGTTCCTTAACATGTGGCAATTGAATATTTACACATTGACCACACTCATTCCAAAGTAAAGACTACTTTTTGAAGACAACATTTCATAAGCAATCAGTCCACATATCAGACTGAATTATTAGGGGTAAAAGTAGCTAGTTAAAAAGCTATTTATAATTTCCCCTACCCTAGAAGTATGGCCAAAAAAAACCTTTTTAAAGCCTAAAAGCTATTGGCAGCTGTTTACAAAAAAGAAGCAGGAGGCTGTTGCTAGTTTTACACTGGAAGTGATACAATCTATTCAGGGAAATAGCTCTTTTGGAATTAGGAAACACTAATACCCTCCTTTCAAGGCTAGGGTCCATGTCTTAAAACATCTGTGCTTAGCAACTGGTACTGTAGCCACACAGAAACGATAAAATATGGAGGGAAGAATCTAAATTAGATTTAGATTTTGTTTATACTCACATCCAGAGTATAAACTAGGTAAATTAGTACATAAAAGCCCTTAATAGTGAAGTCTGGCTGTACTTCAAATAAATTTGATTTATTCTCAAATGAAAAAGAAATCACAAAACTCTTCATATACTTTTCTTCTTGTTTCCTACATCTTACATTTTCCTAGAGCTCAGCTCAAAAGTCACTGCAGCAGTTTCTCCCAAGGAAAAAAACCTCAGAAACAAAACTCCAACAGACTTACTATGAGAAATAACGACAGAAAAAGAAAAAAAGCTGAAGATTAAGAATGTAAGAACAACGTCATGATTAACTTGACTAATTAATCAAAGAATCACCATGAGCATGAAGCTATGCCTCTAAAACCAAGTGGTCTCCCTGGATCACTGCCGGTCCCTCGGGGGAATCTCATGCATCATTCCTCAGCCTTTTTGGCTGCACAGGTGTGTTACTCAGAGAAGACTGCACAGCAAGTTGAAAGTGATGGGAAAGAAACACCAAAAAATGAAAGAAGGCACCCAGTGACCACAATAACACTGTCTTCTCTATGCTTCCCTAACAGGGAGCACAGGTTAACTTTGCAGGTATTATCACAGGGATTATGTTGACTTCTAGGATGGATATTCTTAATTCTATTTAGCTTCTTCTAATTTTCATTTTATATACACACATATGTATGCATGTGTAAATACAGTAATTTGTATTTTTGTGTGAGAGGGTGAGATGTCTCAAAGTACTTTAGGAATAGAGAATACATACTAAAAAATCAGTACGTAATTTAGTTGTGTTAAAACATAAATATTCAAACTATATTAAGGTTGGCAGTCCAGTCCAGAGTCTATACATATAATATATTCTACATAATATAGATAAAGTATATGAGTACATAGTCTCAAAGTTTATTTGGAGTACAGGGTACTGTATTTTGAACACTAATACTTTATGAGGAAGTTGGAGGGGCAGAGATGGGCAGCCAGGCCAGAGAGGACATGCGGCAAGGCAGTAGCTGGAGGGCCAGATGGGTGAGGCAGCGACTGGCGGATCAGGAGGACCCACATTTGCATGTGGATAAACTGGGAGGAAGAATTCGGGAGTGAGACAAGCTGCGTAACCCAGGGTTCCTGGGTGGAAAAAGAAAGCCTTAAAATCTCTGGCTGTAAAAATCTGTAGGAGTTGCAGTGGCAGAAGAAACTCCCAGCCTCACAGGAGAGTTCATTGGAGAGACCCACAGGGTCATAAAATGCACCCAAAACAACCAACCCGGGAATCAGCACCAGAAGGGTCCAGTTTGCTTGTGGATAGCAGAGGAAGTGACCGAAAGCCAACAGAGAGCCAAACAGGCAGCATTGTTCCCTCTTGGACCCCTCCCCCACATACAGCACCACAATGCAGCTATGTGGGTGGCTCCACCCCATCTACTTAACAGGTGGGCTGAGACAAAAAAATATGACCCAAATGAAAGAACAGCTCAAAACTTCAAAAATAGAACTAAGCAATGAAGAGATAGCTAACCTATCAGATGCAGAGTTCAAAACACTGGTAATCAGGATGCTTACACAAATAGTTGAATATGGTCACAACATAGAGGAAAAGTGAAGGCTATGAAAAGTAAAATAAAGAAAACGTACAGGGAATCAACCATGATGGGAAGGAAACTGGGACTCACATCAATGATTTGGACCAGAAAGAAGAAACATTCAACCAGAACTGAATGAAGAGACAAGAATTCAAAAAAATGAGGAGAGGCTTAGGAACCTCTGGGACATCTTTAAATGTTCCAACATCTGAATTATAGGGATGCCAGGAGAAGAGGAAGAACAAGATACTGAAAACCTATTTGAACAAGTAATGAGAGAAAACTTCCCCAATCTGGCAAAGGAAATAGACTTCCAGGAAGTCTAGGAAACCCAGAGAGTCCCAAATAAATTGGACTGAAGGAGGAGCACACCAAAGCACATCATAATTACATTACCCAAGATTAAAATGAAGGAGAAAATCTTAAATGCAGCAAGAGGAAAGGTGAGAGTTACCTACAAAGGAGTTCCCATAAGACTATCAGCTGATTTTTCAGAAGAAACCTTGCAGGCAAGAAGGGGCTGGAAAAACGTACTCAAAGTCATGAACGGCAAGGACCTACATCCCAGATTACTCTATCCAACCAAGCTATCATTTAGAATGGAAGGGCAGATAAAGTGCTTCCAAGATAAGGTCATTTTAAAGGAGTTCATTATCACCAAGCCCTTATTATATGAAATGTTAAAGGAATTTATCTAAGAAAAAGAAAATGATTAAAACTATGAATAAAATGACAACAAACTCACAACTATCAAAAACTGAACCTAAAAAAAACCCCTAAACTGAAACAAAGTAAGCAAACAACTAGAATAGGAACAGAAACACAGAAATGGAGATCACATGGAGGGTTATCAGCAAGGTGTGGGGAGGAATGGGGAAAAGGTACAGAGAATAAGCAGCATAAATGGTAGGTACAAAATAGACAGGGGGAGGGTAAGAATAGTATGGGAAATATAGAGGTCAAAGAACTTATATGTATGACCATGGACATGAATTAAGGGAGGGTGGGAATGAAGGTGGGAGGGGGGTGCAGGGTGGAGGGGAATAAAGGAGGATGGGAATGGGACAACTGTAATAGCATAATCAATAAAATATATTTTTAAAAGTAAATTTTAAAAAAGGGAAGTTGCTTCCCTTTAATATTAGATTCATGATAGTTTGCTACATTCCCAAGTGTTACTGAATTGTATCTGACAGAACCTGCAGCTCCGATTTCACAGTGGAAGCCAGTGGGGAAGGGATTAATTTTGAGGAAAAAAAAGTTGTTAAAATATTTAAATTAAATATTTCAAGCATGAAAAATAGCATAGCAATCATAAAACACCCAGTTATTCACCATTCAGCTTTGTTAAATATTAACACTGTCTTGTTTCAAATTATTTTCCTTTTAAAGAAACAGAACTGGATTATACCTCCCAATCCCAGTTTCTCCAAGCCATACACCCGAGATAACCACTATCATGAATCTATTATCATGCTAATAAAAAACTTTAACTTTATGCATGTGCATATACTAAGAAATAATTTAAAGCCTCAATCTCCATATTTAAAAACTTTATAAAAATAGTATCATACCGCACTTAATGTGCAAATGCTTCTAGGTATTTACCTGTTATACAGATAGATCTAATGCACTTATTTTCATCCTTGTATACCCTTTCACTGTGTGAACGTACTGTCATTTATTTAATAATTTGCCTACCAATGAATACTCTTTATTTCCCAATTCTCTATCAGTAATAACGCTGTCATATATTTGCCATCTGGCAGAATCATTTTTTCATCTTGACCTCAGGCACTCTTCATCCTACCTGATAGTGTTGCAATGTCCAGCTCCTTGGACAAATCACTCAGTTCCTCCTGGTCTCTCACTCTCTACCCTAGACCACCATGCCCTAACCATAAATATTTCTCTAATTGTTTCCTCTTCTCCACTGCCCACCTCTTCTTTTTATTATTGACAGAGCTCGAGTGTTAGCTTTGGATGGCTGACGTCCTCATACGCCTCTCAGATGCCCAGCTAGTCTCCTTCCAATCAATCCGCCACCCTGCTGCCTGCTGGAAGAATGTACTTTAAAACCCCAACTGGCTATGCCATGCCCTAGCCACTGCATGCAGGACACAAGTTCCTTAAACCAGGCCTGCCTTTCTCTCTGGCTTGGTCTTCCTTCAGTATCCTCTTCTGACTGGTACCTCTGACCCTGTATCCATCCCATGCTGGCTCTGAGCCTCTACTTATGACTGGAAATACCTCCCCATTTACCCAGCAAGAGCCTCCTCATCTTTTAGGACAACTTCAGTTTCACATCAACCAGGCAACTTCTCTACCCATTGATCCTCTGTGCTCCTAACACAACATTTAATGATCCCTGATACTTCCCATTTTTCACTGATATTCCCAGAACTCTTGTGTTCCTCCTGAGTCTGAGTGCTACCTGAGAGCAGGGACTGAGTTTTAGTCATCTTTGCATCCCTAGGTCCTAGGAAAGCAGCTGAGACACTAACAGGCATTCAGACATGGGCTGAGCTGAAGTGGAAGGTAGACAGTCCATTAAGTATGTTTTATTTTCATAATAAGAAAGAGCCAGTCTACTTAAAACAAGCAGATTTACTATGGAAGACATAATAAGCATGGCATCCAGCCCTCTATGAACAAGACATCTGCCAGCTGCCACTTCTGCATCGGTAAGTGTAACTGATCTTAGTAGCACCGCAAGTGCCTTCGGAATCATTAGATCAAATGACACTCAGCCTTCAACACAGTGTGAGCACTGCACCACCATCTCCTACCTAGAACTTTTAACTCCTTCACAATGTACCATAATGGGACATAGTTTAG
The DNA here is from genome assembly GCA_028533065.1 of Trachops cirrhosus. Classification (NCBI taxonomy): domain Eukaryota; kingdom Metazoa; phylum Chordata; class Mammalia; order Chiroptera; family Phyllostomidae; genus Trachops; species Trachops cirrhosus. The sequence goes on from CM052541.1 coordinate 57,537,244, forward strand.
ACAGTTTTCGACATTTCCTCTGAGACAAGATCACATTCTTTACCCACCTGTGACAAGCTCCCTTACTTCTGCATCAATAGATTTTCTCAACAGTCTCAACAAGGCAGGTATCCCACCAACATTCTTCATTGCTATTTTATTTTCATCTGTAGACTTGCCAAAAACCAGATTTCGGAGGGCACCACAAGCATTCTTCTGAACTTCCAAAACTCTGTGGTCCAAAAGGTCAACCAGATGCTTGATCCCCCCTAATCTACACACCTGGAATGAAAAATATTAAGTACCAGGCCTAAGTGACACGTGATTCAGCAGTGATCAAACTAAAGTCTGTCATAAAAAGATCATGGGAAACAGACAATTCCAGATCATTTCCAAAGGTTACTTTTCATTCTACATAACACATCTTTTATAAATTTTAAGGACAATATCCAAGATGAAGCTTTTCCTGGGTTCATAGCTTAGAAAAGGGGAGGAAGACCAAGGTGGATGAATGTCACATGTAGGCAGCACGGGCCTACTCTGACCCTTGAAACACACACAGGGATGTACTTCCACTCCCACATGGAATGAACGAATACCCGAACACAACAAAGCTGTATGTATGGTTGGAGACCAAACAGAAAAGGATTTTTGACCAAAGTCATTTGGTTTCTAGAACAGTTTCTCTAAGCTACTTTCTCTAAAATTATTTCCACTTGTCAATTCATTGTTATGCTATATGCATATTTCTAGGTTTGTTTTTTTTTTTTTACTGCATCCACCTTTGGTCTGTAACCGACATTTTGTTTTGCATATAAAATTGATGAGAAATATTTTAATTCTATATGAAATTTCAGCAGAAAAATGGCCTAAGATGTTAAAAGAAAGAATCTGTATAGTGTAGGACACTAGCCAATAACCAATGGCTCACTGTGTTTCTGTAAATGCCAAAAAACTTAATGTGAAATAAAATATTCCTATATGTTCAGTATTAGTAATGGTTATAAATCCTCTGTAACTTTACTTAATTGGATGTTGGCCTCAATCTTCACCAGAATCTCATAAAATACATGAGCTCACTCATTTTCAAACATACTATAATTTTTATGCAACAAATTTTTGTAAAATACTTTAAAAATGCAGGTTAAATTGATTTTTGCTTCATGGTTTCTATTTTTACAAATAATCTAATGAGTAGACACATAATTTGAAAATGCTAAAAGTATTCCAAGAAATATACTTATCCTAGTTTCCTTGAGAAATAATGAAATACAGAGCTAAGTAGTAAATGAGTGTCTGATATCAAAATATCCCTCTTAAAGGGCATCTGATAATTTAAGTGCACAATCATGTGACTGCCGAACGGAAAGGCGCTGGGGCCCTGTACCTCCATCTTCACTTTGTTGTCGCCGAAGCACAGGTGCTGCAGGTAGGCGGCTGCGTTCGCCTGAACTGAAGGGAACTGGTGCTGCAGCATGTGAATCACTTCAGGCAACTCGGGATCACGCCAGGCAAACTCCCTGCGTGAGAAACAGACGGCTTCAAAGAGGAAGGCCCATGTTTTAACAATACATTGAACGGAACATTTGGCACAAGAAAAAAGCTCAGCTGAGACCAGAATTGGAAGTTACAAAAATCCTAAAATACACATATATATAAATAATTTCTTCCCCTGATGAACACACGCAGAGTCCAGATGCTTATGATCTTAAAGAACTCATGATGCACAGATGCACAGAAAAGATTCAAAGGAACAAAGAAGTTCTTAACATGAATAACTTTTTCATTTTCTTTTTCCTCATCTTGATTACAATTCTATGCCTTTCTACCTATGTAAGAAACTTGCAGGCGCAGGCTCAGGTAAACTCAGGTAAACAAGTGCACTTCAGTGCACTAGACAGCTAGGTGAGCTGTCATGTGGCAAAAGGGAAGAGCTGCTGCGAATACACAGATCTTATAGCCCAGAAACCGCAAATGTTGTGGGCCTCATGATTTTCAAGAAACATCATGTTTACAGTTGCTCTTGATTATAAGCAGTAAACATAGAAAATGATTTAAAAAATTTTTATCACTAATGTGCAGACAAAAAAGACGTTTCCTGCTGGTCTTTTTTTTTTAAAAAAATTCTTACCAGAGGATTAAATATGTTTTTTAAATTGATTTTACAGAAGGAGAAAGGAAGAGACAGAGATGGAGAAAGATCAACTGGTTACCTCCTGTATGTGCCCCAACTGGGGCTTGACCAGGGCTAGAACCGCAGGTATGTGCCTTGACTGGGAATCGAACCCACTCCTTTAGGTGTCTGAGACAATGCTTCAAGTAACTGAACTACCAGGCTGGGTCCTGCTGGTCTTTTTTTAAGCATGTGTGCAAATGTGCACATATGTACGTACACATTTTTTTTCTAAAGAACTGGATTATCACTAAATAGGACTTAAAATTTCATGAGTACATATTCTGTGCCAGGCACTCTTCTAAGCATTTTATCCATATTAATTCATTTATTCTTGTAACAACCTTATAGATTTGGAGATTGAGGCAGAAAGGCTAAGCGACTTTTCTAAAGTCACCCAGCTAGCCAACAGTAAGGCAACATTTGAACTCAGGCCATGTGTCTTCAGATTTCTTGTGTATTTCTTGCTACCTTTTTTTTGTATAACAAGTATACAATAAGACTAAGCATATATACTTTTAAAGTTGTTCATATGAAAAAGAATACAATAATTAATAACGCAAGAATAAACTGTTTTGCATACTCACAACTGTAAACTTACTTTTGGCCCATCCTGTCCCTCCATAAGGAATAGAAAACTAATGGATGTTTTGAAGCAGAAGAGTAACAGAATGGGACATGGCCACATTTATAAGGAGGATAACTCCATGGCCAAGTAGAGAATGTACTAGAATCAGAAAAGACTGGTAATAAGGAGACTGAATTCACATATTTGCCTGAAACAAAATACAGTGCTCCTTGATTTTTCTCTTTTCCTTATCCTTGTTATTCAATCCATCAGCTGGCTCTGTTGACTATCTCCAAAATACTTAATATAAGCCAAACCCACCCATTCTGTCCATCAAGCTGGGACCACTCTAACAGACTCCTATATGTTCTCTCTCCTTCAAATGCTACCTCCTCCCCCCGATCCACTCTCTGCACAGCACCCAGATAGCTTCTGAAAACTGAAGTCAGCAGAGATACCTGGCTTGGGGGACAGACTGGATGATCATGTCATTAATAGACACTAAGAATGCTGAGAGACAGGATAACCCATCAGAAAAATAACAGAATTTAGAGTTAGATTGCCTATGCTGAAGTCCCAAGTCCTTTGTTTACGATGCGATTTTGAAAACCAGTTAATTATTTGGAGCTTCAAATTCCCCATTTAGAAAATAGAAACAATAAAACTACAATTCCTACCTTTTTCTTAGTTTGGCTGTGATAATTAAATTGTGATGATGTATATTAAAATATTCCATATACTTCAAATTATGATACAGACATTTTATTAATGTTCATCATCCCTGAAAAATGATTATAAATGGGGCATTCTCTGCAATAATAGATGTCCTTTCATGCACTGAAACTATGTTAACTATTTCTAATGAAAATCTAAGACCATTATACAAATCTATGCTGTAATTAACAAAGTGCAAGGAATGTGATTTGATCTTTCCTTGAGGACTTACAATTATTACAAATACACATTTTTGTCCCTTCTAAATGGCACAGGGGTAGCCAAGATTTCCTGGCATTCTTGGGTACCACAAGGGCCAGACAACACAAAGAGTAGGCTCCAGCTACAGATGGGCAGTTAGACTTGGTTGGCATCAGTTCCAACTTTGATTTTCAGCAGAAATCTACCCTAGAAAGACTGCCATCAGTTCATGGTCTGGCTAGATGGCATCAATGCCTGCCAGGATTTGCTTCACTGAAACCTAAGGCATGGTGGAGTAATGTACTGAACTTTACCCTTCTACCATAAATAACTATAAAACCAGGCTAAATGTATGAGGACTCTGTGGCACAATGGACTTTTAAATGTATAAGAACACTGTTTTCGGCCCTGAGCAACAGGTACCAAGACTATAATCTTTGAGAGAAGGGAATTACCGGAGGTGCCTCTTAATCATGTGGCTTTTTGCCTGAGGGTACTTTTGGGAGCAAGGCACAAGGTAAAACAATGACCAGCTTGGTGAGCTGAGGGAGAGAGACTGGTATTTGGAGATGCCAAAGTGGTTAGAACTTGTGGGCAGGGTATTGGAGAAAAGGGAGCTGTGCAGAGGAGATTCTCTTAAGACAAGTATGTGGGAGGATTGCTTACAAGTTTTTAGTTAAGTGTGCATGTATGGGGTACATGTATAGGTCTGGTGGACAGTGGCTGCTGCAAGACTGACAGCTAATCATGTGCATGCTTTGGCAGCACATACACTGAAATTGAGACTGAATTTATGCCAGGTGATGGTGGACTTCCATCTCAGTCAGTGCAGACCTTACCTCAGCATTTAGAATCAACAAAGGTCATGTAAGAACCATGCCGCAGAGTAAGGGCCATGTGCTAGGAGTAAAACAAATCTGAAACGGACCAACTCTAACAAATTAAAATAAAAACAATCTCAACAGAATCAAATGCACCTGTCAGTAATTTAGTTATCTGCCACAAAAAACTCAGAACTCTAATGGAAGACAACATAATCCAGAGTCCCTACAATATATCACTCGTAACAGTTCACGCATAATTTAACTGCTAGGTAAAAGAAGAAACTAAAAAATATACAAAAGATATAGAACCCCCCACACAACAGAAATAGACCCAGAGAAAACCCAGTTGTTGAAATTATCACAGGAGGACTTTAAAATGGTTATCATAAATGTACTCAAAGATGTAAAGAAAAAGATGTATATAAGAATTGAAAAGATGGGGAATATCACCAAAGACATGGAAACTATGTAAAATAACAAATACGAGTATCTGAAATAGAAAAAATTCACTGGATGAGCTTAACAACAGATTGGATACTGCAGATGAAAAGACAGTAAATTTGAGGACAAATCAATTAAAAAACCTAATCTGAAGAATATAAAGAGATTAATACCATGAAGAGTGTTTCAGTAACCTGTGAGATAATGCCACATTATCTCAGAAAAGGAGAGTGAACTGGGGTCAGGAAAAATATTTAAAGAAATAATAGTGGAAAACATCCTCATTTTGGTAAAAATCATCAATCAACATTTAAACAATCTTGGTGAATCCCAAGCAAGTTAAATGTAAAGAAAACTATACCTAGGCCTTTCAGTGTAAAACTGCTTATAGTCAAAGATAAAAAGAAAAATCTCAAAGGCAGCCAGAGAGAAGATACATTACATAAGGAAAAGGATGGTATAAACCATGTCTGACTTCTCATAAAAAACAATGAATGTGAAGACAATAAATGACATCTTTTAAAACTTCCCCCCAAAATTAAACCTGTTAATCCTGAAATTTATATCTAGTAAAACTATCCTTTAAAAATGAGTGAAATAAAAACGATTTCAGATTTAAGGCTGAGAGAATTTCCTGCCAGCAGATATGCAACACAAGGAAGGTTGAAGGATGTTTTTAGATTAAAGGGAAATGAGTTGAGATGGAAAACTGAGTTTATGGGACGACAGGAAGAGAACTATAAATAGTAAATATGTAGGTGAATATAAAGACCATCCTTTTTACTTCTATTACTTTCTTTAAAAGACAATGGACTATTTATAGTAAAAATAGTAACACTTGATACATTTGTATTAATAAATTTTGCTTCCAAAATAGACAACCAAAATAGACAACTATAAAAAAACCTCATAAATTTCCTTTTATATAGAAAACATAAATAACTTCTTCAGCCTTAAAGAATTTTTCAGGTTTAGTATAATGTAACATTAATGATGAAGTAGGTTTAGAAATAAATAAAAAATATTGCTTAAAACTGCTATTTTTAAAACTAAATATTAAATAGCTATCATGAGCTTTTTATTTTGCTTTGAATATTTAAACTTCAAATCCTCTGGATTCTAGTTTCAGCTAGAATAAATACACCTATTATTAAAAGATAATAATTTATTCCATCTTACAAAATGAATTATCAGTCAAGTTTCACATAATCAAAGATAGCTATAACAGTTTTATGCATTAGACTATGGAATTATGTTGCTTAGAATTGCTGAAATATATATAATCATACATGAAATTTTTGTTTATAGTGAATCAACTCACATTTGCGGTGAAAACTGAATTCTTCAGGGACACATGTTAAACTCAAAGCTCTAATCATACTTCATGAACCTTCTGGGTAGCTATTCTTTTCCTTGCAATTTTAGCAGAAGTTTGGTCTAAATTACCTATCACTCAAAGTCCTTTTGGGGATTTCTGCATGTATTAGGGTGCCCATGTCTTTGTCATTTTGAGGTTTTCAAATAAAATCATGTAAAAGTATTTCTGAATTGCATTAGAGGTGTTATTAAACAAATTATTTTATAAAATCCTTAAAATGACAAAAAGGAGGCAAAGAGAACAGCAGAACCAAATGCATATATAAACCATAAAGAATTTTTCACAAAAAGAGTGAATAGGTGGAGTGGTTTTAGTGAAGCAGGTGGGCTTCCCATTCAACTCAAAATTATACTTTAGTTATTTTGTTTTAATGACCAAAAAACCTCACTCATGCTTTTAATTCATTCATTAGAATTAGTTGGTAGGTTGCTAAAGATGAGTTGATAACCATAACAATTTTCCAGTGAAATGACTGTTTGTGAGCAAAAAGTGAATGAGTTCTTGCTAATACATATATATGCCTTAATATAGCATTCAAGCTGCTTAAAAGTTAGCAATAATTTCACTCTTATAGAAATTTAAAGTTCTCCTTTAGTTTCTAAATATGTTTATTTTCTGAACATTTTAAGTGACTTTCATTAAAGAGGAGGCCAGTTTTTCAAAACCAAATACTAAAGGACTCACACTTATCTTAATAAAACATGTTTTCTACATGGTCAAATAAAATTTATAAGAGGAAACATTATTTGCCAAATATTTTTTGCTTATGAGATGAGAATTCTTTGTAAATGATTTTTTCCTCAAATGATAGGAAGCTTTTTGAAGGACCAACAAAAGGGGACTACATGGTAATGGAAAAAAATATAATGAAGATTATATATTTAAAAAAGTACAAAAGAGCATTGGCCAATATGATTCAAAATGTACAACACTGGTCTTTTCCATTTTAAAACAGCCACGTACAATTTCTGAAGTCCTCAAGTAGTCAGAAAAAAAAGTGATAAAATGATCCTTTAAAAATCTATGATTCAGACATGGAAGAGGATGTGCCATGTAGTCGCCTTCAAGTATTTCAGTGACGAATGCTGCAGATGTTCACACAGACCTCTGCCTTCTCCAACTTATTATTTAAGCATTAAAAGAAGGAATCCATCTTCCTTCTTTAAATGAATTATTTAAAATGAAGTTAACCTCAATGACCTACATGCTGCAATGCATCGGGAAATATTAGAGATAAGGAGTTACTGGTATTATAATAGCATATTCTTGGCAACTTGAGTAAAAGTGAGGATGAAGGAACTGACTGAATTCTGGGATAGTGCAGCGTCTTGAACACACACACACAAACAGTACTTGCCTGGGGTCCTTCTGAATGCTGTCTATTGATGGGGATCTTGTGGTGCCATCATCAGTTGGTGCCGTGTGCTGCAGCCTGCTATAATTGCACTCTTGCACTCGGTATTGTATTGGCCTGTAGGGATCCGCATAGGTAGCTGTTGTGTTCAGAGCATAATTATTTCTTTGGTATGTAAGGGTACTTCGTTGGCTGGACGTCCTTTGCAGATTTCCAACACCTACTAGAAAGTCAACATTTTAAAAAAGGTTAGTGTGTTCTCCATGTGATACTTACCAAAGTCAAAACGTTTTTAATTTCAAGAAGGATTATAGTTTTTAACAATTATATAACTTGCTTACATTTAGATTTTACCAAGCTAGCTCATTAGTGCTAAAAAAACATTTAAGCTTTCAATATACACTAACAATAAAAAACTAACAATATTTTGTCTTTATTAGAAGAACAGCAAAAATGAAATTATAAATCTGATTCGTAATAGGTCTTAATAAGTTTATTAAGATTCAGTAATAAAACTACAACAGAAACATAGGGAAATAATTAATCTTAGAAATAAAATTTTGTAATTTCATTTTAGCTATAAAATACAAGATTTGTCAAATCTGTAGAAAATTAAAACTATCAAACTTTTAACACACAGTGTATACAGGTTATTCATTTTGACATACATTTCATTTATAGACCTGTGGATTTTGATGACTTGGAAAATTCACTTCACAAGAAAGAGACTGATGTATCAAATTCTTCCACAGCTACTCCCTTAAATTATTGTGTGATGTTAAGTGTAAAGGTACTAAACACTGTATTTAACACTTTTTTACTAATTATTGCAGTAGGTATTTCTCCAAAGATTGTATATATACTATTCCTGCAATTAAAATGTTTTAATAACGTTATCTAATGTTAATATTTTCTATTAAAGAAAATAATATGCAGGACATAAGTGAAATATTTCTGCACTACCATCATTAAAAATTGGTATGTTCTACTAGAAAAAATCTTGCAGTGGAACAAATTGTCAGTTTTGACAAGGAACCAATTCAAACACATTTTCACCCTCCCTGTGTTCTGGGAGTTATGTCTCCTAGAGTTGAGCCTTTAGGGTGTTACCACTGCTACCTGGAGTTCATTTGTGTACATGTTAATAAACCTGTACTATTTTATACTGTTTTTTTTTCTTTTTTAAATAAGGGGCCACTGGAGATTCTGTGAGCCAGGCTGGGGGCACAATCTGGCAGCTTACACGGCCATGGGCTGCAGCTCTGCTCTGTCAGCCACTACAGTGTGGCACAGATGTCAGGGTCGGGGGGTGTAAGGCTGTGACACACTAGCTCCCTGTTTTTATAAATGCCTTTATTGCATTCTGTCCCAAGTTCAGTCCATCATAAAGAATATTTATTTCCCGTTTTACACTTAAGCATTCAGAGGAAATGCATTATATAAAAAAGAGTAACACCAAATACACTTGGACTACACACGTGCTCAGTCTAAGATAGCCAAAAACTCATGTAGGGATTTTCTAAATACATGTTCCAGGCAACAAAAAAGACAAATATTCCAACAAAGGCTTTCCTTTGTATATCTTCTGTGGTTCTAAACCCAAGGGCAGTCAGATTTATAGCTCTGCAAACTTATTTGGGAATTCACAGTACACTCACTATATTGATTAGATTGAACTAAGGTAAAACTATATCACCTAAAATAGGTACAAAATGAACTTTTGTTTTACTGTTAACTGATCTGCTGTCACAGCTGCTTTTCTGACAACTGAATGGGCAATGGAATTTCAGCAGATGCCCACCCGAGCCTGTGCGATACAAGGCCGTCTGCGATCCTTGGAGCTCCACAGTCCCGTGGTTTGGGCTGCGGTACACTGGGCTGTAATAGGTCCTCCCCTCATATATAGGAGTGATGTGCAAGTCGGGAGACACAGTTGAACGAAGGTCTTGTCCAAGCTGGCTGTGCTGACTGGCATAGGAACTCCGTAAGCCTAGAGGCAGGAAAATTATATCATTAAGAAATTAAGAAAATTATGGTGAGGTCAAAAGCTCTAAGGAAACTCCTAACCAATATGACCAAATGTTAAGTCAACACCACAAACCTAGTGAGTTTTACAAAGGAAAGATGCCAGATATGAAAAGGATACCACATATATTTTTAGAATAAAATTCTCTTTTGGCAGCAAAGTAAATTTTCTAAGAAAAAAATAAGACATTATTAAATGGTTTGGTTTTCTGAAATTTATTCCTCCAACTGTAATCCATTTTTATTATGATGATCGAAAAGAGAATATCCTCTTCTACCATTATGTGATTTTCATAGTTAAAAATACATACAAACAATGGTTCATGCCAGTCTCTCTTCCTGTCCTGCAGAACTGCCTTATCTCCCCAAATGGACAATCAGCTCTTTGGGGGCAGGGCCCAACACCTATATAACAGTGCTTAGTAAAGGCCGATTGTCAAGAACTGTTTTGAAATGTCTTTCAATTCATTCATGATTTTTACAGAAAAACAAATTTTATGTTACAAAATTTGGTATATTAGCAATGAATCAATACCATTTATTAAGTATTATGAAGTATTATTTCACTATTTATCCCTGCATTTTTTATTTAAAAAAACATAGTTGTTTTTATAGAAACCCACATACCAGATTCCTGTATACCTTCTTTCCAGTGTAAAAAAAAAACACAGTTAGTACATGAATATAAAATCATTCAAAATATTCTTTCATTCAAATTGCTAATAACTAATGTTTACACATGGGACTCATGATTAAAAAAGTGTATTTCAAACACAAACATTTTATTTTGTTAATAAAAGTGAATTAGTGTATTCTTTATTATGATGCTCAAAGTTTGTGAGTCATCCTCAATTTCACAGTAAGTAAAATTTGTCACTTGGTAAGAATACCAACGACAGTTATATGAACAAGAGAAAGCCCAAACATTATGAAGTCAGTCAGCACACATTTGCTTTTTAAAAAGACTGCAAATAACACAGTAACTATTACAAAAAGACAGCATCAGTCATATCCTGTTACCTCAGTTAATCATATCACAACTAAAATCAAAAGGGCATGAATTGGAGTGGTAATTTTATGTTGCTTACTGAGAGATAGCAAGAAAGTTAATACATAAAACTTCTAAAATGAATGATTATTACCTACCCTGGGCAGCAACGTGACATGGAAAGAAACTAAATGCATCAATGTGTGTTTTAGCTATTGGCTCCCCACTTGCAAAAATGAAGATCATAGGTTTAAACAATCTTACAATTGGGGGATCATACAGCCAAACCCTCTCATTTCAAAACCAAGGGAAATGACAGCCCAAAAGAAAATGTGACTTATCCCCTATTGTCATCGGAGGTACTTTCTGGTAGGGCTGAGAGGAAACCTCACGACAGTGTTGTAACATTCCACACACAGCACTGGACATGGCCTCAAGAGTCAATGAAAAGTGGTGGGAGAAACTTTGAACTCTCCAGAGTCCTCTGCAAACATAAAATTAAAGAGCAAGAGCAAGGTTGGCCCAGCAGGAGTCCATGGAAGCCAAAGTTATTCTAAAGATGATATTATAATTGTTATTTGAAAGCTCTCACTTTAGAATTTGAGCTTTTTATTCACTGGCAGATTTCTCATTTTTCTTAGCATAGTATAAGCTCCATTCCTTTATGGAGTCCGTGGTATCGTGAACAAAAGTGCAGGCATTGTTTTTTGTTAATGGTGACATAAAACCAGCATGTAAATACAGCCAGTCCTTAGTAATCTTACCAATACAAGATGCTATGTTAACAGTCAGCAGAGCCTCTGAATATCACTCACACTGGGGCAGAGGCAAGTCAGGCACAATGGTGGCCCTACCACCCATGGTGATGTGAGGTCAGAACAAAGCATTCTGTACCATTACCAAATGTTATGCGCTCATGGTGCATGGAATTGGCCGGATCCTTCACTGGATCCAAAACTATTGTAAACATTTACTACAATTTCATGGGAAAGGTAACAATATGATCTTACCCAGAACTATTAAAAGTATCCAGTAAATATTTACTTATAGGACTAGTACTGAGATTAAATTACATATGTGACAGATTATAATGGGGAATACAAGACAGAATTATATTGAGACGTAGTAGTTTTTTGATATTATAAATCTTTGTGAATAACCTAACAGTGACTGTTAACTATTTTTGTTTATATTCATGCATGAAAAAATTAAGAGTCCTACAGATTAATATTAACAAAATACAAAATTATAGTCTCTACAGATTAAGTCAAATGACTATGTATAGAAAACCCATTAAATTACTATTAAAGTTATCTTCCAAAAATGGATTCTTTGTATTCTGCAACCTTTTCTTAACATGATTAAACTGACATGAATATTTTAGGACACACCTATTTTTCTGTGGTATTAATTTATGCACACATTTTATCATCATTTGTGATCAGCAAATATCCAAGTGTCTGAATCTGCTATAAAATATTTCTTCAGCCTTATCAATTAGCAGGTTATTAATCCTTGGAAATCAAGAATCATAGCAAGTATAATCACAACACTTTCTGAAGAAAACAGAAGGGAATTCACAAAATAGAATCCACATTCAGAGTAAGCAGGCAGATAGATGATGGGAAACATTTTCAAGGAAACCTTTTGCTTCTTCTGAAGACTGTAGCAGGGAAAAAAAATCTGTGATAGGCCAGGTATAATCTTTTCCCCATTGGAACATAAGGTCTAATTTCACCTGCATTGTCAGAGAAGTATACTTTTTGTTTTCAGGGCAGAAATATACTATTTTTGTTATTTTTAAAGTATATTTTATTGATTATGCTATTTGAGTTGTCTCAATTATTTCCCCTCTGACCCCCTCCGCCCAGTACCTCCATCCCACCGGCATTCCCCCCACCTTAGTTCATGTCCATGGGTCCTACATGTAAGTTCTTTGGCTTCTCCATTTCTTGCGTTATTCTTAACCTCCCCCTGTCTGTTTTGTACCTATCACTTATGCTTCTTATTCACTGTACATTTTCCCCATTCTCCCCTCTCCCCCTCCCTGCTAATAACCCTCCATGTGATTTCCATTTCCATGACTTTGAATATTTCTTTCCAGCCCCTTCTTGCCCGAAAGGTTTCTTTTGAGAAATCAGCTGATAGTCTAATGGGAACTCCTTTTTAGATAACGGTTTCCTTTTCTCTTGCTGCTTTTAAGGTTCTTTATCTTTAACCTTTGACATTTTAACAATGTCTTAGAGTGGGCCTCTTTGCATCCATCTTGTTGGGACTCTCCGTGCTTCCTGGACTTGTATGTCTATTTCCTTTGCCAAATTAGGGAAGTTTCCTTTCATTATTTTTTCAAATAAGTTTTCAATTTCTTGTTCTTCCTCTTCTTCTGGCATCCCCGTGATTCAGATGTTGACACTTCTAGAGATGTCCCAGAGTCTTATTCTCTCATTTTTTTGAATTCTTGTTTCTTCATTCTGTACATTCTGAGTATTTCTCCCTTACGTTCCAAATTGTTGATTTGAACCCTGGCTTCCTTCCCTTCACTGTTGGTTCCCTGTGGATTTTACTTTATTTCATTTAGTATAGCCTTCATTTCTTTCCTTATGTGTTTGTTGTACTCAATGAGTTCTCTCAGCATGTTTATCACCAGTGTTTTGAACTCTGCATCTCACAGACTGGCTATTTCCATTTTGTGTAGTTCTTTTTCTGGAGTTTTGACCTGTCCCCCCCCCAATTTGGGCCATATCTCCTCAATTTGGCAGCCTTCCTGTGTTCGTTTGTGTATGAGGTAGAGCTGCTTTGGTGCACCTGTTATGTGTAAGGGGAGGAGTCTTAGGCATTCATTAGGGAAGGGGAACCCGCTTCACCACTTTGTGACACTTATGTGGGGGAGGGTTCGGAGAGGGAGCAATGCTACTTGCTCACTCTTGCCCTGTTTCCAGTCACTTCCCCCACTTCCTGTATACAACTAGTGCTTTTCTAGCTGCCGCCCTGGTGTTGAACCCCAGAATGGGTGGGTTTGCTTACATTCCAGGACTGAGTGGGTCCTTTAAATGGACTCTTCTGGAGACCAGCACTTTCTTCGGTTGCCCAGCCCCCACTGGTTTTAACAACCAGAAGTTATGAGGCTTTATTTTCCCGGTGCTGGAACTCTGGGCTGTGCGGTCTGATCGCTCACTCAAGTGACCCTCCCAGTTTGTGTCCACAACACGTGAATGTAGGAAAACGTGTTCCACCGGCTGCCATCTTGCTGCTGCTACCTCACTGCCACCACACCTTGTCCTCTCCGTCCCAACTCCCCATCTCCACACCTCCTACTCATCTGGATTAATATTTCTTCTTTAAATCCTTAGTCATCAGACTTCCATACAGTTTGATTTTCTGGCAGGTCTTGTTGCTTTTAGTTTTTAAGTTACTTGTGTGAAAAAGTGAAGTGTGTCTACATACGTCTCCATCTTGGCTGGAAGTCAGAGAAGCAAACTTTTTAAACCAAAGGGTTAATATGGTGACAATGTTTATGTGCTTGCTTCCTTCCCTGGGCTTCTACTTCACTCTTCACAAACATAGTTACTGCATAGCCATTCTCTATACAGTGAGGAACAGAGAAATCCTCACCACTATTTATCTTTTAAGGATTCCTTGGGAGACAGAATTTCATAAATGATTTCTACCTCACATTTCTGCATACTTTTCAGAGGCATGCCAGAAAATCTAAGCCAAGTACATTTACTTATCTGATGGCTGAATGAAACAAGAGGTGGTTTCTCCACTAGGAATTTTTTTTTAAATATATTTTATTGATTATGCTATTACAGTTGTCCTACTATCCCCCCTTCATTCCCCTCCACCCTGAACACCCTCTCCCACCCACATTCCCCCCTTTACTTCAGTCCATGTGTCAT
>CM052541.1:57552287-57580700 GCA_028533065.1 Trachops cirrhosus
CACTTGTTGTTTTTCCTCTTCTCCTTCTGGTACCCCTATAATTCAGATGTTGGAACGTTTAAAGGTGTCCCGGAGGTTCCTAAGCCTCTCCTCATTTTTTTGAATTCTTATTTCTTCATTCTTTTCTGGTTGTATGTTTTTTTCTTCCTTCTGCTCCACTCCATTGATGTGAGACCCATCTTTCATTCCATCACCATTGGTTCCCTGTGCATCTTTCTTCATTAAACTTACTGTAGCCTGCATTTTTTCATCTAGTTTGCGACCAAAATCAGCCAATTCTGTGAGTATCTTGATAACCAGTGCTTTGAACTGTGCATCTGATAGGTTGGCTATCTCTTGGTCGCTTAAAAGGATGGGTTCTGGGGCTTTCAATTCTTCTTCTGTTTGAGCCATCTTTTTGCTGTTTTTTGTTTTGTTTTTTGGTCTTGTCAAGCTCCTATAGTGAGGGGTGGGGCCTTAGGAGTTCTCCAGGGTGGGGCACCCCAGTCGCTGGATTGTGATGCTGTATGTGGGGGCGGGGTCCGAGAAGGAACAATGACGCTTGCTCTGCTCTCTGCAGGACCCCAGACCCTTCCGCCACTTTCCGCAAACCGACCGGGACCCTCTAGCACCGATTCCGGTGTGGGTGGGCCTGTGCACCCCGCGGGATCTTCCTTCTCAGTCAGTGCCCCAAAGCTCTATTTCCCGGTGCTGGGACCCTGAGTTGCGTGCAGTGCCTTGCTTCACAATGTCCACCTCGCTGGGTCTGCCGGTTGCCACCCCCCAGCCGGGGCCCACCAGCCACCTCTGCTTGTGCGCTCAGGGTCTGCTAGGTCTGCCGGTCGCCACCCCCTGGCCGGGGCCCACCAGCCACTGCTGCTTGTGTGCCCAGGGTCTGCCTGCTGCGGACTTGCGCGCCGCCCCGGGTGCTCAGCCCTCCACTCCATGTCCCTCGCCTGGCTGCCCGACTCCGCCCCTCCTACCGGTCTGGATGAAAGTGTCTATTTTTAAATCCTTGGGTGTCCGACTTCCATACACTTCGATTCTCTGTCAGTTCTGGTTGTTATTTTGTTTCTATATTGTTGTTGTCCCCATCTTGGTTGTGTGAGGAGGCACAGTGCGTCTACCTATGCCTCCATCTTGGCCGGAAGTCCCCTCCACTAGGAATTTCTTTGAGCTCAAAATCAAGTTCGATATTAATTCTTCACGCAAAACTATTCAATTAGAAAACCTTGAAAAGGCTTTACATTTCCCAGAGGTCATAAAGAAAGGATATTAATTTTACTACACAAAAATATTAAAAACTTCTGTAAATACACCAAAAGCAAAGTAAAAAGACAAACTACAAAATGAGGAAAATACTTGAGAAGTATATTAAAAGAGACTAGTTTATTTCAAGTATAAAAAGCTCTATAACTTATAAAAAGAGACAAAAGACCTAATTTATATTTTGCAGAAAATAAAATGTCTGATAAACATGAAATCTCCAACCTTCAGCATAACTCAGTAAAGGCCATTTACAACAGTAAGGTACAGTTCTGCCTACTACATTGGCAAAAATAAAACATTTTGACAATGTGCAGTACTAGTGAAGGTATGGGGAAAACAGGCACACTCAAAACATTGGTGGAAATATACATCTGTGCTACCTTCCTGGAGGGCAATTTGACAATATTTCTTTAAGAACAAATAATAAACCAGCAATTCTATTTCAAGAAGTGGATTCCCGTTATCTCTGTGTCTAAGTGTAAATAGGCAGGAAAAGGGGTGGGCAAACAAGTTTACAGTTGTTCGTATGGAAAAAGATATGCAGATTATAATTATTACAGTAGCTCTACTGACTCAAAAGAATGTCACAGTGCAACTGTAAACCAACTTTTGCCAATGCCTTTAAATTGCATCATTGTCTCTAATTGCCAAAAATGGAAAAGAACCTAAATGTCTATTGACAGGGAAGTGATTAAATAAATTATATCTATAAAAATGAGGTCCTAGGCATCTATTGAGAGAATGAAGTAAAGCTCTCAAACCTATTAAAAAAAGATTCATATTATAGAACCCCAACAGTGTAACACAATGTGCATATTTGTATGGAGTGTATATACTGAGACACTTAAGCAAACATTCTGGAAGATACATAAAGTAGTGAGTGGGACTGGGTAAGGAAAAAGAGGAGCTTGAGACTTTCATTTCCTATTTCATTGTATAGTTTCAATTTTTTTACCATTGTATATATATTACATTAAAAATATAATTTAAAACACTAGTTGAAGATAAATTTCATTTTAGCAAGGAACCATGTCTATATATTGTGTGGGAAGCCCTCCATGAAAATAGCCTGAAGGACATGGCTACACTGTCAGGAACCTGGCTGATGTCTTTCTGATTTAATCTAAGTGGCATTTGAAGGTCATTCATTACAGCTTTGTGCTTTTCCCATTGGGTGCTCAAATCAACACATTTGGTGAGAAAATCCATATTCTAGTCTATACTATGAAAGCACTTAAAAAAGTAATATTTAATCAGTTATTTTTATATCGCCTTTTTAACATAAGTTATGTGTTTGAGTATGGATAGACTAGCTGATGAAAAACCTTTCATTAAAAAAAAACTAAGTAACAAACAGTTTAGAATTCCAACCATTCTTCTAAAATGCAAAACAAAAAATATATATATATATACCTTTATGTCCTAGTATTGTAAAAGGGAAAATGTATTCATTGTAAAAGAGTTCTGGTGACATAGATCACAGAGCCTGAAGTCTGCAGTATTAGTCCTGAGAGAAACACATGAGCCTGCTCATGCTATCATGCTGTTTCAGCCAAGGTTGCAGGAAGTGTCCTCACTGGACTTTACGGAGTGCTGTCACCTAGTACTCACCTGTCAGGCTGTCTGGCCGAGGTGGAACCATCCTCTCGTAAATGTCATACTGCTGCTGTCCGAATTGTTCCATGTCATGAACAGTCCTTTGCAGTGAAGGTCCCAGATGCTGTGGAACGGCGGTCATCCCTGAGCGTTTGGGGGATGACGACCCCACCTGGCCTTGGGTTGGGGAAGCTACTCGAGTCTGTGCATCCGTCAGGGTCAGCGGAGACCCAACTCTGGCGGTGGTTTGGTACTGAGGGGTTGGTCCGTTGGGATTGGAGGTCTGCCGGGAGGAGACGGACCCAATCCTACGTACAGCTGCTGGGGAGGCGGGTCTCTGTGCAGAGTATGGAGATGCTGCCCGCTGAGCAGGTAATGTGGTGGAGGAATATACACTGGGGTTCAGTGGTCGGGAGTCGGTCACTGATGGAGAGCCAAATCCACTACCCAGAGAAGTTCTCAGTGACCCCCTTGAAGGAGACACGCCTGTGCTGATAACATAAGAAGGAGACTGTGCTCTAGATGGAACTGAACTAACTCTTCTCATGGCCCGATTGGCTACTGATGGCTGATGAAAGGGGGAAAAAAGAGAATGGGTTTAACCAGGGTTTTATGTCCAATGTCATTACAGAAAAAAATGCACATAGCTCACTACAACGTGATTAGTTTAGGCATCCAAGTTTCTTTTTATGCTTTGGAACTGGATCTTAATATTTCCTTATTTTACATTTTTTTGGTGTCATAATCTCTACCTTTCCCCTCAGAATACTAAAATCAACCAGTAAAGAGAGATGTACAAATATTTAATATTCTTTTTTCTTTTGTCTTTACATTTTTTTACCCTCTTGCTTATGCATTTTCCAGAACACATAAAATGTTGTATTGCAAGTAGGAAGTGTCACTGGAGCAATGAACTTATTTTATTCCCTGTGAATCAAAGTTTGGCCAAGGTAATGCATTTCTGTAAAACAAAAAAAAATGTTTTTTGAATACATCAATCTAATGTAGCTAGAAGAGCATCTATAATTGTTAGTCTTTATGGATTGGCCTCATTAACAAAAGGGATGTGTTCTTTTAGTGCAGAAGAAATGAATGTTTGGATACAGCCTGGGATCCAACCCTCTCTTCTCTGAATTTACTCTCAAGGGACAGCTTATTTGGTCAGGTGCTACAGCCTAATCTGTATCTTCTTTTAGTTCTAGTGTGGCTTCTAGTGATTTCAGTCATTTCTACCTCCTTTAATATGTAAGCTCTTATCTTTAGCTGGTGAATTTAAAGAGATACAAACAAAGGTACCCCAAATCTATTCCCAGAGGAGGAATGTCAAAGTCTCTAGTGGGTCCTTGGCCTAGCCAGCTGGAAAAGACCAGAAAGAGAAATGAGAAACATTTCTGCCCAGGCTGGTCCTTCTGTGAATCTGTAGATTCCTGCAGACACTGAGTCTCAGATCCCTTTCTCGATGCAGTACGACAGTGAAGAATACTGGCTGGACCGGGGAACTGGCCTGAGGGGAACAAGGATGGGAAACAGACACAAGGGCACTGAGTTACTAGCCCAGGACCAGGCTGCTCTGTATCTCCGTAGTGACTGTTGGAATACAGCTGCCATCAACCCCTGTCACTTTTAGTTGGGGCAATAAGGGAAGAAAATGGATAGGATAAGGACTTTGTACACTAGTAGATGCAATAAGAGTAAGCAGGCTTAGTCTCCAGGTGTCACAAGCTACTGAGCTGGCTGAAACACCTGCTCTGAGACCTCAGGTGTGCCCAAACTCAATTCTGGAAAGGCAATAGCCGTGGAGAGTAGAGGATCTGAGGAGGGAAGAGAACTGTAAATAAGCAACAAGGCAAGAAAGAGGGGGGGTTAAAAATTAGTAGACAGTAAATTAAAATCTGTGCAGGGGGTTTATTAATTGTGCTAAAAATAAGAAAATGCCACAGACTAGTTCTTTACTATCAAAAGGGGATAATACTTGGCCCAGATAGCTAGAAAATGTATTTTCCAGACTATATGTTAATTCACTTTTAGAGACCCCTTCCCCAACTTAATTCTTCAGATCTAGGAGCAAAATCAACTTACAGTAATTTTTAAAAAAGTAACAACCTTTTAGAGAAAAAGACATAATTTCTGTAGTTAAGATAATTATTATTCAAAAGTGTGACGTTGAACCTGCTGACACAGAAATTCACCTAAGCAGATGAACTCCTGTATGCACTTAATCCAAAGTGTCTCACACTTTTCCATCAAAGCAATCCTAATAGCAAAGGAAAAAATCTATAATCTGAGGCCTTGGGTGTAGCTTGAAGCAGATTACTACAGACATAAGATTTCCTGTTTTAGCTTAAAATTTGATGCACTATATTTGTGTTTAGTATATAAATGTTTCTCATTACTTAAAAACTTCCCTTAAATAGCTGAGCCGAAGCTATATTGTTTCTCCTTTGGCACTGGGAACTCTGGTTGGCTGCTATGGTACCTTCAGGGCTTCCTATATTGCATTATGGGAGGACTAGTGTTTGCCTAACTTCTTTGATCATCTTGCCATTTTTCAGCTCCAGATAAATCGCTAAGGAACTTGGGCAGATAGTTATCCTCACTGATTACTGATACTCAGGACTCCTACTGCTTCTAATAATTCTGGAATGCGCTGGTAGACTGATGTGAATAAAGTGGTAATGACTCAGGAGTTTAGAAGTTTTTATAAATAAGCATGCAATATCATTACTTTTTGATTATCAAATTAGAAAACCCTATCTTAACAGAATGGTTATGCTTCTATAAAATAACTTTCTATAGGGAGGAACATCTATATTCTAAGCAAAGGAAAGAAAGGTGTTTTCAGGGAACAATTCCAATAAAAGGAAAAACTTTGGTTAGAATAGGCCATTGCCCTTTCATGCAGGTGTAGAAATAGTGCTCTACCCTATAGGGCTCCACAGCATATTTTAGCTGTAGTATTTTTAGGAACTCCTAACTCCTCAGGGAGAACATCCTACCCAATTCTCTCTCACTCCTGCTGGACTTCTCCCCTTATGCCAAACTTGCTGCTTTCAAAAGAATTACTCTCCTGTGTCTGCAATTTATCAGAATTCATTAATGAGAGCTAATGAAAAGAATATATACGTTTTATGGCTAAAAAATCCTTAACACCATAGACTTGCACAATGTAAAATGAATTTACTACTTTATTCATTCCATAAATTTCAAAATTGAACATATTGGTTTTACTTAAAAAAATACTTATAACTGACATTCAATTAGGACGAAAAAATATTTCTTTCCAAGGCTCTTGATATATTTGGTTTACCTGGCCCAGTGTTTGTCCTTCGGCTCTTGAATTCCTCACCAAATGGTTATTAGTTGATCCTATGAATGAATGCTGTGGTCTATTATCTGCCTTATTCAAGTTCTGGCTGTTGTGGAAACTTCCAGTTTCCTGGTATCCACTGTCGGAATAAGAATTCATTTGTGTTGAACTTCTTGAGTTACCCAATGATCCTGGAGGAATAAAACCAGCAGAAAATATCTTTATTTTACACTTCTGACACTTATTTTCAAAAATAAAATATTAAAAGAAAATCTAATATGTAAAAGATAATATAACAGACCCTCACTTTCATGGAGAGATGTCTGTTCTGGTGAATAGAGGGTTCCTTGTTCTGGCTCTGTCCTGATGAGATAGTGGTTGGGATGGACAGTGTCAGAAACTCTAGGTTTGTTTACACCAGTATTTGGCACATCTGTAAGAAGATGAGTTTAATTAGCTAAATCTAAGGACAATATTACATAAAAACTGGCTAAAAAGGTTCAGGTATTTATCAGTAACATATTACAATCTTTATGTTAATAGAAGACTTTTTCACCTAAACTGTATAATTATTTTTGACTCTTTTCTATATGAAAGTGTTCCATATATACAGCTTATTAACATATTTTGCTAAATTTCATGAATGTTGTTCATGAAATTAATTTATACGTTGTATGAAATTAAAATCTGAAAACTGACCTTGTCTTCCCTTGGAAAACTCACTGCTCAGGTGACTTCCTCCAAGAGGATTATCAGACTCTGAGTGAGGATGGTGCTCAGTATTTAAAAAGATCCCCCCATACCTACAACTTTTGAAATGAAAACTTGCACAGTGTTCATATTATTGATTGGTGATAAAAAAAAAAACTCTGAAGACTGGGTTAGCTTTTTATGTCATATTCCATATCAAAAATCAACAGAACTTTGTATAACTTTCAGAGTTACAAAAATGGAAACTATTTCAGATTGCAAACAAAGGAAACTTTTAATTTCTTATCCATTTTTTTCTCTTAGTCTTTTTCCAAATGAACATAGACAAATCTAACCTGATCATTGTCTCCTCTAGCTAAATCTGTTTCTCCCATTATCTCATTTTATTGTCAACTTTAGCATTCTGACATCTTGTACTTAAAAACAATTTATCTCCTTTTCCCCTATTCCAACTTCTGTTTTTTATGTTGTAAATTTAGGTAAAGTAGATTATATTGCCTTTTCCTAATTTCATTCAAGTATGTCCTCTTTTCTCTATATCTTCAAAATATATTTGCCGATGTTGTGATTACTTTCTAAGTCTTTCTTTCCTCAAATTTAACCCTCATGCTGCTTTCAAACATTTTTTTCCCAAAAATGCATTGCTCTCACTTCACAGCATCACTTTCACTTCATAGATTTAAATTAAGTGTGTAACACATTCTGAGTTCGACACAGAATCCGAATGATTTCAATGTCTTCATATCTCTTTCTTTTCTGACTTTTTATAAAAGATTATTTTAGAGAGAGGGGAAGGGATAGAGAAAGAGAGGGAGAGAAACATTAATTGGTTGTCTCTTGCACTCCCGCAACGGCCCACAACCCAGGCATGGGACTGACAGGGAATGGAACCGGCGACCCCTCTGCTCGCAAGCTGGCACCCAACCTCTTGAGCCACACCAGTCAGGGCCTGACTTTTTTTTTCTTTAACTATTTATTAAGGCCCTATTATATGCCAGTCCCTAGGAATGCAGTTATGAGAAAAGACAGGGTGTGTGTGTGTACAGGAGAGGGAGAAGGGGAAAGACAGGAAATGGATGACTAACAGTATCTGGGGAAAGGAGCTTAGGAAAAATTTCCTAAAGGAAGTAAGAGGTAAGCAGTATGCACTTATCACAGGAGGCCGGCTTGTCCCTTCTTTATAGCAATTATAACTACCGCTCTCTGCTAGAACATAAGCTCAATGTGGGCAGGAACTTTGGTTTGTATACTGTTGTTGTATATCAGTGCCTAGGGTAGGTGCATAACAGTCAGCAGGTGCCCAGTAAGTATTTGTCGATCAAATTCCCAGTGAGACTAGCAGCTTCTCTGAGTGCTGAGGCTTTACCTTGCTGTGGTCAATAAAGTTTGTGTATGTGAAGGGAAGTACAACTTTTAGGCAGTGCTGATCAAGCTAGTTTGGAAAGTGAATACAAGCTTTATGGGAGAACTTGGAAATCCTCCTATACTCTAACCCTTCAACTTGATGTCAAATTATCCAAGGTTTTGTTTCCTAGACTCCAGAAAGATCCACTGACATTCTTCATAGAGGTTTTTAACAACCTGTCTCCCGATTTACCATTTGATGCTGTGTCAGTTCTGAATTCTTAGTTTGGAATTTCAATAAAAATTACAGATTGTATCTAGTTTCCCTGGTACATGTTGAAAGATAATCTAAATATCTATCAGGTTGATGGAGCGATCTGCTTCATGTGAAGTCTTTTCTTATGAGATTCCGGACTTCTAAAAATTCTTATATAACAATTCCTGAAGGGGTTTTATTAGGGATTAGGCAAAATACTTAGTTTGCTAGGCTAGAAGACTTTTACAGGGGACTGGAGTGCCTGAGGAGAGCTACACAAGAGAGGGCCTGAAATCAGAGCTATGCAGCAGTTCACCTTTGTTATTTCCAGGAATGTGACACTGGAAACTCAAATATGAAACTATAACAAACTATAGATGGAGAAGGGCCAATGAGGTAGCTTTAAGAATTGTCATACGTGGAAAAAATATACTGTTATTTTTAAAAGAAAACAATGGTTAGCTAGTTCTTAGCTTTAGGTTTAGTACAAGATAAAATCTGGGACACCAATATAGCAGAGCTTTTGGCTTGGAAACACTAGGTGGCATGTAGTGTCAGAATCTGAAAAAATTATCACCATGGAAACCAGAAACCATTAGTGTGTGTATGCCTCCATCTTTTATTTTTAAACTATAGGGAGCTATTATTTAAATACAGAAAGAGAAAGAGACACCCTAAAAATCAGCAATTGTGTCTCTTCATCCAATGGAACGTTTTCTCAAAACCATGTGACAAACAATTGTGCTCATTTAAACTCTTCTTTACGAGAAGCTGTTTAAAGTAATCATAAATAGAAAGCACAAACTGTGACAGACATGAGTCTATACTAGTCATCCTAATAAAACTTCACAGAATTAGTGCTGCAAAAAATATAAAAATGAACAGATCATCCCCCAAATAATATAATCATGTGCCCTCTAGATGTTAGTACCTGCTTCTTAGATTTTTAAATGCAATGCCTCAGTAAATAAAATATAGAAAAGGACATTGAGATGGTTAATGAGGACAGTAAATTACTAAATTCCCATGTCCCCCAAATCAAATTTGAAGATTTAAATAGCTGGGCTTACAGAACAGGCATAGATTTTGTGTTTTATTTATGAGTACCATATTTTGCTGTGTATAATGTGCACCCACATTTTTGGCCCAAAGCTTCAAGCAAAAAATCTTTCATTTTAATTTTTTAATTCAATTGTTAATTTACTTATATTTAGAAACAAAACTGATTATCATACTCCATGGTATTATTTTGCATATGATATTGTTATTGCTTTTTAGAGTTATAGTTTCAATCCATAAACATGAATAAAAGAATTACAAATATTTATACAGATATGGAATTAGCACTACCCATGTATGATGTGCACCCTTATTTTTCCCTCAAAAATCTGGGCAAAAAGTGTGCATTATACACAGCAAAATATGCTATATATAAAAGTTTCAGAAAGTTGATGTGAGAGATTTATTTAATGAAACAGCCGAATTCTATACTATGAACGAGGCCTTCAGTAAGTTTTCTACCTTTGGAGTGGAGCCCAACGATAATGTGCATCTGCAAGGACAAAAAGATCCTGAAGTCTCCTGCGCATCATTAGAACTAAGTTAAGCTGTTTTAAAAATAGTTTTACTATTATTTACTGTTTCTTTGAAAACTTATAATTCACAAATTCTATACACACACATAAATGTATGTACACCCAATCACCATACCTCAGATAAACAGAAGGCTAATTTCCTAATTACCAAATAAAGTGCTCCTTGCTGTAGTATGGTAAACTCACGATTATTAGTAGAATGGCAAGGCTCAAAATTATTAATGATTCATTATTTATGCAATTTTACTTTAAAATAAATGTCTTTTAAAAGCATTAGCATTTTTAAAAGCATGTAGACTCTAGAGAGACTACAGATAGAATGGTGTTAATCGCTTCGCAATCAATGCTGTAACTATAATTAAATGGCTAGCATGTTATAATATAGCACAATCAGAACATGAAATCAAGAGACATTTTTATGAGTAAAAATGACAAACATAATATGAATGCTACTTTTTTGATCTGTATACTGAAGAACATGTGTTCCTTCTTTAAGAAAATCACAAACATGTTTTCTGGAATACCAGAAATACACTATAGGGCATTTTCAAACATCAAATTAGCATCTTCCAAGAAAACGCATGTCTAAAAATATAGAACTTGAACAAGCTTCAAGGTACAATGAAATGATCTCCATCTGTGTTTAAGATTGGAAGATGATTGGAAGCACAGCCCTTCTTGCCTGTTACATTTCATCTGATTGCCCCAATATTTAAAAAAAAAAAGGCAATTAGGAAAAGTAGAAGGTTGCAGCTAACAAAAATATTAGTGGGCAAGGAACAATAACGAGTATCTGGTATGTACCTCCTAAATATATATACCAAGTCTGAATAAAAAATGCTCAGTAAAAAGTCTAAAGCCTCTCTGAAGAACTTCAAATTATATAAAATTATAGAGGTCTGTAATGTGTGTAGAATCACCATGGAAACAGGAACCTAGTGATCAGGAAGGAGAATTTTAGTATATACAACTCTGTAGCTAGTCTTTCGCAGTCCAGATACTGTGACCTTATGTGAGATTCTCTCATTGTTTGTGCCTGTCCTGAGTTGCTGTTTAGAGATTTGCCCTTACATAAAAGACAAGTAGTGTGAGTTTTGGCAGACTCTTGGGAGGGTCATAGCATGTAATATAAAGGCAAACGGATAGTCTTGTTGACAGTTAACTCATGAAGGAGTCTGCTTTCCACAGAGCTGTGGAAATACTGCAGTGCGTTCTATGGCTACGAAGTGTAAGCGCTGTGCCAAATCATGAAAGGAGATCTGGAACATGACTGAGAAAATGCCTCTTCAGTAACTTCTTTGACATACAAGACTCAAGTATCCTACAGCAGGTAACTTTTTACTGGAGGGAATGAGATTATTGAAAAATACTGTTTCAGAGTGAAGATGTATTTATGGTGACAGAAACATAAAGCATAAGAATATTCTTTGGTCTACAGAAGACACAGACAGATGTTGACTGATACTTTTAAGAATATTACAGATCATTGGAGATTGTTGGGTCAAATATAAACTACTTACAAACATCTGATATTGCTGAAATATTGAGTTTTAATGGAAATAAAGACAAGAGGCAGAAGACCATATTTCCTGCAACGATTTCTAGTCTGGTTCTCTTGAGTATACCTAGGTTCTTGGATTTTACGTATGTTTATACTATCTTTTTTAAAAAAATATTTTATTTATTTAATTTTAGAGGTGAAGGGAGGGAGAAAGAGAGGGAAAGACAGGAACATCAATGTGTGGCTGCCTCTTGCGTGCCCCTACGGGGGACCTGGCTCAAAACCCAGGCATGTAGCCTAGACTCAAACCAGTGACCCTTTGGGTTCACAGGCAGGCACTCAATCCACGGAGCCACAGCAGTCAGGGCTGCTTATACTATCTTTTAAATATTAAGACAATGGCTCTAAAATTTTTACTCATGGAGAAAAGGTTATATAAAAAACCTAGGAAAACAGAAACCATTAATGAAGTATCTTTTAGTTCACTTGAAACATTGCTTTAAACATCAATTAGTCTACCTTGAAATCCACTGTGAAAGCTCATCTATCTGGATTCAATTTCATAGTTTAAGCAAACTTTTCAACTGTAAAAACTGGTATAAAGTATTTTATTTGATTTCTAACAATGACAAATCTGAGAAATATTTTAGTTGTATATATTACTACAAAGACCTCCTAGTCATAAATATTTTAAAATTCCTGAATTCTATTAAGGGATATAAAATGGTTAAAAATAATTTTTAGGAAAAAATAGTAACTTTCACAAATAGTCATGTTAAAATGAATTTTTACTAAGTATTTTTAGTCTGGGTACTAATTAAAATGTAGGTATCACACACACCTTAAAAAATTTATATTCTCTATCTGTAAGAGGAAAACTTAAAAAAAAACCCAACAAGTTCAAAAGTCATTGGTCTATGGAAAATAAGTGCTCAAAAATCACTGTAAGCCCTGGCTGGTGTAGCTTAGTGGATTAAGCGCGGGCCTGTGAACCAAGAGATCACGGTTTGATTCCCAGTCAGGGCACATGCCTGGGTTGCAGGCCAGTTCCCAGCAGGGAATGCACAGGAAGCAACCATACATTGATATTTCTCTCCCTCTCTCCTTCCCTTCCCCTCTGAAGATAAATAAATAAAATAAAAAAAAATCACTGTAAAAATTTTTTTTTCAAAGATGTATTTTATTCCTTTTAGGAAAAGTATGTGTTACTAAATATAGAAATGGGAATATTTGCTAGAAGAACAGATTCCTTCTGTTAAAGAAATTAAAACCTTCTTTTAAAAAAATCGCACACATATTTACCATCAAAAGAAATGAATGATCTTCTGAAACTAGGTTTCTCTATCATTTTCTACTGAATCAGCTATTTTGGTAAAGATCATTGAGCCTAAAGCTAAATACAGTCTAACTCTGACATAATAAAATGTGGAGTTATAGATGGTTGGCTTTCTGATATTACCCAAAGGAACAATCTTGAACTGAGGAAGTGTGGCTCGGTGTGTTGAGAAGATGGTAATAGAAAAAGGGGAGCTTTCTGACTTGACAATTTGTTTTATTTTTACATAGTTAATAGAATATTTCTTCACATATCACTAAAAGCATGAGAAATTTTAAATATTTGACATGTTTGTATCAAACATAAAATGGTAAAGGCTAAAACTAGATATTTGATTTTCATAAAGCACTAACCCATTTAAGCTTTTTGGGGATGTGTTGGCGTATCATATATAAATGGCTTAGAAACATTCACATATATGTTTGCTAAAGCAAAATGCTAGTATTCTTATTTGGTAGCTGCCACCTATGAACAAACCCAGTGATACATGTAGAGTTCTAAACTACCAGAAAGGCCGATGCCCAGCTCGTTGCTGATCATTTCGTTCTGCAAGGATTCATTTAACAAAATACCAACTATGTAGAAATACAAATTAAATGAACATCCACTAGCTGGGAAACTCATGTCATCTATCACATAGCTGGCCTCATTTTATGTTAGGGCTGAACTTCAGAGTAGTTTGTTGGTTTTAACACGTCACTCTGGTGTACTATTTTAACCCCAGTGTTTTGAGCCCTTCATTTAAAGAGTTTGTACTTAAATTTTTTTAAAGTTTTCAAACATATATACAAGTAAAGAGAAAAGTAAAATTAACTCTTTCCTCAGATCGAATGATTATAATATTATGCTACTTTTTATGTTTCATTTATTTTTCTCTTGTTACAGAATTTTAAAACAGATCCCTCACATCATCATTTAAGCTCTACATACTTCTATACGTAGCTCCATAACATAAGCGCTTCACAAAAAAAATTATTCCCTAATGCTTTATAATGAGTTCAAACCAAATTTTCTTGATGTTTCAGAAATGTCTTTTTTTCAGTTGGCTTATACTTGTCAGGCTGAAATGAGGTGCAATGACTGTTTGAATGTGATTGTTACTTAAGTCCCTTAAATCTAAAAAGATTCCCTTATTTTCATTTTCTTGACTCACTGAAGAGACCACAATAATAAACTAGCACAGGGTGCTCCGTATTCTGAATTTGTGTGATAGGTTCCTCATGGTGGCATTTATACATCTTCCAACCTTAACAATTCTTGTAAGCAGAAAGTTAGAGCTAAAAGCTCTCAGGTAAAACTTTTGTAGTAGGATACTTTATGGATGATACTGTGTACTTCACATCATGTCATATCATAACTTTTACAGTTGCCAAGATTAAACAGCCAATTCAAGTGGAGGCAGGCTGGTCTTTCTCTTTTAAGTTTACCATCAACCTTTCTCCTAGAGCAATGGTTCTCAGCCTCATTGCACACTGCAATCAATTGTCTTGGTTCAGGGTTGAGAAACTGCCGCTGACCGAGTCCAAGCCCAGATAGTCCAATTCAATCAACCTAAACTGTAGTCTGAATATGAGAAATTTAAAAAGCTCCCAAGGGGATTCTCATGTGCAGCTAGGAGTGGAAATACAGAAGTTTTTGCATACATTAAAAATCTTTGCTTGAATCCATTGTTTCATTAGGGGATGCAAATTGTGATTTTTTTTCTAATGTTACTGTTCTTTCTATATTTATCCACAGGAATTCTTTTGGCATATTCTATAAATCTTTATACAGATAGTAATGACTAGGATTATTTGGTCATCCTGAAATACAATCTGTATAGGATAGACAGATTAATTAAACAGTTAACTCTTCTCTTTAATTACCCGTAATTAAATTAATTTAATTATGAGTAAGGCAGAGGTGCTCACACTGCAGAGTGGAATCACCGGGGGATCTGTAAAGACTACTGATGCCTGGAGCAGGTCTCAGACTCTTGAACTGTGTACTAGAAGCCTAGACATCAAAATTTTAACAGCTCTACAGGCAATTCTAATGTGTAGCAAAGTTTGGGAACCTCTGGAGAGGTTTGTACTCAAATTATGTCCCCTGGTGATAAGTTTGTTTTTTGACAGGTGTGAAATGGTACCTCATCATCAATAAATCAACAAACAAGTACAGTGGAGAAAGGGGAACCCTTTTGCACTGTTGGTGGAAATGCACACTGGTGCAGCCACTGTGGAAAACAGTATGGAAATATCTCAAAAATTTAAAAATGTATCTGTCTTTTGACCCAGCGATCCAACTTCTGGGAATATATCCAAAGAGACCCAAAACACTAACCTGAAAAAACACAAGCACTCCTATATTCATTGCAGCATTATTCACAATTGCCAAGATATGGAAGCAGCCTAAGTGTCCATCAGTAGATGAGTGGATAAAACAACTATGGGACATTTACACAAATGAATACTACCTGGCTGTAAAAAAGAAAAAAATGTTACCTTTTGCAACAGTATGGATGGACCTGGAGAACATTATGCTAAGTGAAATAAGCTTGTAAGAGAAAGACAAATACCACATGATTTCACTCATATATGAAATCTAATAAACAGACTGAACTAATAAGGAAAATGGGGACAGACTCATACATGGAGAACAGGATGATCACCACTGGAGGTGGGTGTGGAGGGTAGGGGGTGGAGGGATTGAGGAAAAAGGACTCAAGCAAGGGAGTATAAGAGTATTAAATAGCAATGGAAAAAATGCAATAAAGATAAAAAATTGTAGCTTGCTTGCTTTGGCAGTGGTTGTTGCACTTTTTTTTTCCGACAGAAAATGTATCTGATCATTTTGAGCCAGATATAAAAAGAGAAAAAAGCAAAACTGACAGGACACAAGAAAATTTTATTAAACTCCAAGATCAGGGTGATTTCCAAGTTTCATAAGATCTAGTCAAATAATATAATTATCACTGGTAATGCTGAAGCCTCCATGGAATATTCTTATTTAATAAATATTCAATAACTATTTCTTTAAATAATTTTACTCTGTTTTATCTAAGATTTAGAAGGAAATTTGAAACAAATATTTTTAAAGCCTAATAACTTATTAAAATTTAAAATATTCATGAAGGTTTACATTCCTATACCCTGGTAACAGTAAGCACAGATAGGTATAGACAGGAATATATATTTGTGGCAACCCATTTGGACCTCAAGAGAGTTGGCATGAAGATCATTTTAAACTGAAAACATCTGAAACTCAACAGATGCCTTCCTGGAGCTTTCCTTATTTCTTTTTCTTTTTTAACTTTATTTTTCAACCACAGTCTATATTCAATACCATTCCATGCTAGTGGCTAAAATTAGGGGCTAATGTAATAAGGGGGGAGGAGGAGAATAGGCATCTAAAGGAAGAATGAATTGTTTCTAGGGAACAAATAGGAGATAAGCTAGTTTGTGATAATGTCTGTTTATGCAGGTGGTCTTTTCCAGTTATTTTTCTTTCTTTCACCACGTTATACAGCTCCTCTAGAGGGGATCCATGGCAGCCTCACTCTCAGTGTGTGGGGCAATGGCCATGCAATGAGGAGATGCGGCAATGAAAGAAATTTTTACCTTTATTTCAAATATTTTAGACTTATTATTATTTTTTAAAAATAAGAAGCATGCCTTACTTTTGTAACAAAACATTAAAAAGAGACTCTTCAGAGTGGTGATCAGGAAGCTACATCACTACAGTTGTGGTAAGACAACTACCATGTCTATCTAATGAAAAAGGTCTAAATATATGGGAGGCTGACCTTGGACTCTAAGGATAATTAACAGAAGTTTGTATTTCTCCTGGTATTTAGAAGAGAAACACTAAAGAATCTATAGTAAAATTTTGTCATCTATATAATTTGTAGCTATAATAAAAAAATCCAAAATCCTCAATAACATAATAGACTTTATACATAACTGCTAATCTAATAGTCTATTTATAAACATGTATAACTTCTTCCTGTAGCTATTTTATAAGTTCAGTACATTTCTACTGAGGCATAAAAGGTTCCCATTTAAGTTGGAGTCTTATGATGTGTTGATGCTTTTTTGTGTTGTAAATTACTTATTCCAGATGGAGGGAAAAAAGACAAATAAATTGACTTAGGGCTAGTCTCTCATCTATCATTTATGTTTATTATTATTATTATGTTTTAAACCCACCTCAGTGGAACAAACTTGTGCCTACACATTTTAGAAACAAAATTTAAATACCTAAACAAAATACAAAAGCTAACTCCTATATAGTATTAGTATATGTTAACTATTGTCAGTATGTATCACAAAATCATGATTTAAATGTACAGTATGTTAAAATTATGGCACTTCAATACATATTCAACAATAAATAAATATGCCACTGTGAAATTAAATAATCTCATCAGTTTGACATTGCTATCTCATCACAATTCTTTCTCATCTTTCTTCCCTTTCATATTTATTTTTCAACATCAAATATCTTAACTGCATGTAGCTGTTAAAATTTTCTCTCCTATGCACTACATATCCTAAAAGACCCAACTAAGCCTACTGATCCTTTAATGCCTTCTGGGTCAACCAGAAATATCCCCATTTATGCTCCTGTGTCCTTTGATAACTCACTGCTTTATTAGATATTGTCATCTTTTGATCTGTTCAATTTCATCTATGAGTAGTAATTCCCAATTACTTAAGTTACATTAATTTCTGCTCCTGCAACTATTTCCTGAACACTCTCTTCAAGTGAAAGTGGGCCCTCTCTGGCCTGGTGGGAACAGACAGTGCTCAGCTCTGCAGGCTGCTCTTCCTCCTCATCTACACAGAAGGGGAGAGGGAGGGGCAGATTCTCAGGCTGATGCCATTCCCCTCCCCTTATGTTATATATAAGCCAGCAAACTGCTTGGGCTCTAGTAATTTTTTCCCTGGAACAGAAATATTGTAAAATTGTGGCAAAATTCACTTTACAGGATGTGGCTGGAGGATTGAAGCAACAACCAATGATAACTTTGACAAAAGGATTCAATATATGGCTTCAACAACTTCTTCCTGGTGGGTAGTGCACATTGTGTACGGTTATTTTTATGACTGCACTGGTATGCTTTTTCTTAAAGAGAGGTAAGTCCAAGGTTCCTTCTTTAAAAGATACTCTGCACAATGTTTTCCATCACCAAGAAGTATAATTACATGTGCATATATTTGCATTCTCATTTTCCTTAAGACCTATTATTATAATATGTATAATAATAGGTCTTGATGTATGTATATGTTTGATTCTGGTGTTCATTTTTCTTTTTTTATTATATGTCTTCTTAAAAGTTACCTCAAACTTTGGTGGAACATAAGAGATTGTACAAATACATAAATTGTTGAGATATAAAGATATAAACATGGGGAAATGACACACAAATAAAAGAGGGGGAAAAGGAACTCTGAGACAATATTCCCTCTTCAACTCCTTTTAGAGAATATACATGAAAACACAAAAATGCAAGTTTACAAAACAATGCAAGGCTAAGGAAAAGACAAACCCAAAACAAAAAATGACACTCTTCTTCATAAAAAACAAAAGATGTGCATGTATGTTTTTAGAGAGTATGTATGCAATGCTACTAAGCTACACAATGCAGACTAATGAAGAGAGAAGGCCACAGGAAGGCAAGGTAACAACAGAGAATAAATGGGTCAAAACAACTTTATTACTTCTAGGGAAGCTTCTCCTTAAGTCTCCTTACCTATTAGCCTAGGAAAATACAATGTTTGTAAAATGAATAGTTCTTCCCCATGATTTGGGAAGTTATCTCTTTGAGCATCCAAACTTAAAAAGCTTTGGCTTTTTTACTTTCAAACAGCTTCCTATTCCTAATGCAGGTTAAAAACCAACCAACCAACTAGAAAAAAACAAGCAATCTGATTCTGTTGAACTGAGTCAGAAAGAAATGAAAATCTTTTCGGCTTAGGGCAGCCTGAGCTCTTAGAAAATGATTCTAAAGAAAGTTAGGTCTTTAAAAACAAAATTCAGCAGGTGGTTTAATTTTCTGGCATTTCAACATAATATAATATCCTGAAAACACCTGAGTAGATAGGGAGCTCTCCTAGGCAGTGAGTGATTAAACCACTGGCCCAGGAACAATTCACCTTAGTGCAGACAAGCTTTAAAGCGCTAACTTTTCAAGACAAAATTGTAATAAAAAAGGTAGAAAAATTGTTTACATATAAATGTGCAAAATATTGAAGGAAAATAAGGAACAGTAGCAGACCTTCAATTCTAGGTCCTTTCGTGCAATCTTTTCTTATTTAGGAAATCAAGAAAATTGAATAATGATGTTTCTCTTGTCAAAACCCAGCCAAAGACAAAGTAGACCAAAGACCTCTTAAGTATATATTTTTTTACATTTAAGTCACCCTGCTTCAGACTGCCAAATTCTAAAAAGGAGATGATTTTCATATTGTATTCAGTATTTCTGCATGCAAAGTGGTAATGAGAAGACAATAGTTCAACTTTACAATAAAAGTAGCAGCAAATCAGTCATTTTTTTTACTTACAAACTTCTAAAAAGCACCTATTACTACTTAGATAAAGAGACATGAAACAAATTAGATTTTACTTTTATTCATACAACCAAATTTCAATTTTCTACCCTCATAATTATAGCTTATTGCCATGGGTGAAAAGGCAAATCTAACAATAATGACAAGGAACAATTAATAGTCAAAATATTAGAAAGTGGAATAAGTACCAGTTGTGATCGTTGTGTCTGAAGGTTAACACACTTCCACCAACCTCTCAAAAGAAAGCAAGCATAAGTAAATGTAATACCTGCCAGGTCTGAACAGGAGTTTGGGCAGGAGTATACTCCGACAAAAGGCATGAAGCACAGTTAATAGGTGTGAATTACAAATGTAGCTGTGGTGAGGATAGATGAATTACTGGAGCTGTATTTCCCTAATATTAAAGTATTTTGGAAGCTGTTTATACACACACAGACACATGTAATATTACATTTACATATATAATGTTTTATATATATTTACTGCAATAGTAATTAGGGAAATGGTGGTCAAATGACTGAAGCTGAGTAAATGTAGAGGAGGGAAGAGAAGACAGAAAGAATGCCAAGTACCCAGACATTTGATTGCCTGTCATGTGTCTTCATACTCTAAGATCATTCTTTCTGTATGTAAATCAACACAATTATGCACTGTGCCTCCCTGGCTTTTTCAGTAGTTAACAATCTGTAACTGTCCATTCCAGCTCAGTTCAGCCAGGACAGACTGGTGTGGGTTAGGAGGAGGACTACACAGAAAAGCCAGGATGTTTCTGCAGCTCTTCTCAGCACTTTGTGGTTCCAGCTGATCCTGGAACTGCCCCTGTCCCATCTCCAAAACTACCTAGCCTTTGGCCTCTGCAATCCTAGAAATGGTAGGAGCTTCCTGTTATGATTAATCTTCTGGGTGCTTTATCATGCTGTTTAATTCTTCCAAACCTTCCAACCCACACTCTTAACAATAACTTCCCCATACTGAATCCCTCATATTCAGCTGGCATGCGTGCAGTTTTCCTGCAAGAGCCCTAAATGACAGAGCTATTACTCTTGGCCTACAAAGAACTCTCACCTACCAAACACTAACCCTCCAATAGAAAGGGACAATACAGAGGTACTTTAATATTTTGTGGATAGTTAGAAATATAAATGATGACACTAATGGGGGAATATGAGAGGATCAATCTCATATCCCCTAAGGGAGAGAGAATCAACACAATCTTTTCAGGAATGAAACTGAAACAGGAATATTAAAAGCCTTAAAAATGTTCCATATACATTACATAATTTTCTTCTTAAAAATCTAGCTTACGGTGCAGATACAACTTTACACATAGGGAAGTTTGCCATGATGTTAAGAGAATGAGAAATTAGAAACAACCTGACAATTTGTATATACTTGTTTTCTTTAGAGCATCCCCATGGACCCCAAGTTTAAGTGTGCACAGTTATATACTTTCACTAGACCTGAAGCACCAAAGACGGCAAGGATGATTGTTTTAAACATTGATAACTGAGTGCTAGACAACTATTAAAAGCTCTCAGATAGTTCTGGAATAAGTTAATGATACAGTATTAAAGATGAACTCAGAGAAGAATCTTATATTAAATGGTAAATTCTGCCACAGCCAAATAACAAATGCACTATGGTGTACTTAGCATTTTTCTTTTAACTAATTTTTCAAATTACTTTTTAATAGTTCATAGCTCTGCTATTTTTCCTGAGGAAAGTTTACATCAGATGATTTTTCACACAAACGAATTTCAGTGGCTCTCTAAAACCTGCAGGAGGGGAGTTCAAAGTCTCTGATATGTGCAGATCTCTATAATTTGACCCATTGTGACTGTCTAGTTTTTGCACACTGTGTCATCTCCCAAACCAGTTTTAAATTTTCCCATGTGACATTTCTGT
This sequence comes from Trachops cirrhosus, assembly GCA_028533065.1. Classification (NCBI taxonomy): domain Eukaryota; kingdom Metazoa; phylum Chordata; class Mammalia; order Chiroptera; family Phyllostomidae; genus Trachops; species Trachops cirrhosus. Next base: position 57,573,638 of record CM052541.1, read on the forward strand.
TGTCTCTTCTGCTACCTAATGACAACACCCTCTTCACCAGTCAAGCCCTAGGATCCAGGCACGTCTTCTCTCCAAAGCTACCTCAGAAGCAGGCTGTGCATTTATAAATATGTTTCCTCACATAACACTTACTTGTCAATTAACCACACATTACTAATTCATGGCATGCCCTGCATTAAACTGTTCTTTGTACGTCTCATTAAGTAGCTTTTCACATGTCTACGCCTAATCAATGGCTTGAGTAAATACTACAGTTCTTGGCAATACCTTCTTTATAAACAAGAAGAGTGCCTTATATGCGCTATAAGTAACACAAGACTCCTGGTACCAGGTTCAGGTAAACTCAGATATGAGGCATCTGGGGATCTGAGTTTTACTCAATTCAAGCCTTGTTTAAAAATTGCCAAAGTATCTAGATATCAAAGCCTATTCTATCTAGCATTTATACATTGTTGGCAACATCCTTTACATTATAAGCACCACAGGAGGTGATGGGGCCATATGTGTGTTGAGCCTATCACTGCCTTACAAGCAAAGTGTATAGTACTGGGTCTATGATGTGGCTGCTCAGCAAACACTGAATGAATAAAGACTAAGACATCAAATATTTGTGAAAGTGGCAAACACTCTCCTTAATTTGTCCTTTATATGAGGTGAATTTAGGAAAAAAGGGAAAAATAGAGAGAAGCTTCCAGACTATATTAGAAACTATCAGATATGCTACATAAAGAAAATGAACATTTCAGGTAACTTCTGAGTATTAGAAATATTGAAAGACAAGACCTTGACTTATATAAGTAATTAGCCAACTTTCCTAGGTTATACAATAACCTTTGTGGGGGAATCTCATGTGTTTCCTTATGATACAGAATTTTCTGATATTGGGTAGATATTAACAGTGTTGATGTCCAATTGTTTATCTTTTTTTACTGTTAAAATATACAAATCTATTTAATTAAAAAATTAAGCATATTAAAAACTACTTCTTCAAAGTAAAATAGCTCAATATTGTCACCATTAAAGGCTTTGCTTGCTTAGATTATTTTTACCAAGAGGTAATAAATTCAAAAAGCAGTCTATAAAGCTACTTTGTGTGTGTGTGTGTAAAACATAATAGAAGATTTTTTATGTGATAAAAACTCATACCTGTTGATCTCCAAGGAAATGACTTTTCAGTTGAGCTAGAGAAAAGGAAGAAAAAAATAGCAACATTTACTTTCTTTGTCATAAAATTTAATTGTGGCCCCATTTTGCATATAAACATTTAATTATCACATTTAATTACATTACGTATACAAACCCCAAAGAAAATTCAAAATTACTCTTCTCACTAAGTTAATTACTTAACCTTTCCCATTAATTTGAGACAAAATTGTATGTCTACTTGGAAATTAAGGCAAATTATAAAGTGACATAAGATTCTCCTGGAATGAGACGAATAAAATAGCACAACTATGTATGATAATCATGGTACTTATATGATGTATTATTGCTGCTTTCTGTGGTAATATGAAAATTACATATACATTAAAACAACATATACATTAAAAAGAACCAAGAAGTTTAAGAACTTCATTCATTTTACTTATTTTCCAAAGAAGCTCTAGATACAACAGACACAAAAGTTAATGGGATCAGTTCAAATTGAATGTTAACTGATAAAACTTACATGATAAAACTTTTTTTAAATATACATATCGTGAAATTTACCATTTTAACCATTTTTTAAAATTTTATTTATTTATTTTTAGAAAGAGGGGAAGGGAAGGAGAAAGAAGGGAAGAGAAACATCATGTGTGGTTGCCTCTCATGTGGCCCCCACTGGGGACCTGGCCTGCAACCCAGGCATGTGCCCTGACTGGGAATTGAACCGGTGACCCTTCGGTTCACAGCCCGCGCTCAATCCACTGAGCTACACCAGCCAGGGCTATATCATAAAACTTTTATCAAAAATATAAGGCTTTCCAAGCCAGGAGAAATTTTTAGCTGTACATTTTTCTTGGTTTATAGAGTACCAGTTTAAAAACATATCTGTGCCTCTCTGCCCTCCACCCCTTAATCAACACAGAAAAGCAAGGTGTGAAGGGAACAGTGTGCTGGGAACATAGGAAAAAGAAGCTGGATTATTAAGCATTTACTAAATGCTTTATTACAAGTACCCCACATATATTATCTCCATTATATTATTCAGAAACAACCTTATGAGTAGATACATTATCTTTATTTTATAGATCAAGTAACTGGCCAAAGATTTATTTATAACCTCAAGAGCTGGGATTCAAACCCAGGATCATCTGATTCCAAAATCAGGGCATCTCAGTACTGTGCTATGTGGCAGAACAGCCGGTGACCCCATTTTTGCCTTAATACATACACATAAACAATATGCCTAAAAAGAAGTCTAGAAAAACAAAAACCAAAGTAGTAAGCAGTTATCTCTTTGGGGCACAATTAAAACATTGCTTCTTTATAAACATTTGTACTTTTTAAAAAATCAGAATAAAACACATATTAAAGTATTTGTGGACTGTGTATTAAATTTAAGGAAAAAATGTATGCCTTTAAGGAAACACTGTAAAATGAAGGACCTGGAACAGAAGAAGGGAACAATCCTTTTACTGCTATGGTTATAAGATTTTAAAGTTTTGTTAACCCCTTGATATCTCTCCAAGTCATTAAGCGGTGAATGAAACTCCCGCTGGTTAAAAACTCTGGATGGCATAAGAACTCCCTGGGCTTTAATTTTGTGTGTGATTTGCCTTTTCTTCATCAGAGGCACAGCAGCTCACATTCCAGGATCTTGAAATCAGCTGCAAGTAGAGAGCATGCTCCCAAAGAATGGAGTCAATCAGTAATGCTGATCTTCAGCATTTCAGTGACATTCCTTTGTCTGATGTAGGCCTAACTGACTTCAAAAGGAACTGATGAGATGGAAAAAGGTGAAAATTTGGTCAAATACCAGTAAGGGCACATCTGTCTTGCTCCTGAGAGTGCTCTATCACATTCTTATGACTCTAAAAGTGGTTCCCTAAATTGAATTTCAACTTTTGTTGAATCTGTTTTTGTCATTTAGCTCTATCATCTAAATTAGTTTTCTAAGCACTGAGGTTGATGTTATTTATTCAACTGTGTCCCTATCAAAATGCTCATATTTCTTGTCAATACTAAACCACATGATAAATCAAAATGCCATCCAGGAACGTTTAATACAGTTAAGTTTCTTGGGAATACCAAGAAAGTCTACTTATCTTCTGAGTTTGAAATTTACATAAACTTTAATGAAATACTTTTATAAGATTTTAATTCTTAAAATTATATATAATAGAATAAAATTAATGTTAATTGCTCAAATTGGGCAAGGGCTGTATCTGTTTTGCTCATCTCCTCTTATTAAGTACCTAGCATATTGCCTGACACACAGAAGATGCTTTATACATACTGTTCTTGTAACACAAATTGTGAAAAAGCAATGTGTTCTTCATTGCTCTAAAAAAATCAGGCATGTAAATGATCAGTTATTACTCTGTTCAAGCAAATCAACTTGTTCTCCTCTACCATAGGCAGAAAATTCCAGTAGCCTCATTGTGTAACAATCAGGCAAACAGCATTTTTCTGATGAAAAGACCTCTTTGGTCATCAATCTAATAAGGCATTCCTAAGTGAAGGCAATGGAAAAGCCTCAATTCATATTCTTTCCCCAACTCTACATTAGGTTAAGAGATACAAATCATTAGGAAAGTAAGCTACGATTACCATTAAAAATAAGCAAAAAGTTCCATGGTATATTTTGATGACTATACAGGGCGAGGCAAAAGTAGGTATACAGTTGTTTGTATGAAAAATAAAACAATGATTAATAAATAATACATGACTAAACTATTTTGCACAAATCTACTTTTGCTAACCTCTGTATATTCAGCCCAATCACCTTCACACTAACCCTACAATTCTGTTATGACTGGCCATTGTATGTTATTCAGATAGTCTATTTCCTTTTGAATTACCACTCTGGAATTCAGGGATCAGACAATATATATGTGCAATTTGGAAATGTAAAGTTGCTGAATGTAACCTGTTTTTTTTTAAAAATTGAATTTATTGGGGTGACATTAGTTCACAGAACCACACAGGTGTCAAGTGTACAACTCAACAAAACACCATCTGCACACTGCATTGCATGCCCATCGTCCCAAGCAGTCTCTTTCCATCCCCATTTCCACTCCTTTGCTCACCTCCCCCTCCCCCAACCCCTATCCCTCTGGCTATCACCACAGTGTTGTCTGTGTCTATGCGTTATATATGTTTTGTTTTTGCTTAATCCCTTGAGATGATAAGTCACTGGATGGAACCTGCTTTAATTAGAAAAATTAAAGGCAGCTCCCTCATGAACTAAGTAAGGTAGGGGGAATGCTGGTGGGGGGAGTGCATGGTGGAGGGGAATAAAGGGGAGAAAAAAGTGGGACAACTGTGATAGCATAATCAATAAAATATATTAAAAAATAAAAGCTCCCTGTTATAAATATAAGCTTATTCCCTCCTTCTTCCCTCTCTCCCTCTAATCATCTATTCCTAGAAACACTTTCCCAACTTTTATTGAATGCCTACAATGTGACTATAGGCACATTGCCCACAATGACTTCATCCCATTCCCTTCATTTCTCATCTGAAAATGCCAAGTAGCTTGTGTTCAGGAGCTTCCAGTGGAATGTGAAACACATTTTAATATACAAAAACTGAATCATACATAATAACTTAGTTTCAGTGGGAAGATGTATTCACATTTTTCAATAATTATCGACAATGTTCTAGAATGATAACCATCCATAAGTTTGGTATGAACAACAGTTAAAAGCAAATTCATTATCAAATTAATAAATCAAGGCAATTCATTTAAATGTGAACAATGTTAGTTTTGTTTTAAGGAAGACGCCATGCCTTCATCACAACATTACATGAAAATATGTAGTAAAGTTCTGTAAAATTGTACACACTTATGAAATTAAATATTTTTTCCGTAAGTTGGAGGCAAAAATATTTTTGTTGGATATTTATAGCTGTGCAATGTCTTTGAAGCCCTCCTTATTTTGGCATCTTCCCATGAGTCAGAAAACTAAGCTGCTCATACTCTTCTGCAGGCAGAGGACAGGCCAGCCTCAGAGGGTCTACAAGCAGCCACGTGATGGGGTGACAATGGTGGGGAGCATCTGTGTTGGACCCAGCAGTCACAACGTTCATGGATACTCTGACTTAGAATCGGGCTCTCTGGCCTTCCTAGAGATTCCACAAGTTGATACCCAAAGCTTTTAATAAGTTTCTTGTCTGCTTACACAGGCCCAAGCAGATTCTATTCAACCAAAAGTCATGACCAATGTTACCATAAAACTAAGTATTATGACTAAAAACAAACATACACAGGCCCTCTGAAGAGAGCCAAAACCTCACTCCTCAAATCTAGACCAGTATTTCCAAATGCATAGATATAACATATTTCATACTCAACACATTCAAACTTTCTCCCCAAACTCCCATTTAATCATTACATTACTGCCTAGTCATTTAAATTGAAGAACATGAATCATTTTATTGTTCCCACCCCGACTAGTGTGTAAACTCCATGAGGACAGTGAAGTCTGCCTTGTTCACAGATGTACCTCCAGAACCTAAGACAATATCTGGCACATGGCCGCCACTCAAAACATACATCTTTTGATTTCATTCTTACCACCACAGACAAGTTCAGGCTTTCGTCCTCTCATCACCTCTAGCTGGATCATTCTTTCAGTCTCTATCCTAACTTGTCTTCCTGCTTTAATTTCTCATCTTTTCAGGCTCTTTTCCATGCTGCTGCTCACAGTGATTTTTCAAACACTCCAATCTGACATTGTCCTCCTGATGCTAATGCACAGCAGACCCACAGAGGATAACTTTCCAACTTCCTAGTCTGGCACAGACTCAAGACAGCTTAGTTTGGCACAGAAGGCTCTCTACAACCTGGTTCCTTCGGTTTGTCCTTTCCCACAGAAACCTACATTCTAGGCACTTTTAATTACTTGCAGTTCTCTCACATGCCATCCCATTTCACGCTTCCCATGCTATTTTGGGAATAGAACAGAAGTAGAGCCTGGAAACTCTTTCAAAATTATACAAATTCCACTCAGAATGGCATATGCAGGTATCATATAACAATATATATGTTAGGTACACATGAAACTGAACACTCTAATGAAGTTTACCTTCACTATGTATCACTTAATAATGGGAATATTTTTGAAAAATGGCCTACTTAATTCTGTACCCAATTTTATCCTGATTCCAGTGTGTCTGATGTAAGCCAGCCTGTTTTAGCAGACACCAATAGGTAAGCAGCAGGGGAGGGGGCAGTGGAAAATTTGATGGTGCCACATGGTAACTTTACTATGTCATTTCTCTTGTTTTCTCCCAGGTCTAGATGGGGCTCTTTCGATCACTAGTAGATTTAGGTTACTGTCATTACTCGCCAAGGGACACACTAAATTGGAACAGAATCCAAGAGTTATTTCCCCGTTGAAAAGGGAACTGAGGCGGCGGTGGCGGCGGCGGCGCGCGGGGCGCGGTGGGTCCGCGGCCGCTCCGGGGTTGGCGAGTGGCACCTTTTCCGCAGAGATCGGGCCGGGGGAGTGTGTGCGAGCCGGAGAGACGCCGAGAGAGAGGATTCAGAAAAACGTTGGGTCTTCGTAAAGGAAACCTGTTCTCCGTGAGAGTGTGTCTGTCCGCTCCTGGCTTTGGAAATGGCCGGATTTTGGTGCTCGCTGTAATTATGTGAAGCTTGCTCAGTGTGACTTTAGATTCTCCGAGGGAACGAACAAATGCAGCAGCAACATGTGCAGACCTGCTGTGAGGATGCTGTGCCCTCAACTGTCCGACTCAACAGCACTCCGGCAGCATTTCCAGCTGGCCGCGTCCTCCGCCTCCCCTGGAAGTCATCTTGTTTTGTTATTTGATACAAAGTAGGGCCCGCAGAACAAAAGGATATAGAAAGGATTCAGGTTTTTGAAATAGTTTCCCTCTGTAGCCATCAATGCTA
>CM052541.1:57581200-57610870 GCA_028533065.1 Trachops cirrhosus
TACAGGAACAAATATAGAGGACACATGGACAAAACTAGGGGTGTTGGAAAGGGGAGGGAGGAGGGGAGGAATGGGTGGGTGGGCTGGAAAGGGAATAAAGGATAGAAACTGTACTGAATAAACTAAAATAAAAATTTAAAGAAAAGGGAACTGAGTCTTACCCTGAGACTAGCACATAGTCAACTTCTAACATACACTTCTTTGTTTTGTTTTAAAAAATTATTGTGTTAAGAAATTTAATACACATGTACATATATGTGTATATGTAGAACCCTCATTAATAGGTCAAAAACTTTAAGCACAGCCAGTAACAAATTAAATTTCACTTAGTATTAGCAGAGAGAAATCATTGAAATGAATTATTTTAGAAATTTGTATTTATAAATAGAGGATGGGCATGTTCCACTGTCAAGTATATCCTTTAAAGCATTCTCCTTGGGGTCCACCAATCATTTCTCAAGAATTAGCTCAATGAAAGTTGATCACGTTCTCCTTTATGCCAAGAGTGTACCCAATAATCCATTTTGATTTTTGGACTTTTCATATGATTGTAATGGCAGTATTTGTTTGCCTGTTTTCACTACCAAACTATGGCCTTCTGGAAGGTAAAAACTGTGTCTTAATTCTACCTGCATCCAGCCAGCACTGAGGAGCATACTAAATAAATAATAGCTGATCTTAAGTCTTTGGATTGTTCTTTTTAATGCTAATTCTGTGCAATTTTAGTAATTCTTTGAATCACCCACCCCCCTTGTTTCTGGCTCTTTCCCTATCTTGTAGAAAAGATGTTTATTGTTTCTATTACATTATTCATTCAACAAATATTTGCTGATCATCTACTGAGTGTCAGACATTCTTAGAGGCTGGGTTATAACAGTGAAATGAGGCAAAGTCCTTGCCTTCCAGGTGTTTACAATTGTTTTGTAATTACTTATTACAGTACCTGTATGACTTCCCAAACTGGATCACATACCCCTCAAAACCAGAGGGTGTCAAGACACTTGAAAAGCTGACTTTAAAGCCAGAATCTTTTACAAGAGGACCCTGATGGATCTAGCAGTGTGCTGAGTAAAGAAGCATTCACATAACAATAAAAAATGTGATACATTTATCTTTTAAAACACAAGAGCTAGCTCTCTTTCCACTCACTTATTAAAAGGAGGTAAATTGGCATTGATACTACCCAGGTAGGAATTAGAACGTGAAGGCTCTCGCAGGAAAGATACGTAGCTCAATTCCCACAGCTCAAAAATTCTAAAGGGCTGGGAAACCAGCTTGTTTGGGAGACCACCAACATAATAGTCTACATGTGCAATAAACCTGTCATTCCCCCCTTTGTATTATGATAATCTCTTCAAATAGTTGTTTAAACCACCCAATTCAGGAGCATTATAGGATCTACTTATTTCGCCATTACGCCATATTCTTCCACAATATTTTTAAATGATCCTTAGGTTTTTTTCCTTTACTGAACACAGATAATTAATAAATGAACACTAATTGATCATATGATCACTAATCTTATTACAAAAAATTTTAAGGTACATTTATTTATACATTGCTGGCCTTACTTTTTCCTCTTGAGTTTCCAATTAGTTGTATTTTGAGCTCATACCATTAATTCTGAGTTCCACACAAAAGTTCTGTAATTCTACTGCATCTGTTAACTCTTTAAATTCAACAACCATCATATGTTTACAGATGAAATCTCAGTAGCTAGAATACATTCCAAGCTGCTTTTCTCTCTTTCTTTATGCATTTAATAATGTCTTATCTTTAATATATGGTTTGCTCATTTTAAAAAATTACCCTTCAATTTTTTCATGTTACTGGTAGGCTTTACTATTCAACTAATTAAAATTACTCCACTAGCAATTGTGTAGGTTTTCTGGATTCTAAATCCATAATGAAAACTTCTGGCAACTCTATTGGTTTGTTATAATTACCTTTGGAAATCTATTAATATAATATTTATAACTACTTTTAAGCTGATTCCAAGTTCTATTTTTCAGTTAAAAAAGAAAAAAGTAGATTTGTTTGGGGTTTTACTTTTTGGCAATGGATTCACACTGTAATTATCTAACAACTGTTATCCTCTAGGCATTACAAAATGCTTTTTAATGAACTGCTTCAGGAATCATAGATATGGGCTCCATAGTTTCCAGGTAATTCCATATATCCTATAATGCACCTAGGATTTTTCTCCCCCCAGAATCTAGCAGAGTAACTACTAAAAATTCTCAAGTTTTAGTCTCTACTTGGAGTGTTATATGATATATTTAAACAAACTTCTTCATCTGAGTAATCCATTCTGTTGAACACTTAAATTTCTCTATCTTCATTAATTATAATTAAATTAAACCTTCAGTTATAATGTAGAGATAACATCATAACACATTTCAAGTCTTATTTCTGCCTAGTATTGCTCTGCCTTCCCTTTTAGTTATTATATTTAAAACTTGACTCAGTTTTCTTAAAGCATTTGTAAAATATTCCACTAGTGTCTTATGCATTCTTAGCTAGGTAAAGCTTGTCTGTATCCTAGCTTTCTTGAGTGCATTTGAATTTATGTGTGAGAATGCCGCTTTTTGAATATAATGCCTGTGGAAGTCTTGGGTCTTTTTATTCTCATATTAGCAAGATGAGCAGTGGGCTCTAGAAGACTGAGATGGGACTGGGGGCTCTCTAATGCTATACACAGTCTTCTGATGTTCCAAGAACTCATAGCACCTACCAATATGTAACTGTTAGGTTATAACTAGTTTTGTTTTTCCTTTGTTTGGGAAAGTAGGGACCTCATCTCTGACTTTTAATTACATAACAACTAAGAAATAAATCCTTTACATTAAACAGAGACTTAATTTCTGTCTCCGCATCAGAACAAATAGAGCAGCTACACAAAATTAAACAATATATCATGATTATTCTTCTCAAAACAGGTGTGGACAGCTCTTCATTCTTCTACTAGGCTGTTTTAGTAAGTCAAAGTCAGAAAGACCAATATGTAGACCAGATAACAGGGCTGAAGCAGAGGAGGGGAGCTGGAAGACAAACAACTGTCTCTATCCACCACATTATCATCCCTAAGGGCTCTGAAGACCTGACTCTAGTTTAAAAACAATCACTAGCCTATGACAATAAGGATATTTTAGCAACAATCAGAAAGAAATCTATCTTGGTATTTAAGTACACTTTTAGAGCTTCTTCAAAATTTAGTTATAATCTATTCACAATCAATCTCAACAAAAACAAAAGCTCTTCCTCCAATTCACAATCTTTCCAGGACTGAGGCTCCTTTTTGCCTTCTCTTTATTGAGGAAGTCAGACCCTTGACAATTCTCTCTTGGATGACGACTGGTTTCCTTCCTTGTAAGGAAGGACCTCTTGATCTCAGCAGTCAGGAAAAGTGCAATTGTGACATGACAACATGCTCATAATTGAAGTTTATCATTATTTTTATGTGTCATGGGTTTAAATTGCCCTGAAAGTGATATATGTCTATAATTTGAACGAAGCAAGGCATGTGGGATGGGCAAAGGGTCTCTTTTCATAATTATTTATTAATCTGAGGGTGATATTGAAGTCAGAGAAAAGAAAGGGCACTTGAATTGAAAATGATGTCCTTCATGTGGGACGCAGCTGCTCCTGACCTACTAAAAACAGAGGATGGGCTTAAGGTTCCCTCCCAACAGTGGGTGAACTTGTGCCAATCCAGCTGTACTCTAAACCCAATCACCTGTGTGACCAACAGAAGAAGCAAACAAGACAGCTATAGGATGGTAGGCCTGATACTGCACGGAACAGGAAAGGCTAATGGCGTATAGTTTGACCCATATGTATACTCCCTCTCAATGACACTTTCCATGATAAAAAAAAATGCCCATGGTCTCACAGGTGCTTTTACAATTTTAGTTTTTTTAAAAAATAATAAGCAATAGGGGCAGCAAAGTGTGGTGTACAAGGACTGTCTTGGTGTCCATGGGGTGCTGGCAAGTGTAGAGTACAATGTATAACCAGTCACCGTGGTAGACATTTGTAATCTCATTACTGGCTCTTTGTTCTCACCCTTGGTTTTGCAGTTCTTCATTCCACTTTGCACTCATGCTACTCTACCATAATTTTGGACCCTCAGAAAAGCTGCCTAAAATGAATGCCAGGAAAAAGTAAGATACAAGTAAAGAGTATTACAAGCAGTCTCCTAAAGAGAAAATCATGTATCTGATACATAGCAAACAACATTAAAGGAATAGGAAATACTAGATAATAGCCCATTCAAAAATTCAAGAAACTCTTATAAGGATTGGAGGTGAACACATTTTGGAAGAAGCATGACTTCCTGTTAAGCGCATCCCACAATGGGTTTTCCAACCAGTGAAAGTAGAAATTAGAGTAGAAGTGTTTTCTAACATTTCAGTTGACATTTGAAAGAGTGAAAGCAACTGAGATGAAAATAGTAAAACAGCTGAATATAACTCAGGATGCTATGTTGGCAAAGGGTCAGTCAGTCTTAGAATAGATGGACGATTGCAAGTTGTATATGTCGATGGTCTATAAAATGTCAGTTTTCTTCATTTCTATTCTTCTGCAACCCTCCAAAGGTAAACAAAGAAAAAATTTTAAATTTAAAATGAAAAAGAAAGAACACACAAATACACTTAAAAAAAGAAATGTATAAAACAATTCAAATCTTACACTTTTAAAATAAAGTTAGTATTGGTAAGAAGGAGGGCAAAGGTTCTGTTTATGCATCTGCTTTACATGAGATGGACTAAGCTGGAGAGATCTATACTAACAGATACCCTGGCTGACATTTGAATCTCTTAAAAATTCATCATTATAAATAGCTTTATGATGTATATAACATCACTTTGTACATTATGCAGAATTTAAAATGCTTTGAAAAACCCAGGAAAAATTTATTTAAAATAAATTTCAAGATATCCTAAACCTAGACGTCAGGCCAAGATGGAGGCATAGGTAGACACACTGTGCACCCTCCCACAACCAAGATAGAGATGACAACAACAATTTAAAAACAGAATAACAACCAGAAGTGACAGAAAATTGAACTGTACGGAAGCTGGACACCCAAGGAGTTAAAATAGACACGTTCATCCAGACCAGTAGAAGGGGTGGAGTCAGGCAGCTGGGGCGAGGGTGGTGGAGCAGAGAGCATAGAGTGTTGGGACCCAACACGTAAGGCAACTGGGGTGTGCAAGGCAACCAGGGTACGCAAGACCACAGTGGGCAGACCCTGGGTGCGTAGGTGGTGGCTGGCAGACGCAGTGAGGTGGGGATTGTGAAGCAAGGCACTGGAAGCAACCCAGGATCCCAGCAATGGGAAATAGAGCCTTGGGGCACTGATTGAGAAAACACCTGTGGGGGTTGAGACACGGGGAGAGACTCCCAGCCTCACAGGAGAGGTCATTGGAAAGTCCCACGGGGTACACAAGCCCACCCACATGGGAACTGGCACCAGAGGGGCCCAGTTTGCTCAGGGGAAGCAGCGGAAGGGACCTGAGGTTCGATTGCCGCTGTTCTCTCTTGGACCTTGTCCCCACATACAGCGTCACAACCCAGAGACTGGGGTGTCCCACCCTGGTGAACACCTAAGGCTCCAACGCTCATACAAACAGACCCCCCCCAAATAAATAAAAGATGGCTCAAACAGAAGTACAATTGAAAGCCCTAGAACCCATCCTTTTAAGCAACCGAGAGATAGCCAACCTATCAGATGCACAGTTCAAAGCACTGGTGATCAGGATGCTCACAGAATTGATTGATTTTGGTCACAAATTAGATGAAAAAAATGAAGGCTACAATAAGTGAAATGAAAAAAAATGCACAGGGAACCAATAGTGATGGAATGAAAGATGGATCTCACATCAATGGAGTGGAACAGAAAGAAGAAAAAAATATACAGCCAGAAAAGAATGAAGAAATAAGAATTGCGAATGGGAATAAAAGATAGAAACTGTACTGAATAATCTAAAATAAAAAAATTTAAAAATAAAAAAAAAGAAAAAGAAATAAGAATTGAAAGAAATGAGGAGAGGCTTAGGAACCTCCAGGACATCTTGAAACGTTCCAACATCCGAATTATAGGGGTACCAGAAGGGGAAGAGGAAGAGCAACAAGTGGAAAACTTATTTGAACAAATAATAAAGGACAACCTCCCCAATCTGGTAAAGGAAATAATTTCCAGGAAGTCCAAGAAGCTCAGAGAGTCCCAAAGAAGTTGGACCCAAGGAGGAACACACCATAATTACATTACAGGCACATCATAATTACATTAGCCAAGGTAAAAATGAAGGAGAGAATCCTAGAAGCAGCAAGAGATAAGGAGACAGTCACCTACAAAGGAGTTCCCATAAGACTGTCAGCTGATTTCTCAGAAGAAACCTTGCAGGCAAGAAGGGGCTGGAAAGAAGTATTCCAAGTCATGAAAGGCAAGGACCTACATCCCAGATTGCTCTATCCAGCAAAGCTTTCATTTAGAATGGAAGGGCAGATCAAGTGCTTCTCAGATAAGGTCAAGTTCAAGGAGTTCATAATCACCAAGCACTTATTTTATGAAATGTTAAAGGGACTTATCTAAGAAAAAGAAGATAAAAAACATTTACAGTAAAATGACAGCAGACTCACAATTATTAACAAACACACCTAAAACTAAAGCAAAAAGAAACTAAGCAAACAACTAGAACAGGAACAGAACCACAGAAATGGAGATAACATGGAAGGTTAGCAACAGGGGAGTGGGAGGAGGAGAGAGGGGAAAAGGTACAGAGAATAAGTAGCATAGATGGTAGGTAGAAAATAGGGGAAGGGCAAGAATAGTATGGGAAATGTAGAAGCTAAAGAACTTATGACACATGGACATGAACTGAAGTGGGGGAATGTGGGTGGGAGGGGGTATGCAAGGTGGAGAGGAATGAAGGAGGGGTAATGGGACAAACTGTAACAGCATAATCAATAAAATATATTAATAAAAAAAGACAAAAAAATAAAAGTTCAGAAGATAAAAAAAGTATCATAAACCTAATTTTTAATTAATCCTGTACTCTCCTGATTGTTTATCTTGTTTAGATATTCAAAAGCAAATGAGTTATTCACATTCAATTTTTGATACTCATGTAAAAGCACTATTAAATTTGGTGTGTTTAAAAATGATATTATCCAGAGTAAGAACTTATTTTATAAACAACAGAGTTTCTCTGAGAAAAATTTCATTCTCATGATGATTGTAAAAAGTATATAATATATTTCTTAAATTACTGCTTCGCTCTTTAAAGAAAATTATCTTTCTTATCGTATAATAGCATTTTCAGCTCTTGATTCATGGGCAAACATCATAAAATAGCCATTTTAGTGCTGAAGGAGGAGTGAATTCACATGTGGGATAGAGTACAGACCCGATCAACAACTGCCCTGGAAAAAAGAATAGACAAATAAGGATAAAGTCAACATTTGGCATAGCATATGCTACATTTCTATGTAGTAAGAGGTATGGAATCCAGGAGAGTGGAGCTAGAATGCTTTAAATCTCCTCAGAAAACTCTCCTGGATTCCTAATTTGTCTACTGTCTCCTTACTTCCTTTGTCTCCTTCTCTTTTCCATTTGTCCCTAACACATAAATGTGCACATTTCCCATACTACTGAATAGGGGAATGAAAAGAAAAAAGCCTATAAGAATAAATGAGAAAGAATGATGATAACAATAATGGAGGAACAGGGTAAAGTCTCTCCAAAACACATTTTTGAGGTATAACAGGTGATTCATAAACACTGTTCAGTGGTTGAATAGGCACCCTCCATGGCAACTAGACAAGGGAAGTGGCTGGACAAAACTGCTTTAAATTCCTAGATTTCAGGTTCAGTATTCTTTGGAGAAATAAGAAAAGAGGAACAATAGTTTGCAATATGACAGAAGTGGAGAATCAGCTTTATCCGTTTCTCTGTCTCTGAATTTCCTATGAATTGATATTTATATCTAGATGGTTGAGCAATTTTGGAGCAAGAATGCGTCATAGGTGATGTGATGTACTTCCCATTGTATCACATCAGTAGACCATGACTGCTGTTTTGTGATACTAATGCAGGTAGGTCAGTGGGATCAGTTGTTATTTGCCTGATCCATTCACTGTAAAGTTTCCCATCATCTTTTCAGCTAATGATTTTAGAAGCTGTTGGTGACCATTGATCTAGATATATTATTTTGTTAGTAGTTGCAAAATGCGCCCAAGATTTTAAATTCTAAACTTAATATACTACTAACATCAACAATATATTTTCTGCCCTGGCCAGATGTCTCAGGTGGTTGGAAAAGGATCTCACACACCAAAAGGTTGCAGGTCTGATCCCCAGATGGAGTGCATATGGGAAGCAATCAGTCAATGTCTCTCTCTTTTTCACACATTGATGCTTTTCTCTCTCTCCACTCTGCCCCTTTCCTTTCTCTCTCTGTAAAATCAATAAAACATACCCTTGGGGGAGAATTAAAAAATAACAATATAATTTCTACCTTTGTATTTATGTTCATATGGAATATAATAAAATAGTTGTACTTACTACTTACAAATAAGTTTTTACTGAAAATTATTTTGCTAATGCAGAAAATAGATATAAATCTGTATTTTGTACTTTCTAACACGAGTTCTTATATCATGGTCATTAAGATCATCTGAATTTTCTCTCTAGTTCAAACAGCACTATTACCAATAACATAACTAAAGGTGGGCGATGGTAGATCAACCTTTAATTGGCTTGTTCTGAAGCAGAGACTACACATCATAGGCTTCTAACTGGCTGTTTTTTCGTTCCTTTTCAAAAAAAATAAAGCTAGAAGAAATAAACACACATATATTCTCTAAAGACATTCCTTCTTGGATTATAAGTAGTCCATTAGTGCAAACCAAATGTTGTATCTAAACTATTTGACAGTGGTTAAAATGTACAATTGTTTAATGTAAGATTTTTTTTTTTGGCCTTGAAAGTCTGTAGCCTACAGGCTTTTCTTCCAACTTCAGCTTCAGAGTGCTTTTCCACCTATTTAATTGTGGAGTAATACAACAGAATAGAAAAATCTATGCAAGAAACAGATTAGATTGATTTGTTAT
The DNA here is from genome assembly GCA_028533065.1 of Trachops cirrhosus. Classification (NCBI taxonomy): domain Eukaryota; kingdom Metazoa; phylum Chordata; class Mammalia; order Chiroptera; family Phyllostomidae; genus Trachops; species Trachops cirrhosus. Next base: position 57,590,318 of record CM052541.1, read on the forward strand.
TAAATAGATTGTGAAGCCTTAGGGAGGATGGCTATAATAACAATTTAGGCACTACAAAGTCTGGCAAACTCATCAGTTGTTTTTTCCTCCCCTTGGCAGACATGTCATGTTCATTTTTGTAGCAAGCTGATTAACTGCTGAAAATGCACTACTGGATGGCTCTCACATTTAGGTAGAAAGTCACATTTCAAATTTCCCTTTCCATACATCATTGGATTAGAACTGCATAGGCAGTTCTCCGAAAGGTTACAGAAACATCTCATGACACAGATGTGTCTTTCTGCTCTGTACTTCACCTGTCAAATGGTAAGGAGAATGTGAACTTAACATCAACCTTCCTTTATTTTATCATGGAGATTGCGGTGATTTAATGAAGGAATAATGAATTCCCTCCCGCCAAAGAACAAACTAGAGAATATGTTTTTCCAGACTGTTTTCTAGTCTCTAAATTAATATCTACATGACTTCCTGTAAGGGGTTTCTGACCAATCAAGAACAGAATGGTAGCCACTCCAGACTTTCCATAAAGGAGAAACAAAATGGTGGTAGTGGACATAGGGCTGTGTCATAGGAGTTTTACAGTTGTCTTTTCTAGTAAGCATGATTTTATACAGACTGTCTATTTGGGGTGGCAGAGTAAAGTTAGGTGAAACTTTCTCAAACCATTTACTGACACTCCAGTGGAAAACCAATAGAACAACACTATTTTCAAGGGAAAATATCATCCTCATGATAAGTTCAGGTAAATAATAATTAAAATGGAAGCAAACTAAAGCTCAAAAAACACCAGCCAAAATGAAAAAAAAAATCTATTAAACAGAAGATAATGGGTAAAAAACATCTAGGATGAGTATCTGTTATGCAATAGGTGCTAAATGAATATTGTTCTCCTCCCTATAATTTTAAAGAAGTATTTTACTTAAGGATATGAGAAACAAAGACACCAAAGTAAGGATTCCTGAACGAGAGTCAGGATAGCAAACCTAATCTGATCAATACAGCACTCTTCACAAAGTTAAAAATGATAAAATGGAGACATATATTTATGCAGCTACTAAGGTGCTTTGTCATTTTGCTAGTTAGGCATAATGATCCCTAATGCAACACTGAAAATTTTTAGGCTTTTGTATCCTTGTATCTATCTCTACAATAAAGCAAAGGCATTGATATTTATCGCATAAATTCAGAAGAAATCACAAACATTTGCAGGAAAAAAAAAAGAGTCACTAAAGAAAATGAGGAAATAGTAATGTTAGTATCACCTCTTTGGGCTTTCATTTATACTAAGATGCATATCTGGATAATTTGGCATCTATCATATATCATGTATAGAAGGTGGTTTCTTCTACATACTTGTCATAATACTAAAATATTTGTACTCTAAAAATAGATTAATATGATGTACTTTGTACTGTAATGTGCTAAGATGTGTTGTAAAATTTTAAAACACACATCTCAGTTATTTCAGCTGAAAAAAAAAAAAAACCCAACTAATGACAGAACCAAAAAAAAAAAAGCAACAAAATTACTTGTTTACAAAATGGGAATCTGAAATGGATCATAAAGATATGAAAAGAGACTCATCCTGAGTAGTCATCATCCAGGAAAAAAAAGCAAAGTAAAATGAGATAACATTAGATTGGTGAAATTTAAAGAACCTGCCTAATATTAAATATTGGACAAAAAACAACAACAACATTTTTTTTGACCCTGGAGCAGGATCCTGGAACTTTTTTATGCACTACTTGAGAGGATACAATTGTTAAGTTACTTCAGAAAGCAATTCAGCAAGATCTGGAAAAACTGAAAATGTGCTTTCATTATGACCCAAAATATTTCACTTCTAATGATATATTTTCTAGAATCTCACTTATGTAAACCAGAAGCTATGTCTAAAACTATTCATTGTTGCATTACTTATAATATTAAAAAGTGGAAGTGAAATATGCTTCAATAGGGGACTGGCCAAACAGTTTAATATTCTGATATATAATTGCAATTAAATAAAATAACTTAGAGACCATAACAAGAGACAAAGGACATTATATAATACTAAAGGGATCAATCCAACAAAAGTATATAACTCTTGTAATCATATATGTACCCAACACCAGAGCACCTAAATATATGAAGAAAATCGTGGTGGACAAAAAGGGAGAGGTCCACAATAATACAGTCATAATATAGGATTTTAACACCCCATTGACAGCAATACATAGATCAACCAGACAAAAAATCAACAAGACAACAGTGACCTTAAATGACACACCTTATCAGATGGATTTAATTGATATTTACAGAACGTTTCTTTCTAAAGCAGCAGAACATACATTCTTCTCAAGTGCACATGGAACATTCCCTAGGATAGGCCACATGTCAGGACACAAAATAAGTCTTCATACATTCATGAATATTAAATTAATATTGAGAAGCTTCTCTCAATGCAATGGTATGAAACTAGAAATCAATTAAAATAAAACTAAAAAGCACCCAAACACATGGGGGTTGGATAGCACGTTATTGAGCAATGAATGGGTCACAATGATATCAAGGAAGAAACTGGAAGTTACCTTGATACAAGTGAAAATGAATACACAACAACCCAAAATCTACAGGACACAGCAAAAGCAGTCCTAAGAGGAAAATTCATGGCATTACAGGCAGGCATACCTCAAGCAAGAAAAATCTCAAATAAACAATCTAACCCTATACCTAAAAGAACTAGAAAAAGAACAAATAATGCCCACATTAAGTAGAAGAAAGGAAAGAATACAGATTGGAGCAAAAATAAATGACATAGAGACTAAAAAAATTCAAAAGATGAATGAAACGAAGAGCTGGTTATTCAAAAAGGTAAACAAGATTGACAAACTTTTATCTAGACTCCTCAAGGAAAACAGAAAGAAGAGCCAAATGAATAAAATAAAAAATGAAAGAGATGTAAAAACTGACCCCATAAAAATACAAAAGGTTGTAAGAAAATATTTAGAAAAACTATGCCAACAAATTGGACAAGCTGGGCAAAATGGATACATTTCTTGAAACATACAATCTTCCAAAACTGAATCATTAAAAATGAAAAAATCTCAACAAACTAATTACAACTAACAAAACCAAGGCAGTAATAAAAAACAAAAAACACAACTGACAGCAGTCAAGTCAATTAAAAAGAAAAAACAAAAAACAAAAAACCAAAAACCTCTCAGCAGTCCTGGCCAATGTGGCTTTACTTCGGTGGAGTGTCATTCTGTGCAAAGAACGTTGTGGATTCCATTTCTGGTCAAAGCAAATACGTAGGTTGTGAGTTTGGTCCCTGATAAGGATACATATGAGAGGCAACCAACTGATGTTTCTCTCCCACACTGATGTGTGTATGTGTGTCTCTCCCCCACCCCCCCTCAAATCAATAAATGTATCCTGGGTGAAGACTGCAAAAAGAAAATCCTCAGCAAACAAAAGTCCTAAACAAGATGGCTTCACAGGGGAATTTTACTAAACATTCAAAGACCACCACCTATCCTCAAACTCTTCCACAAAATTCAAGAGGGGAGAAGACTCCCAAACTCATGTTACAATGCCAGCATTATACTAATTCCAAAAGCAGATGAAGATACTACAAAGAAATAAAAGTATAGACTAATATCCCTAATGAACACAGATGCTAAAATCCTCAACAAAATACTAGCAAACAGGACCCACCAATACATTAAAAAGATTATACGTCATGATCAACTGAAATTTATTCTGGGGATACAAGGTTAGTACAGTATCTGAAAATCAATAAGCAAGATACACCACATAATCAAAATGAAGGATAAAAACCATTATGATCAAATCAATAGATACAGACAAAGCATTTGATAAAATCCAGCACCCATTTATAACAAAAACTCTCAGCAAATACAGGGAATACAGGGAATATACCTCAACATAATAAAGGACATGTATGACAATAACACAGCCCACATCATACCCAATAGGAGAAAATAAAACCATTTCCCTTACGATTAGAAACAAGACAGGGATGTCCGTTTTCACCACGCTTGTTCAAGATGGTACTGAAAGTACTAGCCACAGAAATTAGACAAGAAGAAACAAAAGGCATCCACATTGGAAAGAAGTAAAATGTCATTATTAACAGATGACATGGTATAGTATCTAGAGAAACTACATATTCCAACAAAAGCTACTAGAATTGATAAATGAATTCAGTAAAGTAGCAGGTACAAAATTAATATTTAGAAGTAAATGGCATTTTATACACCAATAATGAACTATAAGAAAGAGAAACTAAGTAAACAATCCCATTTACAATTTTAGCAACAAAAAAAATTAAGGTACCCAGGAATAAATGTAACCAAACAGGTAAAAGGCCTGTACTCAAAAAATTATAGGATCCTGAAGAAAAAAACTGAGGAAGATACAAGTAAGTGGAAGCATATACCACGTTCATGGATAGGAAGAATTAACATCATTAAAATGTCCATACTACCCAAAGCAATCTATAGATTAGATGCAATTCCTATCAAGATACCGGTGGCATGTTTTACAGAACTAGAATATCCCAAAAATTTATATGGAACCACAAAAAACCTTGAGTAGCCTCAGCAATCTTGAGAAAGAACAATATTGAAGGTATCACACTAAGTGGCATCAAACAATACTACAAGGCAATAGTAATTAAAACAGCATGGTATGGCATAAACACAGGCATACAGATCAATGAAACAGAATAGAGAGCCCAGAAATAAACCCACACCTTTACGATCAATTAATATTTGACAGAGGCAACAAGAACATACAATGGGGTAAAAATCTATTCAATAAATGGTGCTGGGAAATCTGGACAGCTACATGCAAAAAAGTGAAACCAGATCACCTCCTTACACCACACACAAGAATAAATTCAAAATGGATTAAAGACTTAAATGTTACTGATAACCATAAAAATCCTAGAAATAAACACAGGCAGCAAAATGTCAGACATTTTTATAACAGTATTTTTTTGTGATATAGCTCCTCAGGAAAGGAAAACAAAACAAAACAAAACAAATGGGACTACATCAAAAATAAAAAACTTTTGCACAACAAAGGAAACCATCAGCAAAATGAAAAGACAATCCACAGAATGGGAGACCATATTTGGCAATGATATATCTGTTAAGGGATTTATTTCCCAAATTTATAAGGAACTTAACAAAACTCAACACTAAACAAACAAACAATCCAATAAAAAACAGGGCAAAGGACCTGAACACACACTTCTCCAAACAGGACACACAGAGGGGCAACAGACATATGAAAACATGCTTAATGTCACTAATCAGCAGAGAAATGCAAATTAAAACCACCATGAGGTATCACTGCAAGCCTGTCAGAATGGCTATCATCAATAGCCTTGCAGACACCGCCACTACTGCTCTGATGCTTCCCGCACCCAGCCATGGTGAATCCCACCATGTTCTTTGACATCGCTGCCAATGGCAAGCCTTTGGGCCACGTCTCCTTCAAGATTTTTGCAGACAAAGTTCCAAAGACAGCAGAAAACTTTTGTGCTCTGAGCACTGGGGAGAAAGGTTTTAGTTATAAAGGTTCCCTCTTTCACAGATTATCCCAGGATTTATGTGCCAGGGTGGGGACTTCACACACCACAATGGCACAGGTGGCAAGTCCATCTATGGGAGAGATTTGTAGATGAGGATTTCATCCTGTAGCACACACAGCCTGGCATCTTGTCCATGGCAAATGCTGGACCCAGCACAAACAGTTCCCAGATTTTCATCTGCACTGCCAAGACTGATGGCTGGATGGCAAGCATATGGTCTTTGGCCAGGTGAAAGACGGCATGGATGTTGTGACGGCCATGGAGCGCTATGGGTCCAGGAACTGCAGGACCAGCAAAAACATCACCATGTCCACCTACTGACTGTGGACAACAGTAATAAATGTGACTTGTGTTTTATCTTGACCACCAGACCATTCAGGAGTGCACCTCTCACCCCCATGTGCTTGGAATGTTCTATAATCTCCATGTTCTCACTGCAGTTCATTGGGTTCCTTATTTTCCTTACCCTTCCAAGTCGAGCTGGATTGTAGAGTTAAGTTTATGATTATAAAATAAAAACTAAACAATCGTCAAAAAAAAGAATGGCTGTAATCAATAAATCAACAAACAACAAGTGTTGGCAAGGACGTGGAGAAAAGGGAACCCTCGTGCACTATTGGTGGGAATGCAAATTGCTATAGAGTCTTCTCAAAAAATTAAAAATGAAACTACCTTAATGATCCAGAGACTCCACTACTAGGAATATATCTAAAGAAAACCAAACACTAATCCAAAAGAAAATACTACCCTATGTTCATTGCAGTGTTGTTTATAATAGCCATGTTTTGGAAGCAGCCCAAGTGCCCAACAGTAGATGACTGGATAAAAAAGCAGGTACATTTACACAATGAAATACTACTTAGCTGTAAATAAGAAGGAAATCTTACCTTCTGAGACAACATGGATAGGCTGGAAGAGTATTATGCTAAGTGCAATAAGCCAGTCAGAGAAAGACAAGTACCATATGATTTCACATGTATGTAGAGTCTAATGAACAAAATAAACTAACAAGCAAAACATAAGCAGACACAGATTGATAGCTTTCAGAATAGGGGAGTTGGAAGGCTCGGTGAAAAAGGTGAAAGAATTAAGTAAAAAAACCCCAACAATCTCATAAACATAGACAACAGCATGGTTATTGCCAGAGGCAAAAGAGTGGTGGCAGAGGGAGATGGAAGAAGGCAAAGGGCAAACCAAATAGGTGCATCTACTATGCACTTACAAATAACTCAACTGGGACAACTAGCTCAGCAATATATAAGAACTTTCTGTAACAAAGAAAAGGAGAAAGGAAAGAAGACAAGTCCTTGTGAGGGCATAGGAGGGTGGGTACAGAGGCTAAGGGGAAATCTCTCTGTCATTTCTGTGTCTCTCTGAATGCTCAGAGCAAAACCCTCGGGATTTCCCTCTCTTAAAACCTGAGAGATAGTAGCATTATTCACAATAGTCAAAAGTGAAATAAAGCAAATGCTTATTAGCTGATAAATAGTACACAAAATGTGGTATATATCCATATAATGGAATATTATTTAAAAATAAAAAATGGATGAAGTACTGATACATGCTAAATATGGATGAGTCTTGAAAACATCATGTATGCTAAGTGTAAGAAGTCAGTCGCCAAAGGCCATATATTGCATTATATCATATAGGAAATCCATAGACAGAGAAAGTGGAATAGTGATTCCCAGGGGCTGTGGGGAGGGAAGAATGGGGAAGGAGTGCTAATGGGCAGACAGTTTCTTTTTGGGGTGATGAAAATATTTTAAAATTAAACAGTGGTGTTGGATGTACAACTCTTTGAAAATACTAAATACTGAATTGTATACTTTAAAATTATGGTGACATATCTTAATAAAACTGTTATTTAAAGAACTCAGGTTTTGGCTGGTGAGAGCACCAGCTGGTCAAAGGGACAAAACTTTATCAAGCATCTTCCTCAAGTGGTACGTTACATAAGGAATAAACTGTCAAGGCATAAACATTCAATCTTTTTCAGGAGTCTTTATTTTTAAAGAATGTATCATTGGGAAGGCTTATTTCATAATGATTTAAAAATAATTGCTGAAGAAAAGACTTGAACCATGAAAAAGCCTTTTCTACTACTATCAGCACTTAATCATTTTTAGAATTTTTAATAGTATCAATGGAAGCCTGATGGGCACCAGAAGGGGACCCTATAAAGTATAAAAATATCTGACTGGCAGTGGGGAATCAGATCTTTTTATTAAAAAAATAGCATGGTTCTTTTCTTAAGGGGCAATAATAAGACTATTTGTCAACATTGCATGACCTTCTTCAAACCATAAAGAATTCTATTTTAGCAGGGCTTTAAACTAACTGAAAAGGTAGAGATAATCTTAGTGAGACTGTGAAGTTACTTGATTTCAATATTGCCAAACATTTTCCCCCTTATTTGCTGATATAAAGAACATTTTTCTCAGGGTCTAGAGTAACTTTGTAGTACCAGCAGAAGCCAGTTAAAGCATGGACAACGTAAAGGGACTATCTGCTTCCAAATGGGGTAATCAAATTCTAATGTACAAAATTCAACATGAAAACCTAAAACTGTGCTTTATATTATGAGTTACCATTAACATCTAATAATTTCTATAATTATTAAAAGGTCTAATTATCTCTTTTTGGTTTCAATATAAATAAAAAGTTAGTGCTCCATCTTAATGAAAGGACAAGCTATGATTTACAAGCTAAAATATATAGAACTAATTTATGTAGCCCAAACAAATAAACTTTTCTCTTTACGTATCTACAACTTATCCAGAAGTAACTGACAAACTTTCTCAGTTTCTGGGTAACAGTAACATTTCAAGTCTACAATCATGAAGAGCTTGGAAATTCGGTACAATAAAATTTCAGAAATAGTTTCTTGAATTCTAAGATGATCATATTTTCATTTACAGACTCTGCAACTCAAACTATACTTTCTTTCTACAGTTTTGGTACACAAAAAGCTGAACCAATGATACAGTTTCTCTGCTTGCATGACACATGCAGCACTGGTCATACCTTGTGCATCTGAAGGTTAAATTCACCTTGCAGTATTTCCCCTGTCCGAGCTTCCACTCACAGGGTGCAGCTTGTCAGTGTAAGGCTGTAGTGATCTCAAACCACTGCTAAATTAGCATCCCTAGGCTGCAGGTCTGGCCCTAAAGTATCTGCCCCCTTGGAAATCCCTCAGGCAAATGGGAGCCACTAAAATTTAGGCCTGGCATCAAAGAAGGACTTTAAAAAATAAGATAAAAATGTTAGCCAGAGTAATTACCTCTAACCTATTTTTTTTTTAAAAATGAAGAGAATAATGTGTAGTAAACTTTCATTATAACTACTTTTATTTTAAATCACTTATAAGTGGTTGACTTGTTTTGGAGAGTTAATGGAAATATTTTGTATGTTGATTGTGGTTATACAACTTCATGCCACAACTCATGTCAAAAATCATAAAACTGTATGCCACAAAGAGTGAATTTTGCTATAACTCACTCTTAATAAACCTGACTTAAAAATAAAGCAATTATCTTGGAATGACAGAATTAGAGATTTTCCTCTACACTTTCCTGAACTTAAGAAATAGTCTAAAGTGAACATAATGTAACTGCAGTCAGGAAAGAAAAGAAAAAAACAGAATTAGATTCCTACTGTGGCCATCCTGTGCCTCCCTTCCATGCCCCTGGGGAGTACAGGCAGGCAGAGGAAGGCCCAGGGCAAGGAGGTGGGTTCCTCACTGTGGGTTACTGGGCCCATTTATTGCCACCTCATCCCATGAAATCTAAACTAATGTGAAAACAATACCCCAATGATAATAATGTAAAAAGAAAAAGAATAAAGCTAATTTTCATCAAAATTTAGACGTGAAGGTTGTTGCTTAGCATGTGGGAGCCAAGAGGTTTAAAGGGTGTGTTTCCTTCCATGTACCTATGCTATTAGATTCTCCTGAGCTTAGGTTTATATACCCTGAAGGTCATTTCTCTTGCTAAGGCACGCACCCTGTGCACTTGCACAGTGAACTGCGACACAGGACATCTCACATCTTGGTACCCATTGCCACACAGGACTCTAAAAGGCTTGGAAGACTTGGAGGACCTGAAATCGACTCATCCGTCTATATATGCTAAATATCATCCTTGAGCCAAACTGGAGTGTCAGAAATAGCTTCCTAGAGAATTACTTTCAGCTAAGGTGCTATTCCAGCCATTTACATTCTATTCAGTAATAGAAGAAAAAGCCAGATGAGCCTGATTTTGTAACAGACAAACTACTAGGGATGCTGTTTGCTTCATCATACAGTGGTCTCTCCAAGGTGACTCAGGAGAAAACACTCCAGTCTCAGACCCAGAAACAGCAGATTCTCCTGAGCAACCTGGTTTTTATCCTTCAGACACTTTGAATCATGTAATTCATTAGTGTTTCTCTCTTTAGCATGACTACTAGGATACTTAGAACCAGAGTGGCTGGCTCCCTTTGTATTTACTTTTAGCAAATACATGGAGTGTTAACAACATATGGTACATTCTGTATATAATTTTAACCTTGGCTTCACCTTATTTTTATAATCTGTATCTTCTCTTTAAATTTTCTCATTCCATTATCAGTTTTCTTGTTTTTAAAAGATGTTTCAAATATTTTTGGAATGAGATGAAATGTTAAATATGTAAATAACTATAATGTACTCAGTAAAAATCCAGCAAGTTTGTAACTTTTCAATGAACTGGTTCTACAGCCTACTTTCAACAAAGTGAAATATCAAATACATAACTAACTATAGTATACTCAAAACAAATACAGATTAGTATCTTCTCTATTAACTGATCCAACAGCCAACTTTAAATGAAGGGAAATATTAAATATATACAGATCTATACTGCACTCAGTATAAATGCAGAAAAGCTATAACTTCTTTATTAACTGTTTTCATAGTCTACATTCAATGAGGTGAAATATTAAATGCATAGAAAACTATTAAATGTATAGCTAACTATAGTGTACTTGGTATAAAAGCAGAAAGTTTGTAACTTTTCTATTAACTAATCCCATAGCTCACCTTCAGGGGTTTCCATAGTTGCAGTGATAATTTTTGGTCTGATATATCATCTTTGGATACAGGCTCTATCAATTCCAGATTAGGGATCATCACATATTGATATTATTTGTGGTATTAATGGTTTGCAGAAAATAAAACAAATGCAAAATCGTATCAGAAATGGGGTTTTTATTACCTTATTTAGAAATCAGTACTTCCAAAGAGTCATTAATAGAAAACCAAGCTATCATTTTAATTAAGATTTTTTTCAAGTTCTCAACAAGACACATTGCAAGTGAACTGCAAATGATAATTGTGTAGTTCATTTTTTAGGACACCTCCTAAATACTAACATGCAGAGGCCCAGTTTTTCTATGTAGAAAGTGGGAACATCTTTTGGCTTGGGTTAAAAATTCATCTTTGGTAGTGCAAACATGAAAGTTGCACTACCCTGTAGTGCAACTACCTGGTAGTGTAACAGGATTGCTCAGTTCTGGAGCTACTCATGTGGTAGAGAGCTCCACAGTATATTATTTAGCACAATGTAAGAGGCATTTGTTAATGGGACTTCATGCCACTGCCCCCTTATTCACAGGGTGAAGCCAACCATGGCAAGCTCTGGACAACTCTGGATAACTACAAAAGTAAATGATAATGTAATTTCATTTCCCTTTGAGTTATTAATGCCATCTTTGGTTTAGAAAAAGTAAGGAAGTCTTACTGATCATCTTATGAACTCTGACATAGGATCTAAATCAAACAAGATGAAATTTCAAATGTCCCATTTTGCTAACTAAACTCACTTCATGGAAGAATGAACTAGGAAGCTACATGACCATAAGCATCAAGTCCACTCTGAATTTCCTTTGAGTAAATCAGAAATGGCTAACAGGCAAGGGGGCTTCGATCTGAGAGCTAAGTTCTGTTTTCGTGTATCTTTGGATTATGGTTCTGAGAATGACAATTGGTGGGAAGGGGAAGACATAAGGGAGATCTCTCAAGTCATAAAAAAACCTATACTCCTTTCACTAACACTGCTTTCTAATGGGTTCCTTGCCACTGTGAAACATGGTGTTCACATAGCAGAGTAACTGTGTCAGTGGTCACCCTGAGGTCCACTGAAAAGCACACAGATAGGTACGAAGAAGGCAGAGGTGAGAATGAGTAGCCAGAAACCTGAAGATGCCAGGTAGATAACCTAATGGTAAAGCACCCTTACTTGAACTCAGAACACCCTGGGCTCCATTAAGGGTCACTGTCCATGCAATGAATGTTTGGCAGGGTGTCTGGCTGCTGAGCACCATGTACTGTGCCAAGGCTGTGGGGCTGGCCTTACCACCTCATAGGAGAGCTAATACAGGCACAGAATAGTTAAAGAGTTTAGATGATGAGAGATGACTTTCTTGAAGAAACTTGAGAAAGGTTGTAAGGAAGATTTAGCACTTAATTGGGAGCACTGAGAATACACAGAAATCCACCTGTGATGGAAAGAGGGCAATCAAAGTAGATCAATTATCATTCATTGAAAGAAGAAACCCACCTTACTCATAACCCTTAAGATTTCACAACACGTTCCCCTCCTGTTGCTTTGCCTCTCTTCATTCTGACCTATTTACTATAGCTCGGGGTGACTGCCACCAACCACGACCACAACAGCAACAGCAACTTCCAATAAGTCTCCTTTGTAAACTTAAGTATGGTGAAGTTTACCATTGCTGGTTCCCAGGTCCTCACAACCAAATGCCAGCTTTACCTTCCAACTTTGCAAATCACAAGGTCCTTTAAGGACACATCCTAGACACTACTGAGCCACTTCACACTTTAATACAATAATAACATGAGATCATATACACCTTTATACACACTTTTTGTGTTTCTCTGGTCAGCTCAGCTCTCATTTTTTGGAGGAGCCATTCACTCAGCCAACATTCACTGACTGAGCCCCAGTGACATGCCAGGCACCATTCAGACACAAAGCACCAAACTCACTGTGAGTTCAGTATTACCCATGTTACTGACAAAATTTTAGCAAACCTATGGATTTAGTAATTCAACTATATAACCTTGAAATTACTTAATATTTTAAAACTTCAAGGAAAGTGCAGTAAATAATCTAATAGCCATGCACATACCAATCACCCCCTCACTTAACAGATGCTACTATTTTGTCATGTTTGCTCTAAATGGCAATTTTAATAAATCCTAATTCCTGATAGCTTCCCCCTCCCTTGCCTCTAGAAGTACCACTATCTGAAACTGGTGTCATTCCAAAACAATTTTTCTTTTACTACACATGCATACATTCATAAACAATAGCAAACATTGTTTAAATATTACACAGTATTGTTATATGTATTTAAAGAATGTTCATAATGATAATCTCCTATTCCTATTTTGCAACTTGTGGTTTTCACCCAGAAGTCTGTTTTGCAAGATGTCCATATTGATACATGTAGACCTAGTTATCTCATTTTAACTGCTCTAGAGCTGACTTATCCAGTTTATTTCCCATTTCCATTCTAATGGACAATTATGTTCTAAGATTTTACCTTTGCAAATAATGTTATAATGAGCATTCTCATATATGTCTTCTTGTGTGTAGCACGGGAGCTCCAAACCCAAAATGGGAAGCTGCTTAAGTGTTCATGATATTCCAAAAAAACCACTCAGTGGACTAGCTAATGTGGACATGTTGTTTATCATACACACTACAGGGGAGAGCATCAATGGTGACGGGTCTGTGTGAGAGAGACGGCACCTCCTCCAGTCTGAGGCTCATTATAAGGAGTCCCAGACAAAGGCAGCATGGGTGCAGGTTGCACAAACCTACGTGTGGCCTAGAGCTACATTACCTCAGTGTGTATGTGCAATAAGAAGCAGTCACAGGACACAAAGCTGCTCCCTAAAGGAGATAAGGAGGGAGTTACAATCCATTCCCAAAATAATACACATTCCTCCTGGCCAGTGGCCCTCTGACCAGACCTCAGTCATGGGAGGGAGAAGGGCCATATCCACTGACCCCACACTTGTACACAACTGGAAGACTTTTCCAGTGATACCAAATTCTTTTAAGTTTTAAATCTTACTCTTTTGTCTGATTCTCACTCAACTGTCGAGATTTTTTAGCTTGAGTTTTATAACATCTGATTGTGAACTCATTTTTAGTGATGCTGGTTTCTCATCTGGGGATTCCTGAATAATGTGGAGTTACATTTAGGTTCCAAACTCACATGTGGTGCAAAGCCTGGGGTTTGTGGGGAACCACCCTTTGAGTGGCATGCAGCAATCTTAAACTCAAATGTCTAACCTGGAGAACACACAAAGCCTCATTCTTGGTCCGCTGCACAGGGATAAGCCCAAGACTAAAGTTTTGGGGGCCTGACTGTCCCAGGCCTCCTGCAGAGATAGCTCAAATGTTTCTGGCTCTGGCTCTCAGTTCCTCTTCTAGTTCTTACGCCTGGCGATTTTCCTTTCTCTTTTGCCATTTCTAGGTACTGACTTCTATTCCTAGGACTTTATCAGTAGAATTTCTACATTAGTTTAGTTAGCTAAATTGCAAGAATAAAAGTCCTAACTGAATTTTGTAAATGTTCAACTAATTTTTCTATCAGTATAAAATTATATATTTTTAAAATGTTGATCCACACTTTTTAGAAATATGTAACACAATATTATATTGAATTTATGAATTGCTTTTTGATGCTACACATACAGCTAACTTTCAAAAATACTGAATATAATTAAAATTAATTTGATAATTTTTAACCTCTTTGGCAAATTATTTCATTATAAGAGAAGTAGAATATTTATTTACAATTTTACAATTGTCTTATAATTTTTCTTCCTGTAAACAACTGGTTGTATATTTAAAAATGATCACATAATTTGAAATTTGTATTCTTAAAGTTTAATTGATCTTATTTGTATACTTTAAGCATTACTAAGAATACCAAGTGCACAATTGGTGAGGTACAGAGACAAAAAATTTCATGAGAACACAACTTATAAGCCTATATTTTAAAATTCATAGCAATAGTTAGGTAGAAAAGATAAACTACAGACAGCATTCTCTCCACTAAGAATTGTTCTGGCCATGAGTAACAGAAGACACTGAGAAGCAGAGTAATTACACTGTCAGAAATAACTGAGAGGCAAGTTACTGTGGGGACACGCCTACTTCGGAGTAAACAAACCAAGCTTTAAAATGCAAGTGACAGGAGTGTTTTATGGTAGGATTTACTGTAATATATAATTACTACGGAAGAAATCCAAAGATAGGATAAGCAGGGATATCACCATTTGGAGCTTGTGGCAGTAATTTTTATAGCAATGATGTTTTAAAATGGCATAAAAGCCTATTTAAATATGATTAAATGTGGGTTTTCTTTTCCAGTAATATACTGGTTTTGAATTTACTATATTTGAATATAATAAATTATTTCATACAGTAATTATTTCATAGGGTAGTTTTAAAAAAAATTAAAGGCAAATTGAAGGCGTTTTCAAAAGCTAACTAAATATTATCATTTAGAAATATTTCCTAGTTAAAAAAAATCAATACCAGGTTTTCAAGCTAGTTAGCTTTACCAAATAATTAGAAATTGTGAAAAACATCCATTAACTGTATTTATACATGAGAAATCAAATTTCTATATGTAGCATACTAGCTTCTGCTATAGAAGCTTACTAATGACATATAGAACATATCAAGCACAGGACTGAAGTATAATCCAATATTGAAAGAGGCTTCTTAAAATTAGAATAAATTGGCATTTTTGGTGTCAAATTCAGGAAGGAACTTTAATAGCAACAACACGAACAGAATCATTTGTTGCATCCAGAACAACTTAATAGGGCATGCAACTTGAAGGTGTGTAAAAAGCAAGAGCCACTGGCCCTGTACCTGGTGCTGGCGATGCTTGGTGATTCTGCTCCAAGCCTACATCTTTCTAGCTGACTGGCAACAATCTGCCTTTCCACTTCCAGTTCTCGGGTGAGTCGTTGAAACTGAAGCTCCTGTGATTCAAGGAAATAAAAGGCATATAAGGTGTCAAGTTGGGCTGCTCAGGCAGACATATGAATTAAAGTATGTCACAGGAAACATAGGAACATACCATAACAACACCATAGTATGGCTTCATAAAATTAGCATTTTTAATGGAGTCATGAGCCTAATAACCTACTGATTTGTAGGTTTTTCAAAGTAAAGGCATTAGAACATAAGCCTTTGTTTGGAATTGAAAACATGTAGATATCTGTTTTTCTTTTCCCTTTTTTTGGTGCCAACTGAGGTTTTCTAACAGTGATTCTGCTACAGCGCTGAATGGTACCCTGGGGTTGCAGTCATTACTTGATATGTATACAGTAGAGGCACAGCAACCAGTACAAGCTATGCATACTCAATAGCTAATTTTTATGTCCTTCATACTGTATATGTTAGCACAGAATTAAAAAAACATAAATTCCAATGATGAGAATCACTTTAGCATGTTTGATAAAAGCCTTTTTAATTGCTAAGGGGAAAAAATCACTCCAGTCCCACAGAAAAAATCTTGCAATATAAGCAACAAACTTTTTCTATTGCTACAAATATGTTCATGTGTCACTGTATGAAGGGGAGGGAAAAAAGGTCTGAGCAACAGGAGCAAATTTAAAATTGTATTCAAAAGCTGAAAAAATTGTTCGAGGAAGTTATATTCTTTGTTCTATGCTGCATCATGAGGGCAAGGAAAGTCCTATTATAGGAGAAAATATTATAATTTTTTTTGGTACTTATCTCACTGTTACCTTGACAGTATTTTAATCAACAGAAAATATGCCATGTCCTAAAACATATATAGATCAAATCAAGTATACAGCAAAGGCTTTAAAGCCACAAACAACATCTCCAAGCTCCCCTGTGCCACATTATCTTCTTACAAGCCTACTCAAAGCAAATGCTGAATTTGCAAGGTGTTTAATTGAACAATGACTTGGAGTTCAAAATACCAGGCACATAAAGCATAAACCTAGAATTAATTAGAAATAAAATTACCTGAAATATTTTCCTTTTTAAAAAATTTTTCTATTTTTAAAATACATTTTATTGATTATGCTATTACAGTTGTCCCATTCATACTCTTCTTTATTCCCCTCCACCCTGCACCCCATTCCACCCATATTCCATGCCCTCTTAGTTCATATCCATGGGTCGTACACATAAATTCTTTGGCTTCTACATTTCCTATATTATTCTTAACCTCCCCCTGTACCTAATAATTGTGCTTCTTTTTCCCTGTACCTTTTCCTCCATTTTCCCCCTTCCTCGCTCAAACCCCCCCATGTGATCTCCATTTTTATGATTCTGTTCTTGTTCTTAGATAAGTCCCTTTAACATTTCATATAAGGGCTTGGTGATGATGAACTCCTTTAACTTGACCTTATCTGGGAAGCACTTTATCTGCCCTTCCATTCTAAATGACAGCTTTGCTGGATAGAGTAATCTGGGATGGAGGTCCTTGCCTTTCATGACTTTGAGTACTTCTTTCCAGCCCCTTCTTGTCTGTAAGGTCTCTTTTGAGAAATCAGCTGACAGTCTGATGGGAACTCCTTTGTGGGTAACTGTTTCCTTTTCTTTTGTTGCTTTTAAGATTCTCTCCTTATCTTTAATCTTGGGTAATGTAATTATGATGTGTCTTTGTGTGTTTCTTCTTGGATCTAACTTCTTTGGGACTCTCTGAGCTTCCTGGACTTCCTCAAAAAGTATTCCTTTGCTGGATTAGGGAAGTTCTCCTTCATTATGTTTTCAAATAAGTTGTCAATTTCTTGCTCTTCTTCCTCTCCTTCTGGCACCCCTATGATTCAGATGTTGGAATGTTTAAAGTTGTCCTGAAGCTTCCCTAGCGTCTCCTGACTTTTTTTTTTTGAATTCTTATTTCTTCCTTCTGCTCCAAATTGTTGATCTGAATGTTTGAATGTTTCTTTCCTGTCGCTGCTGATTCCCTGTACATTTTCCTTTATTTCACTTTTCATAGCCTTTACTCTTTCCTCTACTTTGCAACCATACTCAACCATTTCTGTGTGCATCCTGATTACCAGTGTTTTGAACTGTGCATTTGATAGGTTGCTTATCTCTTCATCACTTGTGGTATTTTCCCTGGAGCTTTTCCTTTGGGCCTTTATTTATTTATCTATTTTTGGTCTTGTCATACCTGTTACATAGTAAGGGGCAGAGCCCTAGGTATTTGCTAGGGTGGAGCAACCCACATCAATGCACTGTGGCACTGTATGTGGGGGAGGGGTATGAGAGAGAACAATGCTGGTTTTGCTGAGCTCTCTGCTGGTTTTCACTCACTTCTTCCGCTACCCACAAGCAAATTGGGCCCTTCTGGTGCTGATTCCCATGTTGGTAGGTTTGTGTATGCTCTAGGACCCTTTGGGTCTCTCCAATGAACTCCCTGTGAGGCTGGGAGTTTCTCCCACAGACTCAACCCCCACAGGATTTTCCAGCCAGACATTTTGAGGTTTTATTTCCCCACACTGGAGCCCTGGGTTGCTCCATCTCTCTCGCTTCCCAGTTGTTCTTGCCGGTTCAGCTGCACACAAATGTGGGACCACCTGGTCCACCAGCTGCTGCCTCCAGCCACCATTTTGCCACAAGTCCTCTGCACCCACCTACCTATCTCCACTCCTCCTACAGGTCAGGACGAATGTCTCTTCTATAACTTCTTGGTTGTTGGACTTCCATATACTCTGATTTTCTGGCATTTCTGGGTTATATTTGTTTTTAAATTTGTCATTGCCCTTCTTTTGGTTATGTAAGGAAGCACAGTGTATCTACCTACGCCTCCGTCTTGACTGGAATTTCTACCCAAAATATTATTTATGACAATATATAGTTTTGCCATGTAAAAATAAAAATTTATTGAAAAGCATATTAACTCCCTCTGGAATTAGGCAAATATGCAATTACTTGACAGCTCTGGCTTTGCAAATTCTACAAACTGTTCCCAGAATTATTATTAAGAAATAGTTCCTGAACTCCTTAATTACTTTCTGATGAGAATCCTTTTCTAATAAGCCCATTGGTGTGGGCACATAGGGTATGACCTGAATGAATAATAGTTGGCTCCATAATGCTGTACAACATGAT
Organism: Trachops cirrhosus; assembly: GCA_028533065.1. Taxonomy (NCBI): domain Eukaryota; kingdom Metazoa; phylum Chordata; class Mammalia; order Chiroptera; family Phyllostomidae; genus Trachops; species Trachops cirrhosus. The sequence continues at coordinate 57,609,092 of CM052541.1, forward strand.
CATAGTAGGTAAGCAGGACATTGTCTACCTTTGCCTAACAATTCCTAGACTAGTGGTTCTTAATAAATGTAATAAACTCTAGAGAAGACAAGATAGATAATAATTGTATAATATTCAGTATCTGGCTAAGATAATAGATTATCAGGACACACTTACTTCACACTTACTCTTTCTTTGCCCTCAAACAGTATCATTGTGTGTCTCTGTGTGTGTGTGTGTGTGTTAAGCTGCTATTCTCTCAATTATTATACTTAATTGTTTATTATACACTTTTGTCAGAAGACTGGTTGCTTGTATCAAACTAGTCCAGGAAAGGATGATCCGTGAATCCTGAAATATTCCTTGAGATTCCTCATTACCTTTTTGTTCTGAGTTCAATGGCTACTAGAGATTAAAGGTTGGAGTATTTTCTACTTTTGGAATGGCCAAAAGTTACCAGGGTAGGATTAAGGTATGTTTTATTAACTTAGGACATAAAAAAAACCCTACTTTACTAGACTTTTTTTTTTTACCGTATCTGTGGCTGCCTAAGGTCTTTGAGCATCCTTTCAAGAAAATAGTTGGGAAATTTCCTGCTTTAAAAAGGAGGAAGTTGAGGCATACTCTGCACATAATTCCTTCCTTCAGAAGTAAAGATAGTGACTTTGACTTTGCCAAGATGCCAGATTGTGACTCAGGTGCTGAAACTGAGACTCTGACATCAGAAAACACACAAAGCTCATTTTCTTTCTCTTCCATTTCCTTACTGCATTCCCTGAAACAGGCCTGAAAGTCACATTCCTAAAATGTAAATCACCTCCTCTCAAATTCTGTTTATGCTTGGTGGCAGTATTAGTGGTTTCTTTATCTGATCAATTTTGTGGTACAGATTTGGACACTGTTCCTGGAAGCTTAGTATCAAGGCTGTTTTCTGGTCCTTAAACCAAATCTGGGAATTCACTAAAACCCATTTAATAAATACCTTTTTCTGCACAATTAGCCATGCCAGTCTCTCTTTCTTGCCACGAGAATCCTTGGCTGACACCACTTACAGTTACTGAGTTGCTAGGAGAGCCTATGTATCTATAATGTAGCAAAATTTTTAACTTAAAAACTGGGTAATTTCTTTAAATATTCATATGGATTGAGTAAAGTCCATAGTACATACCTATGGGCCATGGAGCATGTATTGAATACCAGAGTGCCTACTTTTATCAAAACCATTTTACCCTTTATTTGTTCACACTTTTCAGAAGTAGGATGTCATTAAAGCCCCAAAAGCAGAATATCAGGAAACTATGAAGCACTGAATTTGTTAAGGTCACCTAACACCTGTGAATACTTATATATAACTACAATACATATTTTATTGCAAAATTATTAATATTATCCTTACAGAATATAAACTGGGACACATATGTGACTGGGACCAAGATGGGTAAATATTTGATAATTCTGTCTCTACTGGGTTCATAGACTAATGAGGAAGAGATTATTGATTTCCAAACTAACACTCAATAAGATGTTTATGCAGATACCATCTATAAACTTAAAGTGTTTTTTAAATATATTTTATTGATTATGTTATTACAGTTGTCCCATTTCCCCACTTCATTCCCCTCTACCTTGCACAACCTCTGCCACCCACATTCCCCCACTTTAGTTCATGTCCATGTGTCATAAGTTCGTTAGCTTCTACATTTCCTATACTATTTTTGCCCTCCCCCTGTCTATTTTCTATCTACCATCTATGCTACTTATTCTCTGTACCTTTTACCCCTTTCTCTTCCTCCCACTCCC
>CM052541.1:57611370-57626870 GCA_028533065.1 Trachops cirrhosus
GGAACTCCTTTGTAGGTTACTGTCTCCTTATATCTTGCTGCTTCTAGGATTCTCTCCTTTATTTTTACCTTGGCTAATGTAATTATGATGTGCCTTGGTGTGTTCCTCCTTGGGTTCAACTTCTTTGGGACTCTCTGAGATTCCTGGACTTCCTGGAAATTATTTCCTTTGCCAGATTGGGGAGGTTGTCCTTTATTATTTGTTCAAATAAGTTTTCCACTTGTTGCTCTTCCTCTTCCCTTTCTGGTACCCCTATAATTTGGATGTTGGAACGTTTCAAGATGTCCTGGAGGTTCCTAAGCCTCTCCTCATTTTTTTGAATTCTTGTTTCTTCCTTCTTTTCTGTTTGGTTGTTTCTTTCTTCCTTCTGGTCCACTCCATTGATTGGAGTCCCAGTTTTCATCCCACCACTATTGGTTCCCTGTGCATTTTCCTTCATTTCACTTAGTGTAGCCTTCATTTTTTCATCTAATTTGTGACCAAATCCAGCCAATTCTGTGAGCATCCTGATCCCCAGTGCTTTGAACTGTGCATCTGATAGATTGGCTATGTCTTGGTCACTTAGTTGTATTTGCTGTGGAGCTTTGATCTGGTCTTCTGTTTGGGCCATTTTTTTTTTTGGTCTTGTCCAGCCCGGTATGTATGAGGGGCAGAGCCTTAGGTGTTCACCAGGGCAGGGCACCCCAGTTGCTGGGTTGTGATGCTGTATGTGGGGGCGGGGTCCAAGAGGGAACAATGGCTCTTGCTCTGCTCTCTGCCAGATTTCAGTCCCTTCCACTGCTTCCCCCAAGCAAACTGGGCCTTTCTGGTGCTAATTCCTGTGTGGGTCTCTCCAACAAACTCTCCTGTGTGGCTGGGAGTCTCTCCCTGCACATCAACCCCCACAGGTGTTTTCAATCAGTGCCCGAGGCTCTATTTCCTGGCGTTGGGACCCTGGGTTGTGCGGTCTGTCTTGCTCCCCAGTTTCCCCTAGTTTATCTGTGTACGAACGTGGAACCGCTCAGTCAGCCAGCCGCCTTGCATGCAGTCCCTCGCTTCACAATCGCTGCCCTGATAGGTCTGCCCTTTGCCACCCTGTGCCCGGGGTTTGCCTGCTCCAGTCTTGTGCACCCAGTGCTACCGCTTTTTGTGTCCCGAACCCTCTCCGCCCGGCTGCCCAACTCCGCCCTTCCTACCGGTCTATATGAATGTGTCTATTTTAACTCCTTGGTTGTCTGACTTCCATACAGTTTAATATCTGTCAGTTCTGGTTGTTACTTTGTTTCTAAATTGTTGTTGTTCTTATTTTGGTTGCTCAAGGAGGCACAGTGTGTCTACCTACGCCTCCATCTTGGTCAGAAGTCTCTAACTTAAAATGTTTTTATATTTTATCTTCTAAACTTAGATTATGAAGGGTGATCCCTAAGTTAGTATCCGAAACTGGGCATCTGAATTATAAGGTGATCTTGTAGCAAAGAAAATAATGTAAAAAGCATGGACCAACAATTTAGAATATGACAATTTCCTCTTAACTTCTGGGACACAAGACCATAAACAAACTTTGAAAAAGTCAAGGCTACTAATATGCTATAAAAATGGAATCAGTCTACATTTGTTTGAAAGCATTTCTTTATTTTTACTTCATCTATTCCATGTAAATATGTTTTTATCCCTGACTGGTGCGGTTCAGTTAGTTGGGTGTCATACCACAAAGTGAAAGGCTGCTGATTTGATTCCTGGGTTGCGGATTCGGTCTCCGGTTGGGCATGTATGAGAAGCAACTGATGGATGTTTCTCTCTCACTTAGATATTTCACTCCCTGTCTCCCTACCTTCTCCTCTCTCTAAAAATAAATTAATAAAATATTTAAATATATTGTTAAGTATCCTCTGAGAGTCACAATAATAGAAGGAAACAAAGCTTCACTTTCATGACCTTTGTATGGCCTTGAATGGTAAACAGAGAGCCGCACTGCCCAAGAAAGCCCAAGGAAGGACATGCTGTCCCAGCTCTCAGCTACCCTAGACATGCCTCAGCTGCAGAGATACACACTTGACCAAGGGTACACCTTTTCAGGTAGGTTGCATCCAGCTGCTGGAGTGGGAATATAAAGGCTGGGCACAGACTTGCTGGAGAGCTTCCCTTGGGCTTGGCTGCCTGTGTAGTCCCAGGACTGCTTCCCTGCCCCATCCTGCTTTTTGTTCCCCTCTCCATGTGGATAAGAACCCAACCTGAGACAGTATTGTTTTTCTGACTTCCTTACATAATGATAGAAATTTCCTCTCACTCCTAATTTTTAAAAAATATGATGAGATACTTCAGTGTATAGAAAAATATAGACAGTAACACAATAAGCTTTGGAGAACCTGATCCAGCTACAACAAATCTTAATACTTTGCTACATTTGCTTCACATGTTTCAAGGAATAAAATATTAGAGATACGATGAAATCCTTTGGTTTCTTTCTCTAATCCTATTCCTTTCTCTTCCTTCCTTTCCAGAAGAAACCATATTATTGCTATTCCACATTAACATATCCATAAATGATACATAGAATTGCTATGCATGTTCATATAGTTTACATATAGTCTTGTAGGCTGCTTTCATTCTAATGATTTTGAGATTTATCAATATCAGTGCACATAGATCTACTTCATTTATTTTCATTACTCAACAGTATTGTGTTGTACAACTATAGCACAATGTATTTACACGTTTTCACCATGATGAACCCTTTGGTTGTTTCCAATTTTGTGCAAATAATAAGCATTCTTGTATAAACTATCTTGTGCACATGTGCCAGACTACTCCAGAGTAGAGATTCAAAAGTCGAACTGCTGGGTTGAAGACTATGCACACCTGCCACTTTACGTGATAATGACTACTTTCCAAAGTAGTTGTACCAATTTACATGCCAGTCAGCAGTGTCTGAGAGTTCTCATTGCTCCATATTCTCATTGACACTGATTTGCATTCTGGGGCTAAAATTTCTTTTTTTCTTTTTGTGGGGGTGGGGGTGGGGGTTAATTCTGATAGGCATGGGATGCTATCTTGTATTCATTTTACTTTGTATTTCCCTGATAGCTAACATCTTTTCACATGTTTATTGGCCATTTAGGTTTTTGAATCTCATAGATGTGAACTCTTAGGAAAAGACTTTCCATACTGCCAGCCCCAAGGCTTGCCCTCTCCTGTAAAACTGGTTTCTCACCACTCTTATGCTACCATTGCAGCCTTCTAAGGTTTTAGCTTTGGGCAAGGGGTCATCCAGGAGACTCCCCACCTGGGGCAGCCATCCTGAATGGGCAAATGGCAGGTTCAGGATCATGTAGGTGTGGCAGATACCTTCAGGGTGAAAGTCAGGTGTACTGCTTACTTAGCTTAGGATTCTTTCATTTCAGTTCTGGTTTCTTTAAATTCCTTTCTTTATTTCCAGCTTAGCCTTGCTTTTAAAAAGACAATTTAAATATTTTATTCAGCATATTTCATTTTTTCCAGGGGAAAGATTGGTTAGGATAATGTATAGACTCCCATTTCTGGCAGATGCCATCCAACTACAACTGTCCAACTGTCCAACTACAACTGTTTAACTGTAATTAAACTCCTGTTTAATTACTTCACATTATTCTATTTCATTAATTTGGGAGTAGCTACAATAGTTGCTACTGCTGTGATGATATTAATTAAAGAATAGCAGTGCGCACTCCTATCAGGTCCTTAGAAGTGTCACCTTCAACTTCCTGTTTCCACATTCACACTAACCCTCCCTTCTCTTCCAGGCTTAGTTCAGGGGAGTGTGGTCCCTTTGCCTAAGGCTAGCCTTTCCATGCCCCCAGGGTCTAGCTTCTTCGTCTTGATTCTTCAATATTTCCTCTCAGTTTCATGAGTATCAAATTCTCATGAGAAAGCACATCTATATATCAGGACTCCTCAATCTCTGTTTCGTTCCCCTTTGACCTATACTACCTTTTACTAAATATTTGTCTTTGGCTCCTTTTAAAGACAGTATTATTTCAGGCATGAAAATCATTAAAATCATGATTACTAATGCTTTATATAACTTCCTAATGCAAATTAAAATACATAGTAATATTTAAAAATTGTTCATCTGTGCACAAAAAATTATTTCAAATTAGCATGCCTTTCCATGCCCATGTATCTCAGCAGGAAAGTACTGAGTACGGATTATACTGAAAGAGGGAAACTGACGTCATTATGTGATAGATGTTTTTAGTAGTTAAGTAAGAAAGTATTTTTATTTCAATCATTGTTGCTTAAAAATCTCCCCCGCCCCAATTTTACTTTTCTTAGTACAAGGACAGAAAGAGTTTTACATCACTAGAAGATCAACTATAATGATGTTAGATTTTTAAGGTACACAGCATTGCTCAGTGTATGTCTTAGTTTCAGGACATACTACAGCATCTCCCCCGACCACTTCCCAAATCCAAAAGATGAGTAAATTATGGTTGTAATCATAGCATTGAGGCTCTTAAACCAGGTATAGGAAACAATTTAAAAAATGAATATTCAAGAGCTAATGAGAAATTCCCCCAAAACACTCCTAAATACCATTCCCTAATCTAGGCTACCACTAAAACTGAAGTAGCCATATTTTTAAACCACACTTGAACTTCTCAGCCTTAAGATAACCAGTCAATAATGTAAAGGTAGGAGATCAAATGTCCTGACTTTCTATCAAAGTTTACTTAATAATTGACAAATTGTTATTACTCTACCTGGTAGTCACTAAATCATTCATAATTAATTTTTAAAATGCTAGACATATGATGTATATCCTTTGTACTGGCTAGATTCCTTTGTTAAAACGAAATTCAAAATCAAAAAGACTTGAAAAACTAACACTGCCTTTCTTAAAGTGTTTTTTCAGAACACCGGTGTCCCTCTGTCCCACAGGTATTCCCTTAAAGGAAGAAGTTTCGGGTAAAGTAGGTTTGGGAAATGCTGCCCAGATGATTCCAAATCATGACCTTTCACTAGGCCATTTAAAAGTTCTAGTGTCTATCAGTAGTACATTAACTTACAATCCTTTAATCTAGCAATTCTTTTACTTATTTAAATTAAGCATGCCTTTTCTTTTTCAAGAAACAATACTGTCTTACAGGACACAACTTACGCAATACTGGAAAATAAAGCTCATTTAATATACTTATGGATGGTTAAGCTAAGGGATACTATAATGTACTTTACATTTAATATATTTTTAGTACATTGAAAAACAAAATTTTAATCACGTTGTCCAGACTGAATATTTACAAAGGGCAGAGGACTACAAAGGGTTGAACTTCAAGTGGAAGTTTAACTGCTGACCTCACACCACCCCCAGGACATCAAGGGTGCACATTATTAAGACAAGTCTGCTGCATTAGTTGCCCTACACTATGCCTGTTGCTTCTTACATTTAGATTTTGTCTAAGATAAAAGAAAAATACAAGGTCCAACTATCAGTCTGAATTTTTTGTTAACACTAGCTAACATTCTAATAGAAGGTGAATAATTTTAAGAGCTTTACTGTTTTATACCACTGCTAAACTACACAGAATTATAGCTGGTTTTAGCTTTATCTATCCTTCAGATTTAATGAAGCAGAAAAACAGACCAAACCTTGCTAGATGCTCTAAATTTGTATTTTAAAGCTCAGACTCTTATCTGCAACTGTGTCACCAAAGCTCTTTTATTAGAAATCAAAATAAAGGAAGAGAGGTTTACATTAAAATATAAAAGGAAAGCTTTTTGCTTATAGCCAAGTGCAGAACAGCAAGGTAAACATAAAAGCCTAAGCTTTTCCTATAGCACTATGGGTGGCTTTTGAAAATACTGTCTACTTGATAGTAACTCAGTGCCATTAGTTCTTCAGTGTCTCACCAGTCAACCTCTGACCATCACCTTTCTTGTACACTGGTGATGTCCAAATTCACTATTTCTAATCAGACTCAAACCCCATGTTTTCAATGGCTGTCTGCTAAATAACTCTACTGAGCCACACCCTCCTACATTTCCTGTTTCTCCACTGCAGTGGTTCTAAGGTGTGGGATCATTTGGGACCTTCCTTGAATCACCCACTTGCATTTGCACAAGTCCTCCAGGAGGTTCTCATTCATATAACACTCCCAGAATCCCAGTCCTAATGGAACCACCACTCCTCGTTGACTCAGGCTCACACTGCAAGTGTTTCCACCCTGTCATCATTTCCTTTTTTTCTCTTATCCCCCATTCCTCATAATTAAAGGTCTCCCAAATTCTGTTACTCTGTCTTGCTAACACTGGTTTAATCAATCTTCCCATCCTTGCATTGCTATCCTAATTCAGACTCAGTTCAAACTACTGCAAACACCCCTCCTCACTAAGTCTTCTCCCCACTATGGTGGGAGGGGCATCACCTCTGCTTTTCATATTTCTTCCAGATAAATCTGTTGAAGGCACAATACTATTCATCAATAATTTCTATTTTTGCTGAGGTTTACTGAGAAAACCCAGTAAAGTCTTTGTGAAGTACTTCATATGCGTTCCTTCACTAACTCTGCAATCAGCTTGCAAGATGGTAAGGGTTTTATACTCCTTCCAGAGGGCTGACTTTCCTAAAGTCTCTCAAAACTGGGATTTGAAATCTCATCAGTCTGAGTCCTAACCGCATGGTGCTAACCAGGCTCTTCCCACTCTGTAACAGAACTTACTCGGCTGTACTTTAAGACCCATAGCAGTCTGGTCCCCCAAATATCTTTCCTTGGTCTCCTGTAACCCCTTTTCATGCACCTAAACTATCCATGGTTCCCTATACACACCACTCAGAGCTTTTTCTTGTGTTGTTCCATCAGCCTGAAATATCACCTTCCCGTGAGTGCCTACAGTCTTTTATTCAGCCCTTGGAGAGAGTACTCAGCCCCTTACATGTAGATTTACTAAGTTGGATTCTTCTTAAAGAAGAATGAAATTTATATTTCATTCATCTTACTATCCTTTTAACTCCCTGCAAAACCAAAATAAGAAAACACTGCTAATTCAGCCCTGGTTGGCTAGCTCAGTTGGTTAGAGCATCATCCTGACACACCAAGGTTGTGGGTTAGGTCCCCAGCCATGGCATATACAAAAATCAACCAATGAATGCATAAGTAAATGGAATAACAAACCCATGTTTCTCTTTCTGTCTGCCCCCTCTCTCTAAATATCAATTTTTAAAAAATTTGTTTTTTTTTTAAAAATGCTAATTCATTCATTCAGGGTAAATTTATACAGTACATTTTACTTCACAGATTATAGTTGATTGCATGATTTTTAAATGTACTGATTCCGGAGTATTTTTATACAAAAACAAGTATATATTATGGTCTGTCCTTTATGAGGCTCTTAAAATCATTTAAAAAAAATCATATCCTTACAATGTAGGTAAAGAAAAATTAGAAAAACCAATGCTAAAAAAAAGCCCTACTTTTATTTAAAGTCACAGAGAGATGTGGAAGCAAAGCTAGGACTATACTCTGAGTTTCCTGAAATTTTGTTGACTGCTCTTTTAACAAGTAAGCTCTATTGGGAATTTCATATTATTCATGGCGACATGGACAAATAAGGTTTTTTTAAAAAATAATAATGTGTGAACAATTTCAATGGTATGGGGCTTATTGCTGCTCATATGACTTACCCCATGACATTTTTCCATGTCCCCAATTGCTTATACCTGTTCCCACCTGCAGAATTCCCCTAACTCTCATGTACCATATCCCGCCTATCAGAAACTCAGGAGTTTCCCAGCCTTGGAATGACATTTTTGAAAATCTATCTACCAGTCCCATGACACTTTACATTGTTGAAGTAAAAATGCCTTCTCTTATTTTCATTTAACTTCTCTTTTACAAAGTAGAATGTGTGTGTGTATAGCAGAATACATACTCATGTACTGTATAATATAGTATGAACGTGTGTATATAAATATAAAACATTCCAGTTAAGTCTTCTATTAATTGAGGTTTTACTAATTTATGTTTATTTAAGGAAGTCCTAATAGTCAACTCCATACTGAGAAACAGAGGCCTGAAGACAGTGTTGTCTGCAGGAGTCAATGCTACTGCTGTCATTCTCTAACAAGGTGGTTACTAAGGAGAACTAACGTCAAAAACACAAGAAGATTTTCTTTCAAATATAATGTCTTAAATATTTGATTAGCCATTATTTTAAAATTCATTAAGAAATTATAAAAGACAGCTTAATATTAACAATTTATCTGGTTTTCTAGTACATAAATATTTCAAAATTAGTAAGACCAGTGATGCACATCACCTAATGTTAGATGCTTATTTGGGAGTTAATTGACTGCATAACAGATAATAATGCACATAAGTCATTATTTCCTGAAATGGAAAACTGAGAAGAATAAATGACCATTTTAACCCTTCCTCTATGTGGACTAGTTCTTGTGAACACAGCAAAAAATATAAAAATAATAAGAGAAGCAAAAACAATGCTAAATTTAATCTTTTTTCATCAGCATATCTAATAAATAGCACTAGGGAATAACAGGCTAATTTTAAAAATGATTAATTTAAGGTTTGATTAGTACTCAGTGAAGTATCAATATAATGGGGAAAGAAAATAAATAGCATCTAAATAAATACCATCTTTTTAAATGATTATACTTTTTAAAGAGCAGTTGTTTCTTCTGCTTTGCAAATATTTTATAGCTAAAGTGCATAGAGGCGAAAGAGTGATATTACTGGAATTAGAATGTACACCTGTAAGTTGTGCCTTAGCCACTTAGATGGTTCTTTGTGAAGGCTTGTTAGCTGGCTCAGAGGTTTTCAATACTGTTTTCTTAATTTTTTAATTTTAAAATTTATCTCTACGGCTTCACTAACATTATCATTCCTCTCTAAATGAACCTTTAGAAACTGCCCCAGGAATCTTGAGAAATAAGACAAAGAAAAGCCAATGTACTATTGATAAACACAAGGTATATCTAACTTACAAGGGACATTAAGGCCTTAAGGACAGAACTGGGGCATGTCTAGCTACAGGCTGAGTCTCAACATGTCTGAACCCAGACACATGCCCATCCAGTTTTCAGGCCTACAAGTGTTTCTGTATTTTATGTCCCTCTGCTTTTTGACTCTGCTTTCTCCCCTAGCATCCAGCTGTTTTTCTCTGGTTAGCTATACACAAAAGCAATTTTAATTTATTCTTTGTTACCCTTACTTAATAGCTGTCTGTTCCCTACTTAACCTAAAAAAAAAAAAAATCAAACCAGGTAAATAATGTTGCTTTTTACTTGTGTTACACTTATTTAACTCAGGAAAAGTAAAAAAAAAAAGAATTCTTAGACAAAGAAGTTCCAGATTTCAATATATGATATTTTTATTGATTATTGTTCAGACTAATTTACTTATTTGAAAGAATGTTTAAATCACCACATTTGGAATTCTTTTCTTGCATATAATAAAAATTCATGAAGAAATATATCTGCTTATGTTTGGAACAGGTATAATTTGATATCAAATGTCTTAAGTTTTTATTTTGTGTTAAGTCATAACATTAATCATAATATTTGGTACAAATGAATGAATGCTACGTACTCTACATATTTTTTTCTCTAATTCTATAAAAGTACAGGCCACTATTGAGTTGAGCTATCACAGGGTGGAAGGGGCAAAACAAATGACTTGCTCAAGGTCATACAATTAGCAAGCGAAGAGCAGAAAATAAAATTCTAAATTGTTGCTCTTTCCATTACAGGAAGCTAAAAACAATTTAGGTCGTCTCATTTTCTATTCCTGAAGGTTATATTTAGAACAGTAATAGACATTACTGCTTTAAAACTTTCTTCCCAAATCAAATAAAGCCCTGAAATGAAATAAGAATTAAAGAGCCAGATGCTGGTATATGTGGGAACTTACTAATTATGACAAAGGTAGAATTTCATTCAATGGAAAAAAACTATTGGCATAATTAGAAAAAACAAAGCTAGATTACAACCACAAACCATGCACACACACATTCTATAATAAATGTAGCAAAATTCTCAAATATATAAGATGACCTAGGAGATTATTTTTATAACCCTAGGGATGATAGAGACCTTAAAGAATACAAGAAACCTGAAAATTGTAAGGCATAAAAGAGAGACACATCTACCTTTGTATGCCAAGATCATGCAAACAAAGTTAAATGAAAAAAAGTTAAATATTTGTTACACAGAACACATAACAGCCATTTAAAATCTCATGTAAACAAATTTTACCAAATACAGTAAAAGAGACAAAGGGCGATGAACAAGCAAAGTCATCTAAGATGGAATGTAAATACTAATCAAAATATCAGAACAAAATACTCAATTTCACTCATAAGGAGAAAAAAAATAACGATGAGACGTTATTCATCACACTGGCAATCATTATAAAAGTGGTCACATTCAAGGCTGGGGAGGAGGCAGAGAAAAGGGCACATACTATGCATATGAGTGTAATTTCCTATAACCCTTTGGGAAACAATCTGACAACATCTACTGAAATTAAAAATACAAATTCCCCATAACCTTGGAATTCTTTTGGATATTTACACAAATAAAAGCAACCATATACGTAAAATATTAACAGCACCATTATTATAAACAGTTTGAATGTCTATCTAACATGGCAATATGTCAACAAACTATGGAATCTCCATACTACAGGTACAGTTTAATAACTGTGTAGTTATTAAAAAGAATGAGCTAGACCTTTATCTGTTGCCTCAGGAGGACCATTATATATAATTAAGTGAAAAAGCCAGTTGACGAGCTGAATAAAACACAGTGAAATAACAAAATAAAAAAAGCCAAAAACATTTATATGGGATTGTTTGCGCATGGAGAAAACTCATAGGAACATAGCAGAGCAGTAAGATTGGTTACTGTGGGAGGATGAGACCAAGAAAGGGACTGAGATGACATTTATATTTTTATATAATCTCTTTATATTTCCACTTACTACAAGCATATGACTTTTTAAATTAAAATCGAATTCATAAAATTAAGAAGAAATAAAAGAATAAAAGAGCTAAAAAGATAAAGTATTGTTTAAATACTACCAGGACAGACCCTGCTAAGGAAACAGTCCCATTCCTGGAAAATGATATTCTGATTGAGAGATGAGCTGATATTTTTGCTCTTGTGAAGCTATTAAAGTATGCTAGGGAGGATCCTTCAAGTTACTAGATGTGGTGCTGCCTGGTGCATGAATCACCTAATAGAGCCAATTAGATCGTCTAAAAAGTAAATGAATAAATAAAGTACTCTAAATGGGTTCAATAACATTCTAATGTCCTGTAAAGGTGCATTCTAACAATGAGGAACAACACTTAGCAGATTTAAAATTACAAGTATTCGTAAGGGTCTGGAGAAAAGGTGCTGTTTGAATATAAATTGTTGTTAACTTTTGGGAGAGCAATTTAATAATATCTGAAAAAATTAAATATGTACCTCCCCATGAGCCCATCAGCTCGACTGCTGAGACTTTGGATATACTTGGAAAAGTACACAAACCCAACTGATCATACTCAACTGGAAACAACCTGATGTCCATCAGTGAGGACTGGTTAAATAAACACATTACATACATCTATATAAAAGGACTCCACAGAACTGCTTAAAAGAATTGAAGTAAACCCACATGCACTGATGTGGAATAATCTCCAAGAAAGATTATTCAAGAAAAAAAAAGCAAGGTAGTTATTTTTAAAAAGACATATGCTGGAGCATGCAGAAAACTGTTTCCTTGATGTATGCTCACGAGACTTGATTTCAGAGAAAGTCTTCATAGTTGGGAAAAAGGACTAGACATTTGTAGGGTGGTTTACTTTACATTTTATACATTTTAGGTGAATATTCAATTTCTTTTACCTTGAGTAAGTATTCATTTGTTATTAATTTTTGTAAATAAAACAGCTATTTATTCATGTATACCACATTAAGGCCCTATTTTTATTAATAGTTAAATGCTTCAATTCTAACCTATTGAAGAAGACAATGTTTTAAGGATTAGTTTTCATGAAGAGCAAGAAATACCTGACAACAGTAATAAATATCTTATTTGAAAATATATACTGTATAATGAACTGATTGATTTAATGGATTCTATTGCACTGTATATATATTTTGAAACTTTGCAGGACTCTTTAATAAAGAATTAGTGTTTTTAGAAATGTGCTTTGCAGGATGCTCTGTAGTTTTAATTAATTTTCTTCCATAAACTGCTAACAAGGAAGGAAGGAAAGAGCAACTTGTGCTCAATGTAACATAAAATCAAGTCTATATAATCTTTCTTATAAATTCTATATAGTTTTTAGAAATAAACACTGAAGAGGACCCTATTCTTAACTTTACATTTTAAATCATATCAGGGGGGAATCATATACTATGCATCAAATGGTAAATTTTTCATGGTTTGAAAGGGTAGTCATTTATTGTATTATATAATTATGATCAGGTATTCAAAGTAGAAATGATTTTTAAAGTAATAGTTGATTGTTTATATATTTACATATGTATTTTTGTGGCAAAATATACCTTTACCGTTTTAACAGTTTTTAAGTGTACACTTCAGGGGCATTAAGTACATTCACACTGTTGTGTAACATCACCACCATCCATCTCTGGAATTTTTTATCTTCTCAAATTGAAATGTCACAGACATTAAATAATAATTTCCAATGTCTTCCTCCACACAGTCCATAGCAACCACCATTTTATTTCCTGTCTCCATTAATTTAACTACTCTAGGTACCTCATATGAGTGGAATTATATGATATGTCTTTTTTTCACTTAGTATAATGTGTCTTCAAAGTCCATCAATTGTAGCATGTGTTGGAATTTCCTTCCTTTTGAAGGCTGAATAATATTCTACTACATGTATATATACACTACAATTTGCTTATACATTCATCTATAGATGGATACTTGGGTTGCTTCATATATATACATTTTTAAAAACACAAAATTCTGTAACAAATTTAAGCTAAATTATCCAACAAAACATATCCTAAAATATACATTTCTATTTTCTTCTCTAGTAGATTCTTGTTCTGTTAAAATACTATTACCTTTCACAAAATTCTGTAGTCAAAGGTCTTATCTACAAGAATGTGACTAGAATTATGGCTTTCCCTTCAGCAGTTTAAAGAACTCACTTGATTATACATTTATTCGTTGTTTAAACTTTGAATGCCTACTATGTGCCAGGCACTGTGGTAGGAAGAAAGGGCAGAAGTGAAGAGAGAAGGGTGGGAGGAAAGGGATGGGGCAGGGTTGGGGTAGAGGGAGAGAATTTGCTCCACAGCCAGACTCAGGAAGTCTGTGTGGGGGCCACAGGAGGAGAGGGGTCTGAATCTTACATGAAGTATTTTTCTCAGGATAGTAGGGAATTGAATGAAAACATTCAAACTGAAATATCAAAATAAATGCCAATTTAAAGATGCCAAATAAGATTAGGTACCCAG
Source organism: Trachops cirrhosus (assembly GCA_028533065.1). Lineage (NCBI taxonomy): Eukaryota > Metazoa > Chordata > Mammalia > Chiroptera > Phyllostomidae > Trachops > Trachops cirrhosus. Next base: position 57,624,830 of record CM052541.1, read on the forward strand.
TAAGTTTGGTAAGGAAGAGCTGAGTGGTGCTGATGAGACCATGTGGCTTGGTGCCCATTCTTGTTTACCTGGAACAACAAGGCCAACACTGGCTGGCTCACTAGATGTTAGGTCTTCAGGGTGTGTGAGCTTTAATGAACTTTCAAGTTCCATAAAAACTCCTAATCACAGATATTTTGTTCTAATATCCTAGAGGGGGTATTGGCATACTTTTTCTATAAAGGGCTTGATGGTAAAAATGTCGGGCTTTGTGGATAACATAGGTCTCTGTCATAACCACCTACATTTATTTGCCTTGGTAGTGTAAAAACAGCCCGTCAGTCACACACCTATAAATGAATGTGTGTGGCTGTTTTCCAACCAGATTTTATCTATGAACAGTGAAGACTTGAACTTCATCTCATCTGATTTTCAGGCGTCATGAAATAGTTATCTTCTGATTATTTAAAACTGTAAGAACAGATACACTTGATCTTAGCCAAAAGGCCGAGAAGTGACCTTCTGATTATTTTAATCTATTAAAGAATGTAAAAATATTCTTAGCTTGCTGGCTATAAAAAAACAGGTGGAGGGCCAGATTTGGTCTGTGGGCCAGAACTTGCTGACCCAGGTTCTAGAGTTTATAAACTTGTAAGCCTCTTTAAAGCATATGATTTAAGGAATAAGAGAACAAAGATGGAAGCATTACAGGATCTGGGGTCCCAACCTGGATCTGAATCTAGGCTTTGTCACTTACTAGCTGTAAAATATAGGACAAGTCACTTTACATGTATAAACCCCAATGTATTCTGTAAAAGGGGGGTAATATCTACAGCACAGGGGTTGGTGTGAGTATATGAACAAGATGCTAAATGTTGTGTACACTGTCAAGCTGTTTTGATTTAGGCATTAATTATAAAGTTAAAAAAGATACATAAAAAAAGGTATGAATTTATCCCCTATGAGGTTCCCTTGCCAAAAATGTGGGGATACATTCATTTTTAATTCCTAAGTACAGGGAAAAAAGTGAAGTAATTTGCACCACAGATAGATGTCCTGGATTCCACTTTTTACTAAGCACTTAGCACTGTACGATGTTATTATACCACCCAGTCAATAATTTACTTCTTTCACCTTCTGATTATATTCTGTTCTTAATAGCTCTGCTTTGTCATTTTTGTTCTGTCCTCTTAATCTTCATGTAAAGAGCAACCATTTTTTATATATAAAATCACAAGAACAAAATAGTGGCTGAAGCACCACTCATGACAAATGACACAAAAAGAGTGTTTGCTTCTTGTTACTATCATATGCCTATTTCCTATTTATTAAATTTCAAACCAAGTAATCTCGGCAAATTTAGAAACTCTTACAATATTAAAATGAATTATTTTTTATACAGTCAGCTTGAAAATATTAAAATATAAATGCCAATAAACAGTAAAGGGACTGTGGGTAAATATATTAAGTTATTCTTTAATATTCGGAAACTGACTAAAGGCAACTCAGAATCTTTACTGAATATTTATCATCATCTTATTCTATTAAGAAATTCATTAACTACTGTGGTGACTTCACAATATATATTATAATGCATATTATACTTATTTTGAATCACTTTGTTGTACATCTGAAACTAATATAATGCTGTATGTCAAGTATATCTCAATTATTAAAAATTTTTTTCTTACGTATATTTTACCAAAATATTGAAAAACCACCAAGTTGACAGACATGAACACACAGATCCAGTCGAGTTCTGGAACTGTCTTATCTCCTAAAAGCAAGATGTTGATATGAGTATGTCACCTCCAAGGTGAATGCATGGACAATGGTCAGCAGAGCATCAGGTTGGGTCAGTGCTTCTGTCCAGACTGACGCTCAGCTAGCAGAGGGCAGTGTGCTAGCCAGTACTCTTTTATTTTTTTTTAAATTTTTTTATTTTAGTTTATTCAGTACAGTTTCTATCCTTTATTCCCCTTCCAGCCTGCCCACCCATTCCCCCCCTCCTCCCTCCCCTTTCCAACACTCCTAGTTTTGTCCATGTGTCCTCTATATTTGT
>CM052541.1:57627370-57681634 GCA_028533065.1 Trachops cirrhosus
CTTGGTGTGTTCCTCCTTGGGTCCAACTTCTTTGGGACTCTCTGAGCTTCCTGGACTTCCTGGAAGTCTATTTCCTTTGCCACACTGGGGGAAGTTCTCCTTTATTATTTGTTCAAATATGTTTTCCACTTGTTGTTTTTCCTCTTCTCCTTTTGGTACCCCTATAATTCAGATGTTGGAACATTTAAAGATGTCCCGGAGGTTCCTAAGCCTCTCCTCATTTTTTTTGAATTCTTATTTCTTCATTCTTTTCTGGTTGTACATTTTTTTCTTTCTTCCGGTCCACTCCAATGATGTGAGACCCATCTTTCATTCCATCACTATTGGTTCCCTGTCCATTTTTTTTCATTAAACTTATTGTAGCCTTCATTTTTTCATATAATTTGTGACCAAATTGAAACAATTCTGTGAGCATCCTGATCACCAGTGCTTTGAACTGTGCATCTGATAGGTTGGCTATGTCTTGGTCGCTTAGTTGTATTTGCTGTGGAGTTTTGATCTAGTCTTCTGTTTGGATCATTTTTTTGGGTCTTGTCCCGCCTGTTATGTATGAGAGGCGGAGCCTTAGGTGTTCACCAGGGCGGGGAACCCCAGTTGCTGGGTTGTGATGTTGTATGTGGGGGAGGGATCCAAGAGGGAACAATGGCACTTGCTCTGCTCTGTGTCAGATTTCAGTCCCCTCTGCCGCTTCCCCCAAGCAAACTGGGCCTTTCTAATGCCAATTCCTGTGTGGGTGGACTTGTGCACATTCTAGGACCCTGTGGGTCTCTCCAACGAACTCTCTTGTAAGGTTGGGAGCCTATCATGGCACCTTAACCCCCCACAGGTGTTTTCAATCAGTGCCCCGAGGCTCTATGTTCTGGTGCTGGGACCCTGGTTTGCGCGCAGTGCCTTGCCTCACAATCACTGTCTTCCTGGGTCTGCAGGTTGCCACTCCATGCCTGGGGTCTGCCAGCCACTGCCTGCGTGTCCAGGGTCCACCTGCTGTGGTCTTGCGGGCCCCGGATGCTTTATGTGTCAGGTCCCACTGTTCTTTGTACAACGACCCCTCTCAGCCCGGTTGCCCAACCCCGCCCCTCCTACCAGTCTGGATGAAGGTGTCTATTTTAACCTCTTGGGTGTCCGATTTCCATACAGTTCAATTTTCTGTCAGTTCTGGTTGTTATTCTGTTTCTAAATTGTTGTTCCTATCCTGGTTGTGTGAGGAGGCCCAGTGTGTCTACCTATGCATCCATCTTCACTGAGAGTCCCCTTCAGTATTCTTGAACAATGTGAACTTGGTGTATCGAGTAGTGTTGGTCAAGGTATAGAGCTAGGTGGATAATGGAGTCATCTTAGAGACTCATGGTGAAGGTGATTTGGAGATGTGACTATGAACTAGAAGTTGAAACTTCAGTGAATAGGACTGAGTAACCAGAAGCCTGCTGGAAGACAGCGATGAGGAAAAGGCATGGAAGTGGCAAAGAAGCAGCGTCTTGTGCAGCCACACATGTGGAAATGACTGGGGAGGCAGAAGAATAATGACCCTATTATCTTGAGTTCTAAAAAACCAGAGTTAAGACAATAACTAGATGTCCCTAGAGTAATTTTCTGGGGATGTGGAGTCTCTCCAGGGGATAGCCAGACTGCTATTAAGGGGAGAAGTAGAGAAGGAAAGATATGAGGATGTTCAGGATATGGGATTAGTAACTGACCTCCAAGCAGGAATTCCAGAGGAAATGGGAGAAGAGTTTGGCAGGGACCACAGAGAATGGGTCTCAGACTGGACAAGAGGAAAAACAGAAGGATGGGGATGGGAAATTGGCAGTTAACAGGATAGCCAGACAGGCATGGATTTTCTGGTGATGAAATAAAAAAAGACAATGTGAGGTGTGAGAAATTGAGTCTCCATAGAAGTAGGGCAGAAACTTGTGGGTTGTCAGAGGGAGAGGTATGCGGCCAGCTGAGCATTGCTATCCTGCTGAGCTCCAGGTTTTAGAGGGTCTTAGGCCTAAGGGGGGAACTGGCAGTCACCTGTCCCTCCTTGTGACAGATGTTACACCCAGTGTGCAGGCAGTCACAACCTGGCACAGTAAGGAGAGCCCCGATGCACAGCGCAATCAGGCAAATGTCTGCAGATTACAGGACTTTGGAACCAAAAAAAACCCCTACTCTTAATATTTCTATATGGCAGCCCCAGCCAGCAATGCCTTTCTGTCTCCCAGTTTTACTTAATGTACCCAGATAATATCCTGCAGAGATTACTAAATGCATCACCACTAGAAGGAAGTGAGAAATCAAGGTAGAAGGAATTAGAAGAAGACTATTACAGGCAGAGGATAGGGCAGGTGCAAAGGCCACAAAATGTGCCTGGGAGGTTCACTCAGGAGACCCGTATAGCAGGAGTGAGTGGAAGAGAGGAGAAAGGGCAGGGCAGAGAGAAACCATGGGTTCCATCATGGAGGTTTTTGGAAGTCCTTACAAGAACATGGCCTTCTACCATGAAAATGAGATATCATGGGAATATTTGGGCAGAAGAGTGCTGAAATTTGACTTCCTTTTTAACAGGGAAATCTTGAGACTAGTCTGTAAATGAGAAAGGGAAGATAGAAGCAGGATGAACAGTTAGGGGGCTTCAATGAATAAGGGTAGGTGAGGGTGGAATATGGAGACGGTGTTAGAGAGCAGCTGGATTCTGGATATATTTTAAGGACAGAAGCCCATAGGTCTTTTTAGTTCAAAAAATTTTCCAACCTCAGCGTAGAGGTAAGAGTAGGAAAAGAATATTCATTCTTCATGTTTTAGCTTCAATGTCATTGCATGTCATCGAGGATGTCTTTTTCAAAGGCATCCTTGATATTTTCCTATAATATTCATTCTTTTCCTTTAATGCACTTCTCAAAAATCAATTCATATTTATAAAATACACTTTAAAAAAATGCATTTGCTTAATGTGTGCCTCCCCCATCAGATTATTAGTTCAACATGGTAAAAAAAACTATGAAAAGAGATATAGGAAGAGAACCATCATTAAATCAATTAATGAGCTAAATTCCAATGATTATAATTGCTAAGTTTGAGCTGCAAACACTTATAAGCTCCATGTGGGTAAGGACCATGTATTTTCAATTTTACTTCATCACTGTGTTCTCTTCAGTATTTTACTAAGCAAATGTTGAAAAAATGAATATAAATATCTATCAACATATTTTGATATGAAACCACTGCCTAATAATGTCATTTAACCATAATTTATTTTAAACTTTAATTCATTTTTAAGTTTTATAACTAATATATTTTACTCATCAAATCCAATTTCAATTTCAATTTCCCATAGTATTTTGAACAATTTTACAGATGCAAACACTGGAATCAGAGAGCTAAAATTATATTCCAGCCTCAACTTTTGCTTGCTATGCAACCTCTAAGCTCTCAGACCCTCAATTTCATCAAATATAAAACAGGGCTAATGTACCACCTTTAATGTGATGTCATTGTAAAATTAGAGTTAAAATGCTTAATTTGAGCCATAAAAAGCTCTGTAATTTTATCATCATAATCATCATTATGATTATTGTCAAGTTTTTACTCTTCAAATATTAGTTCTTAAAATAGGAAAGAAATATGAAATGTGAAGGAAGAGATTGAGAAATATGTCATTCAGTCTATCAAATAAATGTTGGTGGAACAACTTGAACTGAATGGGTAACACACTCACTGGCTCAGATCATGTATATTTGAAGGCAGCTGAATTGGAATGGTGTTTAGAGATGATGGTTTTAAGGAACAGATTGGGAAATCTACTGCATTAAAGTTACCTAAATTGCTGCTGTAACAAAACAAAAGAATCACATGGACTTGCACATAGATATAAACAAGGTCACATAGCATTGGCAGAGGCTGGACTTAAGCCCAGGCCTGCCAATTCCAGGTAAAGGTTTCTCAGGTGATCTTTATACTTATGATTCAGAGTATCATTTTACATCTTAAGTAAAGTCCTTATCTGACTGAAGCAGCTAAGATAATTTCAATGTCTTTTAAAGCTCTTTTGCCATATATATCTAAAGTCCTCATGGGGTAATTATAAATCAAGGTAATGTTAACAGTTATTTCTACCTAAGGTAGAACAGGCAGTGAATTACTTGAAAAATGAATAAACACTGTCAGATAAGGCAACATATGCAATATATGTATCAAAACCAGGCATCACATTTTTAAATCAATAAAGCAAAGAAATTACTGAATTTTTGACAAAAGAAAAATATCTAAAAGTAGAATCAAGTACTTCCTCAAAATGTTTGGTGACTCCTGGCAATTACCTGAGATAAGTCAAACTGAAATGCAAAATAAAGCAAACATTTAATAATGGCTAAATGTAAAAGCATCACTGTATTAATTTCTTGCATCTGTTATGACAAATTACCATAAACTTGAGAGCTTAAAACAACAAACCTTTATTATCTCACAGTTCTAAAGATAAGAATTTTAAAATAAATTTCACTGGGCCAACATCAATGTGTCCATGGGACCTCATTCCCTCTGGAGAATCCATTCCTTGCCTCTTTCAGTTTCTGGTTGCTGCCAGCAGTCCTTGGTTTGTGGCCGCATCCCTCCAATCTCTGCCTCCACCTTCATATTTATACTGCCTTCCCTCAGCACATGTCAAATCCTACTCTGCCTCTCCCATGTAAGTACACTTATGATGGCATTTAGCCTTCACCTGGAAAATCCAGGATAATAGACCCATCTCAAGATCCTTAATCACATCTGCAAAGACCCTTTTCCAAATAAAGTAACAATTACTGATGTCTTGGGGGTGGCTGAGGCAGACACCATTATTATGCCTACCATAGTTCCTCCTTTGGCTTCCAAAGATTCACATCTGTCCCATGTGCAAAATACATGAAGAACTAAATCTCATGTAAATCTCGTCAGCTCAGGAGTCCAAAATCTCATCACGTAACATCTAAATCAGGTATGGGTGAGACTCTGGGTATGATCCATCTTGAGGCAAAACTCCTGTCCATCGTGTTGATCTGTGACACTAGAAGTCAAGTTATCCGCTTCCAAAGAATGATGGTGAGGATCTCATAGAATAGCAGTTATGAAAGCCCCATTCCAAAAGGGGAAAAAGAGAAGACAAAGAAGCTGCCCGGCCCAAGTAATTTCAAGATGTAGTAGGGCAAGGTTTCAGGGCCTGAGAATAATATTCTCTGGCTGAGGCTCTAATTCTAAGTTATTTTTTCCTTTTTCTCAAGGGGTAGCATATATTTATACCTGAGTAGTTTTATAAGCCTGTTTTCCACCTAGAATTTTGAAATTTCAACTGCCTTCTTATATTCCATCCCATCTCTGTCCCTTTCAGTCAAATTGTTTCTGCTGATATAATATTTTCAAAAATCTTGTGGGTCTCCTGTGTATTGATGCTACTAAACATGAGAGTCCTCCACAGATCTTCCCTGGATAATCCCATCTCCATTTCGGTTTCTGCAGAGAAGGGTAAGTGGATCCATGAGTCACACACCTGATCTCTCCAGCACTGAAGATTGCCCAGTTACACTTTTGGGCATCTCTCCTCCAGGACACACTTTACTAAGAATAAAGTTCCTGATTTTACTGTCTATGGCACAGGTGGCAATTACAAGGCCTGCTCCTGGCCCTCCACCTTGTTTTATCTGGCCCAGCACCTTGTTTCTACCAGGCCGCAGCACCGAGCTCCTTTCCCCTAGGTTAAGGAGTAGTTACATTTATACAATCCTAAAATTACATTCGGCCCTTTGAAGGCAACCGCAAGACTGATGTGGTCGCCAGTGAAAATAAGTTTGACACCCCTGGTCTATGATAATCTGGGTCAGCTGAGAATTTTCCAAATTACCTAGTTATGATTCATTTTCGCTTGAAGAGTTCTGTCCTTAATGTATGTGTTTCTTCCCATGTTTTACTGCAAGCAGCAAGATGAAAACAGGCTGCTCTTTCAGCACTCTGGAAATTTCTTCAGCTAAATATCCAAGTTCATGCTTTCCACACAACTACAGGAGACAACTAGACAAAGTTTTCTCCCACTGCATAACAAAGATCAATTTTCCTCTAATTTCCAACTGCATATTCCTCTCTTTCTTCTCAGCTCTCATCTGAGGCAGCTTTAATGTCCCTATTTCTACCAACAGTCTGTTTAAGATAATCTTGTTTTTTTTTCTATCCTGTGCCTCAAATTTCTTCTACCATTATCTAATTCCAAAGCCACTTTCACATTTTTAGGTATTTATTATATCCTACCTCCTGCTATCAAAAACTGTATTAGTGCCCTATGCCTGCTATGACAAATCACCCCAAACCTTGTGGAGCGGAACAACAGAAAGTTATACTCTCACAGTTTCAGAGATAGGAAATTTGAAATTAGTTTCATTTGCTGAAATCAAGGTTGTAATCTGGGATATATTGATTCTGGAGGTTGAAGGGAAGAATCTATTTCTTTGTCTCTTACAGCTTCTCATGGTTGCTGGCATGCCTTGGCTTGTGGCCATATGACTGCAATTTCTGTCCCCACCTTCACACTGCCATCTCTTCTGTATGTGTGTCAAATCCCCCACAGCCTCTCTCCTATATGGACATTTGTGAAGGCATTTAGAGCTGACTATGGTAATCTTCCCCTCTTAAGGACCTTAATTTAATCATATCCATAAAGATCTCTTTTCCAAATAAAGTAACACTTGAAGGCTCCAGGTATTAGAACCTCATATCCTTAAAGAAAAGAACATTAGTTTGCCCAACACAATTATAGTATACAAGTGTGGCATATTAATTTACTTCAAGTCTACCATGTCTATAAAAATGTGTTGAAACTTGGCTCTTTTAAAGTGACCATTTGTTACCTAATATTGCAATAAAAAGTGCAAAATTATTTTTCTAAAGCTATTATGTTAATGTAAAATGCATATTCTGGTTTCTACATTTACAGATCAATGCAATTAGATTTGTAAACATAATTTTAAAATGAGGTTAAATAGTAGAGTAAGCATTGGTAAATTAGCAAATAAGGTATAAATAGTTGCAAAAATTTTTTACATAAAAGTCAAAAAGACTTTAGAAAGAGATATGCCTTTATTTTAGAAAACTACTCTTTAGAAAAATATTTCCCCCCTTAGGAATTAGGCCTAGTTATACTCAGTAGACACTTTCACTCTCTGGAATAAAGAAGAGCCCAAGGTTATCAAATACCAGATGGCAGAACACTGGCTGGGATGGTTTTAGTAGAGCAGCAGGCAGTTAAGTCCCTGCCAGTTTGATCAATTTTCATGGGAGTGGCTTCACAGCTGAGAAATTGCCTCCCCACTTGCGTTTGCTGCTGCAGGAAAGAAGGGAGCACTTAGAGAAGCACTCACTGGTAGTGCTAAACAAATTACTGCCTTTTCTCTTAACTTAGAGGCAAACAGTTTGGGGATCTCTGTCTACAGCTATAATGGCCAAATAAAAACTGTGTCCTTGTTAATAGCTTTAATTACTTTGGAAAGGTATCCCAAAGACCACAGGCCTGGTGAGAATTTTAACACTAAGAAAGGAAATTGTTCTTTTGCATTTAAGCCTAGCATGCAAACCTGAGTTACATTAGAGAAGGATCATAAATACTTAAGTGAAAAAAATGATAACAATCAAGTAATTGTATTTGTAAAATGTTATTCTAGAAAACAATGATTCATGCAAGTCACTTTGAATATGTAGCTATGTTTTTTATATAAAAAAGCATAAATAAGCAGCAAAGCAACCTAATCTGTTTTCTGTTATATCTTTAAAAGGCTGGGTTGCCTACACTGTGAATTCCCCAGTAGGGAGCCCTATTTGTTTCCTGGAAGTATAGGTTTTCTCTTAAAGTACTAATTTTGCAAACTTAAATTAATCAAGTATCCAATAAATGTTGAATACTTAAAATGTAAGTGGCCAGTGCTGCATAAACTTTAGAATCTACAGCTAGAGAAGTTTGGTGTGAAGAGCAGTTTTGAACACTGTTTTTCACTGGAACATAGAGTGCCAGGAATTCTTCACTGGGTCTGAGAAGCAGACAGAGTCCATGAGTCTGTCAAATTGAAAATATCCCAAGCTGCCACCCTTGCTGACAGAGAAGCCAAGAGGAGGACTTGAGCTTAGCCCATCAGGGACTCACAGCCATGGTGGCAAAGTACTTGTTGTGTTATATATTTTGTCCAAAGACTCAAAACCACCTTTTGAAAAATCTTTTACAGAACATTTCTGGGGTAATGAAAATGTTTTATAGCCTGAGTGTGGTTACATGACTATTCATTTGTTAAAATTCATAGAACTACTTATGAAAAGGATACATTTTACTGTATATAAATTATACATCAATAAATCTGCCTTAAAAACATTAACACATATTTCCATATTTTCTTTTTAAGTTGTGACATTTTAATCTACAGGTGCCTTTCTTACAATTCTGGCAACACTGCTAAAGGTTCACTCACTAATCCATCTTGATTCACATTATAAATAGAATTCTACATTTCAGACATTTCTCCACATGAATAGATTGTTCAATTTAACTTCTCCTTGGTAGTAGAATTTTTTTTTCCAGTGTGAGACCCGGAGAAGGGGCCTCAGGAGAGTGAGATTTTGATCCTCCACATGTGCCAGATACTTCCGGTGTTTTCTCTTGTGAAATGTTGGGACAATATTATAACCATTAGCTACATTGCTCTGAGATGAAATGCCATTTACATGAGGTTGAATAATTTAAAAACCCTTTAAAAAACCACAACCATATACATTAGGCATAATCGTAAACATTTTTCACAACTTATATGTTTTGTTTCTATAAATTCATGTAATTTTTAAAAAGCAATGATTGAACAATATTAAGTTTTATCAGAGTAAGCTACTATAGTTTCAATAAAACTACTGTAATTAAACCAAGAACACTTTTTAATTTAAAACTTTGTTAATAAATGTAAAATATGGGCATTGGAATATTAATGTCCTTTCTAAACTAATCAACACAAAAGATTAATTACTGGGCTATGTAGTTAAATCAATCTCTACCTTTTCCCTTTGCTTATTAATACATGACAAATGAGAAAAAGGCACCTGTTTTCAATTTCAAAGTTGTCTATTTAAAATGAATGTTCTGAGGATAAAATATGTTTTCTTCTCACAGATATCTAAAAGGTCATTGAATTAGCCTCTGAGATTCTGTCAACACTGTACATCAGGGCCACCCATGGAGGGGAGATGCCTGGCCCTCACTTTCCTAGGAACAGGGAGGTAGTACACAGTGACTGCAGCACCACGCATTGGGGCATTGGACCACTGAAGGCACTAGAGTTTGCAGAACAAGTTCATCGAAGAAATGTATCAAGTATTGGTGATCAACATATCCCAGGAGACTTGAAGTCTTGTAGCAATAAATGGATAGTTGCCAGTTAGCCCTAACAAATCCTATGTAGGTCTGTATGGACATATTAGAAGTGTCTGTGCTCCTTCCAAGAATCTCACCTGGGAACAAAAAAGTCATACTGTTCAAAACTTTAAAGCTGATATTTGCACAGAGAGGCTAAGAGCTAGGCAAATCTAATCTTAGCGTGGTAAGATTAAACGTATGTTGTCAAGGTACAGAAATACACCAGATGAAAGTGTTGATATATAACAGCATACAGAGTAGTTGAAATGGCAACCAAAACTTTTTGCTCCACCTTGGAAATCATAGCCCAGGGACACTAGTTAGGAAATTTTATGCACAGAAAGGACAAAAGGGAAGAAAAGTATACTTAACTTCTAGCTTATTCAAACTCATCTATGTATGTGAAAGTGAGGGGGAGAAGACACTGGGAGAAGACACACACATTGATTTGTCCCACTGATGTTAGTTTTTAACTTAGATCATTTGTTTGATGTGGTCTGTGGCAGGTTTTTCCATCACCAAGCTACTTTCTTCCCCTTTGTAATTAATAGCATCTTGTGAGGAGATACTTTGAGACTATGTAACTAGATTATGCAAATATCTTGTTTCTCATCATACTATCCACTAGTTTTAATAGCCATTTGTGATTGTTGCCTGAAACAATTTTTACTTTGGTGATTGCCAAATGTGGGTCTGTCCCAATTCCATCATTTTAGGATTAATTTTCACAAGAAGACATATTAGATGATTCTGAGGAGGGCAATCTATCAATCACATTCCACGGACTCCTGATCTTGGTTTTACTACCCGAGAGTAAGGCTGCCTAAGGAAAGCTGGGCCAATCTCATTAAGAAAGAAACAAGTCCTATCTCTCAAAATACCAGGTCTAGTATGTATCAATTAAGCAGCAACTAATTGCCAGCATTCCATAGGAAAATTGTAGATGAATGAATGGTGTGGGGTGGGGGTTAATTTTCTTCTCTTTTCATGGAAATATCTATGTCCGGTTACAAGGGGTGTTATAAGTAAAAACATAGAGACATAAGCCCTGGACTAACTACATCTGTTGATTCAAAAAAGCCCACATCATTGAATGCATGTACTCTTCACAATACGGCAAAGATGAGCCAATGAGTTACTAGAGTTAAAAGATGAAATATGGATGATTTTTGAGAGGTGACTGCACCTAACTACATGCAGATGCAGCAGCCCCCAGAGTGCTGAATCGCAAAGGATGGGGAAAGAATCTAAATATGATTTGGGCGGTAGCATGGGACTTCAACTGAAGTACTCATTTCTTAACAGGGAAGTCGATGTAGGGTCACTGAGAATTTTCCCCAAAGCGATGAAAAATAAGGCAATAAAATTTTAAAGGATCAAAAAGTAGAATACACTGAGTCAAGTTTATTTTTCAGATGTGAAATAAAACATGACCCTCCCATGTAAAAGTATGCTTCTGGTATTACTGGAAACTTAACATTTATGGAGTTGTATTACCTAAAGCAATTTCTTCAGCATTACCACAGAGAAGCCAAATACAAATATTAAATTTTCCCGTAGGGTTGAAGTTTTACTTATCCGTCAATTCTGTTTCTTCATAAGTAAATATGAATATAACTGTTTCAATCTTAAAATACTCTTGCAGTATAAGATTTTATTTCCATAACCTGGTCCTTAAATAGATGAGTAAGACTTGATTTTATTAAAACTATCAACACAGGCTTCCTAAGGTATCATCTGGATCTCTGTCTGCCACCCCAAAAGATTTTATCTGTAATTCCAGCTTTAGCGCATTACATTACACATATTCCTCTCCAATAAAAAAATTTAAGAAGTCAGGATGAAAATAATCAAAAGCAAAAACTTTATATCCAACTGCTTCACACAGCCTCAGGTGGACTTGAACTCTTGCCAGTGAGCCTCACTGACTGGATTCGCAGGAGCTTCTTTCTACCCCAGCCCATTTTGTCACTTTGTTTCCATTGTTTACTCAGACATTTGCTCAAAACTATTTTTTGGGTGCCTGGTACCAAGCTGAATGCTGGAAGTAAAATAACAGTCTACCAAAGAATCTGTGCTTTCCTAAAGCTCTCAGTCTAGTTTAAGCTAAGTCATATTGGGATTAAAATAAAACATATTAATACGTTTTACTTACAATTAACTTGGTTGAGAAATAACTTCCCTGCAATAAAACACAGTCATTTTAAACATGAACCCACAACTTCAAAAATTACCTTATCTCCTCTGCAGTACTACCCCTCCCATATTCCTTGGCAACCATGGATTTGCTTTCTGTTGCCACAGATGACTTTTTAATGTTCTAAAATTTTATATAAATGGAATAATGCAGTATATACTCTTATGTCTGACTTATTTAATTCAGCAAATTTGAGACTCATCCAAATTATATGAATGATTTCTCGTGTTGAGCAGTGTGAACGTAATAAAGTATTTTTATTCATTAATGTGCTGACAATTAAGTTGTTTTTAATGTGGAGGTACTATAAATAACAGTATTATGAACATCCATATGCAAGTTTTTGTGTGTACATTCATATTTCATTCACTCCTGGGTTGCACCTAGGAGAACTGCTAGGTCATATGACAAGCGTGTGCTTAACTTCATACAAATCTGCCAAGTTGTTTTCCAACATGGCTGTGTCAATCATGTACTTGTACAGGCAAGAAAAAGAAAAGTATAAAAACCACCTTAGCACAGGTCATACAAAAACAGGAACAGGACCAAATTTGGCAGTACTTTGCCAACTCCTGCTCTAGAATTTCCTACATATAAAATCATGTCTTCTGTGAAAAGATAGTTTTAATTTTCTTTTCTAATCATTGTGTCCTTTATTTATTTTTCCTCCCTTATTGCACTGGTAAAAATCTTGGAGGGAAAGTATCTAGTCTTTCCTCATTATATTTAATTTAGAATTTATAGTATTTCAATTTAATCTTTCACCATTATATTACATTTAATTAGCATTAGGTTTTTCATGGATACTCCCCAGAGCTTATTGAGAGACTTCATGAATGAGTAGTCAATATTATCAAATGCTTTCTTTCCCTATTGGGAAGATAACATGGGTTTTCTCTTTTTAGTAATAGGGTGAACTACATTGCTTAATTTTCTTTCTTGTTTTAAAAAACATACAGGAATTTTATTTTATTATATTTTATTGATTATGCTATTAGAGTAGTCCTGATTTTACCACTATTGCCCCCTCCATTCAGCACCCCCCACTCCCTCAGGCAATCCCCCCACCATTGTTTCACATCCATGGGTCATGCATTTAAGTTCCTTGTCTACTCAATTTCCTATACTGTACTTTGCATCCCCATGGCTATTTGGTAACTACCTATTTGTACTTCATAATACTCTTATCTCCTCACCCACGTGCCCACATCGCCCTCCTATCTGGCAACCATCAAACGCTCTCCATATCCATGATTCTGTCCTTGTTCTTCTTGTTTGCTTAGTTAGAATTTTAGATTTAATTTTTGATAGATATGTATTAATTGCCATTTTATTGTTCATAGTTTTGATCTTCTTTTTCTTAAACAAATCCCTTTAACATTTCATATAATAATGGTTTGGTGAAGATCAGCACCATCAGTTTTTTTCTTGTCTGGGAAGCTCTTTACCTGCCATTTAATTCTAAATGATAGCTTTGCTGGATAGAACAATCATGGCTGTAGGTCCCCACTTTTTATGACTTTGAATACTTCTTGCCAATCTCTCCTAGCCTGCAAAGTTTCTTTTGAGAAATTAGCTGACAGTCTTATGGGAACTCCTCTATAGGTATCTTACTGCTTTTCTCTTGCTGCATTTAAGATTTTCTCTTTATTTTTAACCTTTGGCATTTTAATTATGATGTCTCTTGAGTGGGCTTCTTTGCATCCATTTTGTTTGGCACTCTCTGTGTTTATTGGACTTGCCTGTCTATTTCCTTCACAAGGTTAGGAAAGTTTTCTTTCATTATTTTTTCAAATAGATTTCCAATTTTCTGCTATTCCTCTTCTCCTTCTGGCATCCCTATGAGGCAAATGTTCAAATGCTTGAATTTGTCCCAGGGGGCTGCTTATACTATCCACACTTGTTTTGGATTCTTTGTAATTCTTGTTGCTCTGATTAGTTTTTTTTGCTTCCTTATGTTCCAAATCATTGATTTGATTTTCAGCTTCATCCACTGTACCATTGTTTCTCTGTAAATTATTCTTTCTTTCAATTAGTGTATCCTTCATTTCTGACTGGATCTTTTTATGCTATTTAGGTCCTCACTAAGTTCCTTGAACATCCTAAGTGCCTTGCACAACCAGAGTTTTGAGCTCTGCATTTGACAGATTGCCTATCTCCATTTTCTTTAGTTATTTTTCTGGAGTTTTGATCTATTTGTTCATTTGGACCATGTTTCTTTCTCTTCTCATTTTGGCAGCCTCCCTGTGTTTGTTTCTATGTATTAGGTAGAGCTGCTCTGACTCTGTGTTTTGGTAGCATGGTCTAATGTAGTAGGTGTCCTGAAGGGTGCAATGGTACAGCCTCCCCTATCACCAACCTTGGGTACTCAAGATGTGCCCTTTATGTGGGCTGAGAACACCCTCTTCTTGTGGTTGAGCCTTGATTACTGTTGGCAGGTCAACAGGAGGAATTTACCAAGGCCAGTCAGCTGCAAGGACTGGCTGTGACCACTGACTACCACACTGCCCTCCACGGAGGATCAGCTGTGCAGGGGCAAACTGATAGTGCTTTCACATGGTCTGGAGGTACCAATGGGTGCTCAGGCTGACGTTTCCCAGGTGGTGCAGAATAAGGTCAGCCCCCACCTGTGTTTACCCAGGGGCTACCCTGCCTGATCTATAAAGCAATCCAGATGGCTGCTACTTGTACTGGGCTTGGAGATCCCCAGGCAAGCCAAGTAGTGGATCCAGGTTAGCTGCTGTTAGTGCTGGGCCTGGGGCTCACTGAGGCTAGCTATTACTTGTTTGGGAGGGTTTAGGAAGTTACAAAGCATGAGCCAAGACCAGTCATTCATACAGAAAAGGAGCTTGGGTAGACCCATTAAGTTGGGTGGGACAGAGTCTCAGGGGATCTCCAAGGCAGGGCCAACAGTCTTAACAAGATTGTGGCACCAGATTGCGGCACCAGATTGCCAGCTCTGGGGGTGGAGGGTTCAAAAAAGGGACAATGGCCTCTAATGGCCTCTGCTCACCTTAATGCTAGACATTTCAGTTTCTCCATGTATGCTACTGGTGGCTTTCAAGATGCTACCCTGCTTCTGGAGCTCAGAGGGAGTGAGTCTAAGTAGGTGAGTCCATGTGTGGGTTCTTTAAGAGGAACTGCTTGGGGTTCCTGCAGTTTCTCCAACTGACTCAATCCCCAATGGTTTTTGCAGCCAGAAGTTATGGGGACTTATCTTCCTGGTACTGCAACCCTGGGCCCCTGGAACTCCTCACTCCTGAAATACTCCTCCTGAATTTTTATTCACTACATGTGGATTTGGGACTAGCCTGTTCCACATTTGCAACCCTCCCACCAGTCTGGGTAGATGTACTTTAATTTCATAGTTGCCAGACTTCCATTTAACTTGATTTCTGATGGCTCTGAGTGATGGTTATTCTATATCTTAGTTGCAATTTTGGTGTGGTTGTAGAAGGAAGCATGGCATGTCTGCATATGCTGTTATCTTGACCAGAAGTCCATATTGCTTGATTTTCAAAACCTAAGCCAACCTTACATTCTTAGTATAAATGACATGTATTCATGGGGAATTAATTTTTACATGTTGTTGGATTAGACTTGGCAATATTCAATAAAATTTTTCTACATTTATATTTATGAGACATATTGATTTGTAGTTTCTTGAAATATCTCTGCTGGTTTTGATATAAGAGTAATATTGCATGAACTATTTAAAGTTAAGGAATATTTCAGATGCTTCTTTCCCTTCTCCTAGTCTGCTTTCCTTCTTTGAAATACGCAAAGAATTACAAATTTGCATTTCACAAGTAGTTCCCTAGATAAAATTCTAAAAACACATTTGCTATATATAACTTACTACTCTGATTTAATAGTTGCCATTTAAAAATAGCTTCAAAGTTCAAGACATATTGATAGATTCCAAACTCTGAATGGTATACCATACTGCCCCTGCCCATCCTGTCAGTAGGGAAGTTGGAATGCTCAATCAGTAAGGCCTTTTCAAAAATGACTCAGTGTCTAGTGACAGTATTAAGATTAAAAAATAAAAAAGCATTTGACTTACTTTAGCCTTTTTCTTTGTGATTCCAACTCATTTCTTACATTTTACACCTAAACTTTTATATTTCAGCCATTTCTACATATACTCCAGGCCTATTTTTGTACTGTCTCTGTATCTGCCTTTTATTCATACTCTATGCTCACCTCAATTCTCAACATACTGTTTATCTATGCCTATCTTCTATCCACCGAGCTATGGTGTCTGAAAGGAAATCTACTTCTCAAAAGTAAAATTAGGTTTATTTTGGCACTTCACTTGGGCTGCCTACTGTAGCATTTTTTGGCTCATGCCCTAATGCTGATACTTTTCCCATCAAAACTTTTATTCCCCCTATATACTGACATCAGCTGAACTTCCAAATATAGTGTGACTACTTACTAAGGGAAGACTCCAAAAACATCAGGTTCAAATATACAGTGCCTATAGGTTTTGCTATGTAACCACCTCTACCTAAGCTTTTCCTGTTCACAGGTTTCTTTGAATGCAGTAATAAAAAAAGAAACAGGTTTTATAATATATCAAGGAGAGTAAAATAAAAATCTGAAGAAAAAATGCAGTTTGAAGAAACATGTTTTTCATAGTTTTATGAAAAATAAATTGGGAAAAGAACTTTATATGGTGAAGGAATCTAATAAGATTAATATAATATTTGAGATCACTTTCTTAGTTTATTTAACACCATTTAGAGTGTATCACATAGAATTCTCAACTTCAACAAAATTTAGTTCAAATAAAATCTCAGAATAGTGGCACAAATTCAGTATACATTTTTTAAGAAATCTGACAATCAAATGCACAGAGTTTGATGGGTAGTATTCCTTAATGTCATTTTTATTCCAGGAATAAATGACTAAAGAGACATCAATTTGAATATACAGTTCATTTTTTAAAAGACTAAAACCAGTAAGAATAAGCCATTATCTATTTCAACCAAAAATGTGCTTCTCACTTTAAAATATTTTCAAAGGTACTGCATATAAACCCTTCTGACTGATCATGAGAGAAACTATTAATATATGCAGGAGAAAATGAGTCCGGGGAATTACATGGAGAAAGCAATCATAATTCTTGGCATTTATGTAGATATTTTCCCCTCAAATAATTTCAATAAACATTAAACTAATCATTCAATGCATTTGTGAAACTTCACTAAGGTATAAGGTTTGAATCAAGCATGTCACTAGGTGGTAAATATGCTGATACATATTAATGAACAACTACAATTGTTCATAGATGTGATAAAAACTATTGGGAGCAGATTTAAATAAGAATGAATATTATGAACTAAATGCAGGCATTATTAGGAAAATCCTAACTTTTGCATCTGATGAGATGCCCTAATAGTTGTACTCCTTTACTGGAAAAGGCATTATGCTCATGAGATTTTATTAATGCTCTGCACAATGGATAATAAAGGCATTTGACCTTCAGTAGTTTACAACTTAAAGGAACAGAATCATATTTTAAATTTTTAACATTTTTCCACCTTGGTCTCTTTTTATACAAACAATAGAAGGCATTGTTGCTGGTGGGGGGTGTAGGAAGAGGAAAAAGCATAAAGTTGTGGAAGCAGGAAAAGGAAATAGCTGTTAAGGAAACACAGAAGAGAGTCCCAGGCTCCTGGTGAGGGGACCACACCCTAAAAGGCAGAGGCAATGAAAGGTTTTCTCTTGAGGGAGCAAAGCTGATCAGAATTAATTCTCAACTGTTTTGTGCCCAGTGGCTCTCAACTAAACTGTAAAAGCTGGCCAGCTCTTTTTTATGCTTTGTACTCAAGACTGTAAGTTCTGGATCTCTAGGATCCCAATGGCACTGTGCATTTCTGTGCAGAGGACAGAATGATTGGTCTTGGAGGAAGAGAAAGGTCTGGGTGGGACAGTGAAGCTTCATTAAGATACAGCTTCTTTAACACTTCATTGTTATCCCTTCTTGTTTCCACCTGCAAGTAAATAGAGGGTTCTCTTGACATGGTTTTTACTTTCCTGAAGTCCCAACAGACGATGAATGTGAACTTGTTCAAAAGTCAGTTATACACGGATAATAGATGTGTGTATACTAAGTTGGTTGAATGATTATATGAGAATACAGGACCTTCTAGCTTCTGGTGGCATTCAGATCATTCATTAATCATACAAAAGGACACACGAAACAAGATAAATTCCTATTACTGTCACTGTTTCCTTTATGCAGCTTATATATCAATGGAATGAAAGAAACAATATAATCAAGACTTTTTCTACTGTGCTAGAGGTGGGAAAGTGGGAATGAGAGTAGATTAAGAGAAAAATTTTGGTAGGGAGGACCAAATTTAAATTTATAAGATGAAAATATTTGAGGCCTAAATTACACTAATCTTGTTAGTGTACAATGCTACATAATACTTTCTAAACAGAAATTTTATTCTTAGCTTGGTGAGTATAAGGATATCAAACAATGCTTTATAATAATTTCTATAATTTAGAGGATTCCTAACTACTTTTATTCTCATGAATCTATCAATGCCTGTATGGAACAGGCAGTCAATAAATTACTCTTATCCCCATCATCCGACAGATTGAAGCTTGGAAACACTACGTGGCTGGTCTAGAGTAACACAGCTAGGAAGTGGTTTGGTTCATCTAAGCATGGCCCCCCTGAACACTGGCCAAGAACACAAGCTCTTCAACTGGTAAAAGAATGGGGGGGGCCAAGACCAGCTATTTAATCTATTATACCTCAATTCCCTAACATTTAAAATGAGATAATCTTCATAATTCCTGTAATTTAGTGATGGGGAATTAAATGAGCTATACACACTGCCATGGCTTAGCGTTTGGCTCATAGTAAGTGCTTGTATACACTAGTTTCCTAACAACGTTCTACCTTGCCTCTCTACTAAGGATAACTAGATTGGTAGAACTAGTCCAGTCTCTCAGTGATGTTCTCCCTAGTTACAGTTTTCTACTGCATTCCTTTTTAAAATTGGCTACATGGACCCTCTGTACTATTTAATAATATTTCATTCTCCATCACCTTAGAATGAAGAGTTGTTCCACAGGATTAAAATTTCTGAATATCAAAGTTTATTCTTCAAATATCAACTTATTTTCTAATTTCAAAAACCTACCTTTTCCTGACTTGTTAAGTAGAATATACAGAACACACACACTTTTCTTGGTGATTAAAAGCATCACCAGGAACATTCACAACCATATTGCAGACATCATTAACCACTGGGCCTGGTTTTCAGTTATTCTTTCTCCTTCGGTGGGTGCTATCGCGGTTCCCCTCCTAATTCTGATCTCCATCATTTCTTTCCTGTCCTCTCTCCTCAGCTTGCCCACATCTCCATGCCTTAGCCAAATTCAAAAATTTAAAACATATTCTATGAAAATACAAAATTAAATATTTTAAACTAGGGTGTAAAATGTTGACTGGCTAAAGACCAAAATATAGAATCTTACTATAGTTATTCAGAGGTATTTTCACTATAATTTTTAGTACATTTCAAAAAGCTGAAGTGCCAGCAGCCTGAGCTGCAAACAAATGTACACTTGTGCATGTCTGTGCATGCACCTTTCTGTACACACAACTGTGTGTGAATGCATTGGGTATTTATGGAGTAATATCTGTAGTCAAAGTATTTTATTTTATAGTTTTAACATATTAAAATTTTTTTTTACATTTAGAAAGTTAAATATGATTTAGTCAACACATATCTGAGTGCTATACATACCACCTGCCAGACACTATTCTAGGTACTAAGGACAAAAAGCTAAATAAGATAGATAACTTTGCTACTCTTACAGATCAAAAGGTTTGAATTAGAACACTTCTGTTTTCTTAAAGGAGGAATATTTCCATTGAGATTACACTTTGAAATTTACTCATTTTCAACTGTAAAGGAAAAAGTTTTCAGGTGGTGGCCATGGGGAAATCTGTGTTCAACCTGATTACAAATGTAACTTCAGATCCTGAGTTTTCTGGAGAGAAACCTAATGACATTATAAGAAATACATTTAAATTAAAGAACCTGGGGAAGTATAATTTTTTCAAATGCAGAAACTAGGAAGTAAAGAAACAGAAACAAAACATTTAGGATTTCAGTAACATTAATTACTCATACTGGGCATATTCAGTAATTTCCTTTATATTTTTCAACATGGCAATAGCATAAAAAGTTCAATATGAGGATTTAAAAACTAATTTCCATTACACTATTTTATGAAATGACAACAGCATGAAAAGTTGAATGAGGATTTTTTAAACATTTATATTTGTAGAATTTTTCACACCAGGAAGACAAACGATCCAATTAAAAAATGGGGAAAGGGCCTGAACAGACACTTCTCCTAGGAGGAGATACAGAGGGCCCAGAGACATATGAAAGGATGCTCAGCATCACTAGCCATCAGAGAGATGCAAATTAAAACCACAATGAGATATCACCTCACACCAGTCAGAACAGCCATCATTAATTAACAAATCAAGAAACAAGTGTTAGAGAGGATGTGGAGAAAACGGAGCCCTAGTGCACTGTTGGTGGGAATGCAGACTGGTGCAGCCACTGTGGAAAACAGTATGGAATATCCTCAAAAAACTAAAAATGGAACTGCTTTTTAACCTGGTGATTCCACTGCTTGGATTATACCCTAAGAATCCTGAAACACCAATTCAAAAGAGCCTATGCACTCCTGTGTTCATAGCAGCATTATTTACAATAGCCAAGTGCTGGAAAGAGCCTAAGTGGCCATCAGTAAATGAGTGGATCAAAAAACTGTGCTACATTTACACAATGGAATACTGCACAGCAGAAAGAAAGAACTCCTCCCCTTCACGACAGCATGAATGGAACTGGAGAGCATTATGATAAGTGAAATAAGCCAGGTGATGAAAAATGAATACCATACACTAATCTCAAGTATGAGTGGAATCTAATCAACACAACAAACAAGTGAGCAAAATATAACCAGAAACATAAAAATAAAGAATAATCTGACAATGATCAGAGGGGAGCAGGGAGGGAGATTATGGGGAAATAAGGGGAAGGGTTAAGTCAAGGAACATGTATAAAGGACCCATGGACAAGGGCAGTTGAGGGTGGGGGGGACTAAATGTGGAGGGGACAGGGCAGGAGAGAGCAATAGGGGAAAAATAGGGGGCTGTAATTGAATGACAATAAAAAAATTTTTAAAATAAAAATAAAATTAAAATAAGTAAAACAAGTGGAAAAAAATTTGTCGAATTTTTAAAATTGGCATATTAAGGCTTAAAAGGGAGATGAGCTTAAAGCATTTCAAAATAGGAACTTACTGATAACCCAATGAAATAAAATTTTAGTTTACTCTTCATAGCACTTCTTTATTACAAATGTTAAACAGAGAAACAAAATTATCTCCCACGAAATTTGAAAGTCAGTATAATGATTCTGATTCTGGTCATTTCTAGACCAAGGAACATCAAGTACAACTCAGCTTAGCCTGAGAGTAACCAAAAGCAGGGCACAATAAGGCACATAGAGAAGAGAAGAGGCACAACAAGACCTGGGTACCAGGGCACTCACACACTTTCCAAGTAGACTATGGTAGAAACTGCTCTCAAGGCTGCTCAGCTGGAGGCTGAATTCCCAACTTCTGGGACAACTTGCTGTAGCCCATGTGACCATGTGACCTCATAGGTGTGTTTCACACCTATGAGGAACAAGTCTCTTCTAGACCATTGGCTCCCCTAGTTCTTTACCCCAACCTGTTGGCCTAGACCTAATGAGAAGTGATAGCTGCCTCAGACTCAGAAGGCGATAACATGGCAAAGCTTCCATGGCTAGCTGGACCACTACTCTCTGGAATGTTCTGTGAGAGAGAATATATTACCTTTTTATTAAAGCCATTATATACTGATGTTTCATTTTTATACCAATTAAAACCTGAAGCCCAATTAACAAATATTTATACAGAACTGTTTTAGTACCTAGCTGCCTCAACTCTGTATTCTGCAGCTTAGCAAATATGTTCTGAACACCTTTAATGATATAAAAACATCTTCACTAAAGTATGTAAATGGAGGGCAGGGACCATGTCCTCTATTTCTCTGAAACTGTCTAATACAGAGATGATTGACAGAGGGCAGGTTAAGGAAAATGGAGTAAGTTCAAATTTTAGGCTTTAGTGTCAGAAAGTCCCCCAGAATCGAATCCTTTGTTAATCCCTAGATTTCTAACCAGACGTGTGAACCTGAGCAAGTTCAGTTATCCAACAAATAACAACTGAGTGCCCATTATGCAGCACTCCACATTCTAGGCATCTATATGGATGATAGATAGTACTTACATTCTGGTAGACTTAAGTTCCACAAGCTCTCTAAGCTTCAGCTTCCTCATCTGTAAAATGGGGATAACAACAGCTACAGACTTACAGGACAGTAAGAGGATTACATGAGGTGATATAGACAAAGTGTCATGTATGGGGTTGGCCAAAGGATTCATTTGGTTTTAAAAGTATGCCAATAAAAATGAAAGACACATTTTTCACTTCTGCCAATAAACTTACTGAACACTGTATGCACCATTTTGATCCACTACCTTGTGCCATCTTTCAGGCAACTTCATAATTCCATCTTCCCAAAACTTTTTATCTTTCTGAGCAAAGATCTGTTCCAGGTGCCTTTTTCAGTCTTCCAGGGAATTGAAATTTTCTTCCATCAAAAGAATTTTGTGAGGATCAAAATGAATGGAAATCTGAAGGTATAATTTCTGGTGAATGTGGTGGATGAATGAGAACTTCCCGCCAACCTATAATACTTTTTGCCTGGTCATCAAAGAAGCACAAGGTCCTGTGTTCTCTGGATGGACGATTATGCATTTTCTGTTGACTAATTCTCGTTTCTTTGTGTAGGGTGCTGCTTTCAGTTGGTCTAATTGGGAACAGAACTTGTCTGAATTAATCGTTTGGTTTTCAGAAAGGAGCTCATAATAGAGGACTCCCTTCCAATCCCACCATATACACAACATCACCTTTGGATGAAGACCGGCCTTTGGACTGGTTGGTGGTGGATCATTTATGTTAGCCCCACCATCTCTTCCATTCCACATTATTGTAAAGTATCCACTTTTAATCACCCATCACAATTTGTTTTAAAAATAGAACATTTTTGTTACATTTAAGTAGAGAATTGCCTGCATAAATATAGCCAAGAAGGTTTTTCTCACTTATCTTATATGGAATCCAAGCCATCAAAGTGATTAACATAACCAAGCTGGTACAAATGCTTTTAAATGTTTGATTTGGATATTTTGATATATACCATGATTTGGATATATACCATGTGGTATAATGATGATTATTTTCAATTAATCTCGATTTGATAGCTATGAACTTCAACTGGTCTACCTGACTGTGGAGCATTGTCTAGTGACATATCTCCAGCATGAAATTTCTCAAACCACTTTTCAAACCGCATTCAAGGAGTCACAAGTACCTTCTCTACAAACTGCACAAATTTTTTTTTCCTTACATTTCAGTTCATGTTTTTACCTTTCTTTAAATAATAAATCATATGCTAAAAATGTTGCTTATTTCTTCCATCTTCAATATTAAAATGGCTACACAAAAATTCACCGATTTGGTAAGTTTTTTTAAATGCATGCTGATGACAGCTGTTAAAATAAACTCTAACAAAACTGTTTAGAATGAAGTTAGAGACAACTAAGCACTACTACAGCCAACTTACGAAAAACCTGAGAAAACATTTTGGCCAACCCCAATACATTAGGTTCAATAATTATTAACAATAATTAAGAAATGTCAATAATTTGTACTTAGTGTATAGACACTCATTAAATGCCACTGTATCACAGGCATTCTTCTTCAGCATGCAGTAAAAAAAGCAAATCAGGAATTGCTATGTCCAATTGGAATTTGTTATTCATTTTATTTGTAATGTCTTATCTTTCCTTATCTCTCCATTTGATAGGAATCCTACACTTGTCACAGATAAATAAGAAGGCTTATTGAACAATATATTACAGAGCACTTGGGTCCCAATATTAAGAAGTTTCAAGAAATAATTCATCTTCGTAAACTTACTTAAGTAAATGAATGGGTCCTTATCAATATAATTTGATAGTCTTTAGGATTCAAAACAGAGCATTACTCTCTATGATGCAATGAGTACCTGGAAGAAACTAGACTACTTCAGCATATCATCCTACACTGTGAATCAGAACATACCACTTCCACCCAACCACTGCTCATATTCTCAAAACAACTGTTGGCTTCTCAGATCCACCAGAGAGCTCTTTAAGAATAATCATGCTACATTATTTTGGACTACAGAATGTTCAAATGCATTTCAGAGTAGGAGGAGTCCTATTGCAGGTTTGAAAAGGAAATGGGGGATTTTCTCAGCTCACCAAACAAACAAAAGTAAAAGACTGGGAATTAAAGATTTCTGGTAGAGGAAGATGAAAAATAAATTTAATGCTTTCCAGGAAATAATCAGCAACAGAATAAACAATACTCCACATGAGGTGTGTCTTCATCTTGCTATAGCAATTTCCGGGGCAATGAGATTTGAATGCCAACTTTTTCACTAAAAACCCCACAAAGAAATCTTTATTACTTATGAAACATCTGAGAAAGCTCTGCTTCTAAATAGAAACTTGACCATCCAATAAGTATCCAGCAATTAATTAGCATTTTAAATATGTGACCTACAACGACCTACAAACTGAGCATTACTGTTGTAATTTTATAGAGGAAATGGGCTATGAGAAGTTAAGGGGTCTTCCCAATACCATAAAGTTATTTGTAGGAGTCTGGATATGAACCAGGTTAGCTTGACATCAATGCCTGTATTCCTCCCACCAAACCAAGATAAAATAAAAAACTAATGAATTCTTTAGAAGAATACAGTGAAACTCTGTAAGAGTTCACAAGTAAGTCTGGATTATCAGATTATTACTATAAATAATGACAAGGGTAACATTTAAAAGTATTCACTGGGGTACAGTGATGTCCTCAGGACAAACTAAAGCCCCCAGGGCTCTATGCGTCTCTTCTAGAGGGTACCAGGGGCTTTCTGGCTTTGCGAATGCTCTCAGATGGCCTTTTGATAAATATTTTTCTGAGCTGTCAGGGTGCTTGCCCTTCTAGTGCTAATCTGCTACAGAAATGGAAACTTGTTATTGGTCAACATGGTTTCCTTGAGATGTTTAAAAACCTATTTAGAACAGTGAAACTGCTAGCTAAAACAGCCACAGAACAGCAAACTGGATCTTGTGCTTCACTGTAGTTTGTGGACAATCTATTCTATTTTATTGTGCGTTTCTAGTCTGCCTGGGATAAAGGACCTCAAAGCTGGGGCATTATTATTCAAATACAAGAATTGTACTGGAATGGCTACATATTTTTTGCATATCTCTAGTCATAAAATATGACAGTCCTAATTACTAGATTTACCTTCTTCTGTGTAAGAATATATCATAAGGGACTATTTAGAGAGTATACTGATGTGAGCTCTGCCAGTTCAAATAAATCAGTCAGTGTGATTACAACCGGCTTTGGATTGCATCCAGGTTATGAAAGGCAAGAATAGATTATGGGTATGTGCCACTGTAGCAGTGACAAATTCTCAACTTCTTTGTATTTCTTCAGGCTTAGACATGACTCACTAAGGCTACATTATAAATGAAGTATTGCTGGAAGCATTTAAAAGCTAGAAAATAATCATGTCAGTACAAACCCCACCCTGGCAAGAGAGATGAGCAATATCGTTTCCAAATGTAGTCAGTATACTGGCACTAGGCTGTTGGGTTTGAAGGGCTGATGTCTGCACAAGCAGAAGAAGACAAAGGGTGGTGTGGTCGTAGTCAAGATGCAAAGACCACCATTTGACCTTAGAAGCAAACATCTATTTTTGAACAAATCTTTTTTGATGACTAATTTTGTTTAGAATTGATTTTTCTAATAGCCAGGAAGAAGTGGCCGGATATTATAAGCTGTTATATACATGTCATGAAGAAACTTTATATTTAAACCTTGGATAGCCCCCTCCTACTTTGTTTTGGGCACAGGAGGTTTCTTCCCTCACCTCCCCTAGGTAATTAATGTCAGTTTGATGTGCACTGGAACACCTGTGTTTGGTTTCCTATTTATTTTCCAAGATAATGCAAACATTTTCAACAAATATGTATTCAACAAGTACTGAGAGCCGGTTAGTGCCAGACACTATTCTCAGCTCTGGAATATAGTGGCAAACATCCTTGGAGTTTATATCCTGCAGTGGGGCAGTCTACAAAAGGGGTATTTTATAAACTCTGCATCTTCTTTCTCTTAATAATACATTGTAAAATTCCTGATAAATATATATCTGGGGAATCTCTTAATGAGATTTCTGAATATAGTCTGTAAATATATCTGCAAAATGTTGGGATTTGCAGAAATGCTTTAATATGACACAACCTCTATCTTTATGTGCCCAAACAGACATTGACTTCTCCCACAATCTTCATCAGCATGACTGCTTACAGGCTCTTAGGCAAGTAAACTCTAGCTGGCACTTTGGCTGGCATGCCTTCCTCGGCCTTTGAGAAGTCCTTTATCTTGATCCAGGTTGCTCCCAAGTGGCCCCGGGATAGAACATGCTGCTTTTAGAACCTTTCTAGATACCATCTCAAGGACAACTGTAATAAATACATAGTGAGTACCTACTATTTTAGTAAGATTGGAACCAATATCCTCATTTTATAAATAAGGACAGGGACCCTCTCTCCAAAGTAGGCTGTTCAAGGCCACACAGAATACCTAGTGGTAGAAGTAGAAGCTTCTCTTACCACTCTGCGATGATACCCTTCTGAATCTGAAGACTGCTACCATAGTCATGCTAAATTTTCTATTTCAAATACAATTAATCTAACAAGCTTTCCACATCTTGTAACCTATATAAATTGCTTTTCCCCCCTTCTCTGTAAACCTTAGTTTATGGAAATACTATTTTTGTGAAGTCCTAACCCCCATCATATTATTTCGTGGCTTCAGCCTTTCTATTAAGCACTTACATCTCTTTTCTAAGAGATTTGGAAAATATCAGGGGAGAACCATTCAAAGGTACCTACTCAACATTTAGGGGTGTTTCCTGTTTCATTTGAGTGCACATTTACGAGTACATATATACATAAATATGTATTTCTATAGCAAAATTCTATGCATATGGGAGAGATGTCTTAAATTTTCATTTGTATTGTGAACATTCCCAACACCATTAAAACGTTTTTAAAAATAATTTTTAATGGCTATGTAAAGCCCAAAATATACCTGTAACTATTTTGCAATCATTCCACTTTTACTGGACAATCAGATTGTTGCTAAGTTTTAGATATTATGAATACCATGATGATTGATATATTTGTGGTAACATGTAATATTTCCTTAGAATGGATCCCTACATTAGAATTCTGAATCAAAGATATATCATTTTTAAGGCCTTTACTACAGATCAGTAAACTGGTTTGCAAAATGATTGAGCCAATTTATTCTTACCAACACTATATGAAATTGCCAAAATCACTGCACTCACACTGTTTTATCTTTAACTGTTGCCAATTTGATAGGTACCAATATTCTCACTTTAATTTGTACTTCCATAATTATTAATGAGGTAAGAACATTATTTCACATGCATATGGGTCATTTATATATTCCTTCTTTTGCCAACTATCTATGAATGTCAAATGCCTGACTTTCATTAGGTAGCTACTCTTTTTCCTTACTCATTTGTAATTATTCTGCATAGATTGCATTTATTTTATTCATTCATTAGATGAGTATCTGCTAAAATATTGTTGCCTACCTTGTCCTGTGCTAAAGACATAATTCTCACTTTCACAGTCCAGAACACCTTTGGGAATTTCCTTACAAGACTTTTTCTAAATGATCATGTATCTTAACAAAACTAATACCATATTACGGACACTGATATTTTAAGAAAAATTAAAACAATATTCACAGGTCCAAGAAAGAGAGTAACATGTATAAGACTTTGTTCCCAATTCAAACTGTGTATTTTTTGTCTTTTCACTTTTAAAAAGCCAATAAACCATGACTCAAGTCATTCGAAGTAAGTTTACAGGCTACAAAACATCTTAAGTATGGGGACAATGAAAATGCCACTATATTACTAAATGTGACTCTGCATTGATTGGGCATTCTCCGTCTGGAGTGTTTAAAAGACGTAAGAAGTTTAGCTACTATTAACAAGAGTGAATCAGAATAGTAACAATGGCCAATAGTGAAAGTCATCAAATAGAGTCATATCCACCTGAATTACTTCAAGTAGTACATAGCTTGCAGACCAAGAGAAGCAGGGGAACACAGGAGAAGAAATGCAAAATTGAACAAATACCATGTAGTAACCCTTGATTCCTACTTTGGACTATTAATTGAGTAAGATCAAATGCAATAGTTGCTTTACAACATGAATTTCTCATTCTTGAATTTCAAATTAAACTTGATTATTATCTGAAGAGAATATATCTTCAATTATCAAAAACAAACTAGTGTACA
Organism: Trachops cirrhosus; assembly: GCA_028533065.1. NCBI lineage: Eukaryota > Metazoa > Chordata > Mammalia > Chiroptera > Phyllostomidae > Trachops > Trachops cirrhosus. Next base: position 57,655,555 of record CM052541.1, read on the forward strand.
AGCCTCTGAATATCTAAGAATATCATATTAATCTTTCACACATTAAAGACAATTTAGCTAGGTATAAAACTCTTCGATTATAAGCATTTTTCCTTCAACACTCTAAACATATAGTTTTATGATCTTCTGAGGTCTATTGCTTCATCAAAGCTAGATGTCAGTCTGATTTTACCTTTTGCAGATAAACCATGTCTTTTATCTGAATTCTTGTAGAGTTTTTCCTCCTTTATCTTTGTAAATTTAAAGATTTGTCAAGGTTATTCCAAGAAAGTTTTTTAACTCTTTCAAAGTTGATGTCTGAAATGTTATAACCCTTCACATCTCTTTATTTAGGGATTTATTTTCTGCTTAGGAAAACTTTTAACATTGTATTTAAATATTGTTCAAACTACTCTAAGATCTTTCTCAAGAATATCTACAAAATTCTTTACTTTTTCGTTATACTTTTCTAACTGAAAAATCAAGAACCTGTTCTTAACGGGATACATTAAACAAAAACAATTATTAAACAATGAGAGGGGACTTCCTTCAACAATGAGAGGGGACTTCCAGCCAAAAGGAGGCATAGATAGATACACTGTCTCCTCACATAACCAAAAGAAGGACAACAACAAATTTAAAAATAAAAAATAACCAGAACTGCCAGAAAACTGAATTGTATGGAAGTTCGACAACCAAGGAGTTAAAGAAGAAACATTCATCCAGACTGGTAGGAGGGGCAGAGATAGGCAGCCATGGTGGAAAGGACTCACAGCAAGGCAATGGATGGAGGACCAGGGCAGGCAAGGTGGTGGCTGGAGGACTGGAGTGAGGTGGTGGCTAGCAGAGTGAGCAGTACCATATTCGAGGGCAGATAAACTGGGAGGAACTAGGGAGCAAGACAGACCGTACAAACCAGGGGTCCAGTGTGGGGAAATCAACCCTCAAAACCTCTGAATGAAAAAACCTGTGGGCGTTGAGGTGGTAGGAGACACTCCCAGCCTCATAGGAGAGTTTGATATAGAGACCCACAGGGTCCTAGAATATACACAAACCCACCCACCTGGGAATCAGCACCGGGAAGGGCCCAATTTTCTTGTGGGCAGTGGAAGAAGTATCTGAAAGCCAGCCAAGAACTGAGCAAGCAGCCATTGTTCCCTTTTGGACCCCTCCCCCACAGACAGCACCACAACCCAGCTACTTGGATTGCACTGCCCAAAATACCTAAGGCTCCACCCCTTACTATGAAACATGCACTCCAAGACAAAGAACTATGGCCCAAACAAAAGAATAGATGAAAGCTCCACAAAAAATACAACTAAGCAATGAAGAGACAGCCAACCAATAAGATGCATAGTTCAAAACACTGGTAATCAGGATGCTCACAGAAATGGTTGAGTATTGTCACAAAATAGAGGAAAAAGTGAATGCTATGAAAGGTGAAACAAAGGAAAATGTACAGGGAACCAACAGTGAAGGGAAGGAAACTGGGACTCAAATGAACAGTTTGGAACAGAAGGAAGAAATAAACACTCAACCACAACAGAATAAAGAATAAGAATTCAAAAAAGAAAATCAGGAGAAGCTTGGGAACCTCTGGGACAACTTCCAACATTCCAACATGTGAATTATAGGGGTGCCAGAAGGAGCAGAGGAAGAGCTAGAAATGAAAAACTTATTTGAAAACATAATGAAGGAGAACTTCCCTAATGTGGCAAAAGAAACAGACTTCTAGGAAGTCTAGGAAGCTCAGAGAGTCCTAAAGAAGTTGGATTCAAGGAAGCTCACACCAAAGCACATCATAATTACATTACCCAAGATTAAAGATAAGGAGAGAATCTTAAAAACAACAAGAGAAAAAGAAAACAGTTACCTACAAAGGAGTTCCCATAAGACCGTCGACTGATTTCTCAAAAGAAACCTTGCAGGCAAGAAGAGGCTAGAAAGGAACATTCAAATCATGAGAGGCAAGGACCTACATCCAAGATTACTCTATCCAGCAAAGTGATCATTCAAAATGGAAGGGCAGATAGGGTGCTTCTCAGATAAGGTCAGGTTAAAGGAGTTATCATCACCAAGCCCTTATTACATGAAATGTTAAAGGGACTTATCTAAGAAAAAGAAGATCAAAACTAAGAATGACAAAATGACAACAAACTCCAACTATCAACAATTGAACCTAAAAAAGAAAAACAAAAGCAAACTAAACAAACAACTAGAACAGGAACAGATTCACAGAAATGGGGATCCCCTGGAGTGTTATCAGCATGGAAGGGGAGGGTAGAAAATGGGGGAAAAGGTACAGAGAATAAGAAGCATAAATGGTAGGTACAAAATAGACAGGGGGAGGTTCAGAAAAGTATAGGAAATGGAGAAGCCAAAGAATTTAAATGTATGACCCATGGACATGAAGTATGGTTGGGGAAAGATGGTGGGAGTAGGAGGTACAGGGTGGAGGGGAATAAAGGAGAGAAAAAATGGGACAACTGTAATAGCTTAATTAATAAAATATATTAAAAAAAAAAACAATGAGAAAACTCCAGCAGACTCTCCCCCTTCAAAAAATTATAGGTTTAAAGGAAGAAACACGAGGTCCCTAAGGTCATGAAAAAAAAATGGAGGTGCTGATTTAGTTCACACTTTGGCAGGCTTACTCTTTTTTTTTTTAACAAAACATTTATAAAATATTTTGCAAAGGGGAGAAATAATAATTCACATCAATTTTATGACAAAAATAAGTTCCTAAAGTAGTAACAGAATAAAGAAACATTAAATATGGAGCAAACAGTAAGAATCAGTTCCCTCACATGCAGTGGCTAGGGACCTTTATCCTGATTTAGACTTTAGGAATGATTTTAGGAAAACTTACAAATCAGATACATGCTTTTAGGGTAGGTGATACCACGTGATCAACATATTTTTTATGTCATGCTGCTTTATAGAAACTGTCATATGTAAAAGTCTACAAATTGAATAGGCTATATGTTGAAATGCCTTGAATTCCAAATTTTAAAAGAAAATAAAATTTTTTATCAAGAGCCAAGAGATATCAATTCTAAGAAAACTATCTTCCAGTTTATGATAGCCATTTTCATCTCTGATATATGATGAATATAGAATTTAGTTATACAACATGTTTTCATCCTCAAATTTCAATCATGTGCTCTTTCAATTAGCTTGTAGACTATTTCTATTATTTGTAAACCCTGTATTATTAAGGTTTGAATGCATAAAACCTCACAGTTCTGTAAGATAAAACATACATAAAATATCTGTCTTTGAACTACTTGAAAAAAAACTACATTTTAAATGATTTGTCTTAGGAATGCCTAAACCAAAGTAATCATAACCTAAACTATTTGCAGATCTGACCACTTTGGAAGCAATACATGCATAAAATACAAACACATGCAGTAAGACCATATGAACCCATTCTGCAGAAATAACAAAAAAGGCAATTTAGAAATTGGGAACACTTACACAGAAAGATACTGTTTTGCTATAGCATGGAATAACTTCAAGATTGTACCTGAGGGGAAAAATATGTTTCTGAAATATTTGTCCCCGCAGAAGTGATTCTAAAAAGAAAAATGATCATGCAGTGCAGAGAATTCAATGTTGAATGATGCTGTCATCCATTTAATCTCACCAACTCAGCAGTCACTCATTTCAAACTGAATAGCATAAACTTTGCATGTACAGGGGAAAAATTATTCTATATATTCATAATTTAACTCCAAATAGGAATTGTCAGCAGATAGGGAAATTATTTTAAACATGCCAAGTCAGGGTTGGCTCTAAGCATTAAATAAAAATATTCTATTATTTTCAAGTGTATAAGAAATGTAATGCTAATTCACTGGAATATTAAAGTTAAGATTGCCTAAGTTAACAAATTTACATAAAACTGATAATAAATATATTTCGATAGCCTGCTTAAATTAAAAAAGGGGTAAAAGTATGTTTTTGGATTTTGTATTTCAGATTAATGAATATTCACAATGTGTCAATTACTGCACATAAAAGTATACAATATGGTTTGTGCTATCCTCATTCTTCTGAAGGTAGAAACTATATGAAGCACATTATCTTTGTATGTCTCCTTACCACTCCCCTTCCCTACCCCCTCCCTTTTTTGAACAGAAAGCTTGATTACAAGAAGCTGTCAACCAATAGTTTATTTAGTTAAAAGCAAGTATAAGTTAACTACAGGGGGACAGTGAGCACTTTTACATTCTTAGTTCATTAACCCTATAAATATTTTGGGGAACCTACTATGTATTCCACATCCTGCATAAGTGAGCTAAGTATATGTGAAAAGCCAGATAGAATCTGTTCAAATTCCTGGAATTTGTCAATGCACCTAAAAAAATGTCTGCAACTGAATCAAATAGAATACTTGTTTATTCAGAATGTATTCCTAGGATATGTAGGACTGATGAATTTTTCTAACAGGTCCAAATGATCATTCATCAGTTTCTCAGAAAACATGGGCACATTCTACATATATGTTAGCTATAATTGTTGTCAGCTAACTTGGCAGTCCACTTTTTTATATTGCTGAGGGAATTTTTTTTTTGAAGACTCAAATATGGAATAAACCTGTTTGCCACACTGTATTGCATTCTTTTTTTAATGTATCTTTTATTGTTTATGCTATTACAGTTGTCTTTTTTTTTCTCCCCTTAATTCGCCTCCATCACAGAGATACCTGAAGTGGAAGATACCTACATCATTAACACATGGAAGAGAAATATTACATTTGTTACCACAGAACATGCAACTTAAGAGAACACACTTCCTGAGAACCAAGTATCAGGGTTCAGAATTCTTGAATGCTGGCCAAACAGTGTCGTAAGAACTCTACCACTTGTATTTGAGGATGCAGTTCAGGCACAGAAGAATTCACTATACATCGGACAATAATTACAATTACCAGGACAATTGAGTTACCAATGAAAAAATTACTAAGTTACTAATAAAAAAAATGTGAACTTTTAGGCATTGTACTTCCAGTACAGGGCTTTTAGCTAAGCTACAAACTACACTTGTTTACAGCTGAAATAAAAATTTTGTCTTCTTCATGCTGTTGAGGTGTGTCAGTGAGAACTATTTCATTGTAAATAAACTTAGGGGCCGAATAAAAGGAAGTTGCAAAGGCAGGTGCACAACAGTTGAGTTGTTTCAGTTTCAGGGGAATAAAGTAAATAATTGTACTGGAATTGGTTCAGTTCTGGGCATGCTGCCATACAGGAAGGGTGTGTAATTACTGAGGCTAATATATCCATGTAAAAATGAAGTAATATCAATATGGGCACAGTTGGGCTCCAAATTTCCTTATTTTGTCTTCAAAAAGTAAGGATCTCTCATGACTCTCATTTCAGTCTTTGAAATTTAAATATCACAAGTTAATACTGAAGGTAGAATTGTAATTTTCACAAAAGTTGGAAAATATTATCTTTAAAGGTAGTGTTCTCTTTGAGAGCCTCACAAGTGAAGAACATTGCAATTTTCACTCGAAGATAACAAAAGAAGTACACATGGTATCTAATTTAGGACTTCACCATAGTAAGAGTATATACAGATACAATTATTATGTTTTACATCATCTATTCTTTGCTTACCATTTCATGCTATCTAAAATGGCCACAACCTTAAATCTGGATTCCAAACTTCTAAAATCATAAACCAAAAGTAAGAAGTGTGGTTTGTGGGAGAACAATGGAATGGAAATTAGAGTGGCTGAATATGGCCAAGTTCAAATAGAGATCTCAAATATTCAAGCAACATCATTAAAAAAGATAAAAGTATCGTAAGTAGTACATGTGTGATTTTACAGAATGTAAATCAACTTACATATTATATAGAGCTAGGAAATATACTTGTTAACCTTATTCATGATTAGCTACATGGTCTTTTAAAGACTGTTTCTACAATCCAGGATCCTATCCTGTCAATTATAAAAGTAAAGTTTACTCTCCCAATTGATAATAATAGCCTACACATGGCCCTTGGTTTACTACTTCCTTTGTGCCTGTGAAGTGAATGTGTAGAAGTGGAAGCAAAGTTCTGGATGAGCAGCAGGTGTCTTAACAAATTCCAGCTCCTCTGCATCCAAAGTCAACCTGTCCATTGCAAGAATGAATCTAACATTTTAGCCTAGGTTTTCATAAGAGGAGAAAGGGAGCCTTGAAGGCATCACATTTGGCCACATTTCTTTATCTTGCTGTGTATAAGATATTAAGCTAGGCACTTGAACATTCTTAAATTTCCCAGATATTTGAAAATGATTAGAATACAAAAAAAATTTCCTTGTTTCCAACATCTGTAATCTTGAATTCCTGGACTCCTTATTAGGAGCTGAACTAAACAGTAGAACCTGACAAATGATGATGTCAATTATAGCCAACTGGTAGCTTAAAGTTCACTTGACATTTCCTGTAATTTCAGGTTTAAGTACAAGGCTGACTTTTTACTTCTCTCAAAGCATGATCCTTAACTGAGAGACATTTCTTCAATGGTTTTTTATATTACCTGGTATAGATGATAATGGTAGATACTTCTTTGACATCACCAAGATAACCACATCCTTTTATTCCCTACACTTAATTTTCAGCTAAGTTAAAACAGATGGGACATGACTTTTCTAACCTTATGTCATTATTTGACCATCAATATAAAATGAAATTTAGTTTGCTTCATGCGGAGACTGCATTTAATTCCTAGATCAGTATGGATATATGCAAGTCAAATTGTCTTTGGGACAAGAATATACAGCTGGGTAATTAGTTTTCTAGGTGCTGTCTGAGATTCTCTTGCTTAGTAACGTTTCTATGAATATGGTCTCACGATCTTCAAAAAATGACCAATTGGAGACAAATTATTCTGATAGCCAGTATTATTCATCCATTCCCTTCTCAAATAATCATTAAGTGTAGGCTTAATATATTAAAAGGACTGGGGGAGGAACAGGTGTTAACGTGTGTGAAACAAATGTATAAAACATGGCTCTGTCCTTAGGTAGCTGATTGTATAATCCAAGGAAGCATGCAGTAAGTGTCACAGCAGTTGTTTAAAGTCCTAAGGGAGGTCAGGAGATTTGACTTCAGGCTGGGTGACCATGGCTTCACGAAAGAGGTAGCACTTGAACAGAAGTAGGTTTTCTTTCTTTCTGTATGCACAAGAGCAAGGACTTCAAAACAAAATAATTGCACAGGCGCGCACCTATGTGACTGATGTAAAGGTTATCATGTTACAAAAGAGAGGGAATATGAATATCATCATTTTGTCAAAGAATAAGAAACAGCTTCTGGCTTCTAGATCCTAAAATAGAGTAGTCCTGTAGAGGAAGATTCAATTGCTTTTATGACACCCTAAAGCCAATTTCAGATAGTAACAGACTACTGATTTGTTAAAAACTGCTCTGGCTGCCTGTCATTTCCTTCCCAACTTCTTTCCATAAATTGCCCAGGGGGAATACATACCAACTACTCTAGTGGCTTGACTGTACTTTATTCAAGAATCTACACCTTTCCTCTCAAAAGTTAGATGTGTGCTGAAAGATATCACTTTCTAATTATTTAACCAAGTGCCTTGATGTTATGTTTGGGGTTGCACAAAATCAGCATGCTAAAAAAATTATTTTCACAGGCTCTATTTCTTATAATATATATCTAAAACTGTTCTATGAGACCAACATGGTGAAGTTTTGAGAGTTTAATTCCACACAAAAGTGATATACTGTCACAGCATAAATATGGCTCAATATTCAGAATGTTGTCTTGCCTTCAGATCAATGTCTAAGAAGGTTCACTGAACCCCTATATATATTTAAAAATAGAACCACCAGTTCTCCCTAAGAGCTTTTTCTTCTTATGTAGATGAGACAATGACAATAGTAATATTAGTCCTTACTATGAGCACTGCTGTATTTTACATGAGTTAATTTAATGCCCTCAATAACTACTATTATCTCCATTTCACAGAAGAGAAACTAAGGCACAGAGAAGTTAAGAAATCTTCCCAATACCACACAGTAAGTAGTGAAGCTGGAATTGGAACCTAGACCATCTACCCAGTTGCACTGAAAGTGGTCTCTTCCCTCTGTAGTGTAACAAAACATCCTTCTTGAGATACAGTTACCGCCAAACAAGGTCTGTTCTTTGAGATCAGTGGAACTGATACCATCAATCCATGGCTATGAGCATTGCACAGTAGCATGGCATAGTTTTAAATAATTATGCATCCCATCCAAGAATATGACTCTGCTGACACAAAACATGATCAAGGACACAATATAATATTAACTATTCTATTTGAATCTAACATGACTAAGAAAGTCACATTCTAATATTTTAAAGTCAAATATATAAGATAAACCATAACTGATTTTCTTATTCCTAGCTTTCTAACTTTTCTGTGCTCTGTCTCATTGGGCAGATGATAGGGAGTGACATATTTTAGGAAAGTCCTAGGAAATTTTTATGCCATCTATAGAAAAATTAGAGCATCTTACCTGGTGCCCCAAAAATCCTATGCAAGCTAGAGCTAGCTATTTAAAGTCAGGTGAGTATCTTGGAATAAGAGATAGATACATCTTAGGCCGAATAACTGAAATACTGACTGAGCACTGAACAAGCAACTTTAAAAGAAATTAAGAATGAAAACTATAAATGTATTTTAATGAACTTAAATTCTTAGAACAGGAATAGAAGCAAAGAGTAGAATATATCCCTCTTACTAAAACAATAATCTGGGAGGTATAATTCTTCTAATAAATGACAAATATCAGTGGGGTTTTTTGGCTATCTTGAAAAACTGGAATGCTTCTTGCCATCTCCCAGACAATATCTATTCAGAACACTATTTACTGACAAAAGACAAAATTTTCAAGTCATCGGAAGCCATCAAGGCATTCCAGTGCCAAAATCATGATCGGTTTCTAATTTTCTTCAACACGCAGGGTATCTGGTTTCAAGATACAAACACAAAAGTTCCTGTTGCTATGTTTATGAAAACAGTTTCTAGTTTTAAGTCAGTTCTGGGCCTTTTGATAAATTTACTGTCATGTTTCACAAAGATGCAGAATACTTTATGAGTCTCCAGTAAATCACAGCCTTTTCATTTTACAGCTCCTTGGGTTAAACCTTGACAACCAAGGAGTACTATAAATAAAAGAAGAGTCCCTTTTTCTTCCCTAAAGTGAGAGAAGCTTAGATAATCTATGGTTTGGTGAAAAATAAAAATAGTACTGACTATAATTTTCTTGTTGTCTTCTCAAATTCTTAAATTGTGGGATGTTTAAAAACTAATCTCAGGGAGGAATGGAAAATTTTGACATCTTGATATTATAATAAGTTGTGAAATAATTTTTCTTGAAAACACAGCTGTAATGTCAGACATACCATGTTTTTCAGACCGTAAGACACACCTAGGTTTTAAAGGAGGAAAACAGGAAAAAAAATTTTTGAAGCAAAAAATGTGGTAAAATATTTAATAACATAAATAACATAATATTTCACCAATGTAAATGTAAACAGAACTCAACAGCAGCATTAACAACCATTATTCCTCCCAAATTTGAGGGGTGGGGGGGTGCGTCTTATAGTCCGAAAAATAAGGTATGTCATAATTCTAACTCATACCACATACCTAGCTCTAAGGTACAACAAACAGTGAAATAATGAGGTATTAAATATTTCTTTACACTTTGTCATCGTTAGTCAGTGAAACTACTGATATTGTTTTTTAAAAGAATATTCCAGCAAATATACATCTAAGTTTATATCTCTTGAGAAAAAAGGACCCAGGGTTTTAATTAAAATTTTAAAATTAATAATTAGATTACACCCAACCCAATAACCCTCACAGAGGGCAAACATTTGTGTTTTGTCATGGAAAGAAGGGCAGAAAAGAAATCTATCCCTGTAGCTTTAAATTTACATTCATTTTATTAAACTTTTACATCTTAAGAAACTAAATTTAGGAATTCCAATTCTCTAAGCACAACAGGTAAGATCTAATTTGGAAGGCTACTTGGGTTTGAAGGATAGATAGTATTAAGGGCTTTAAGAAAATCAACATAAACATGACACTGAAGCAAAGTGGCACAGTTTGACAAGTATTAGAACACTAGTTCACGAAATGAATATACTTTGATTCAGACAAACACAACAAATATAGCCTTTAACCAAAAACCACAGAGACAACCCTACATATTACCTATGTTAAGATGTTCAACACATCTAAAGGCTATTATAGACCTCCTGATAGAAAGTCAGCAATGTGAACTATGCTTTATGAAGCTTTGCGTGCATGCACACACTCTGCAATGGGGGAGAGACAGAGACACCGATCACCATCAATATTGTCCTTACTTGCAGACGTACAAGTATCCTGCATGTTCCGATTCTGACTGGCACCTGGAGCGGCTCTACATGCCAGTCATCCCAATGTACTCAGGGATGTAAACACCTTATAATTAGAAAACGTGAAGGCGTCAAGGACGTTAAACAAATTTAAAACACATCCAAAGATTAATTTTTAAAGGCACTGAAGAAATAATTAATTGCAAATTCCAATAAGAGGATGTACCTGCTCCTTCACAGAAGCTAGAATAGTGGTGGCTGTGGTCTCGGGTTCCATGCCTGGGCCAGTGGAGGCAGCTTCCTGGCGGATCTGTGGTTGCCCCTCCTCCACCAATGAGGCCTGCTCAGGAGCTGGCATTCCTCCTGCAATCAAGCAGGCAAAGGGTTAACACTTTCTCAAGGGCTCCTCTGTAAAAACAGGTTGGAGCTGAGGATTTGCAGACAGTTCCTAGGAGGTACTACAGACTTCTACACACAATGATCCAAATTCCTGACAGCTATTCAATTTTCAGAAGGTAACATCTAGAGTTAAAAGTATAGCAGATACTAAAAAATAAAATTAAAAGTAATGGCAATAAATTCTAAGAAAATACTGAAACATCATAGTCAAAAATGACATGAAAAATGTTGGGGAGGAGGGCTCTTAAATTAAAAATTTACTAAGGAAAAAGCTTGTTAAATTGATGAATCTTATCATTGGAAACCAATAAGCAAATATGATTATCTTATCACTGAAACAAAAAAATAAACACTCTATAATGCTATAAGGGCCAGTTTTCAAAAAGGTATACACACAAGAAGGCATCTACAAATGTTTGAATGCTTTAACGATTACAGAAAATGTTTATGCAGAGTATCGCTTTATTCTTGACATATTAATAAGCAGAAACAGGAAATGGGTCTGATTAGTTTCTGCATTTCCCCCTTCTTGAAGAGCCCACAAGCCTCAGAGGAGGCTGTTGAAATTCTCCATCTCCTATTTCCATGGTACCCAAGGCTCAGGTGGGCACAAAGCTGCAAGGACGAGTTTCCTCAAGTGTGAGCAGAAGGAGAAGCTTCAGACTTGAAGCAGGACTAGGATCAAAACCTAGGTGATCTTGGACAAGTTACCATCTCACTGAGCCCCACTTTCCTCACTTATTAAAAAAATGCACTTTACTAACTCTTTATGTAACACAATGGGATAATTTTATGACAAACTATTTTTTAGTATGCGTTGTATGCTTACTGACATGTAAAATACTTAAAATATCATTAACTGGATAAAATAACTCATTCCTGCATTTAACAAGTGCTCATTAAAGACATGAGGTCTATGAAGAAAGCCACACATAAAGATCCTAGATTAGCATGTAAGAAATTTAAAGATATGAAAGTATTCTATGCCATTGAAAAATTAGACACCTTAAAATAAGCAGATGGTTGCAAGGAACAAAAATGTTACTGTGCAACAGTGGAAAAAAGTATGCCCCCCAAAAAATTTTTGAAGATGTTGAGTATAATACCATGAAATAACCAATATGTTAGAAAAGAAGCATAAATTCAGTGAACAAAGAGAATTTGAAAAAAAAAATAGGAATGTCATTGGCAAAGTACTTATTAATTCTTTACCACAAAGAGAAGGAGCCTTACTGTTCAAAGAAAGATACGGAATTATATTATTGTAATTATATTCACTGAGTATACCACACTTAATTTTGCAATATTTATCATGATGACTTTGTTCAGAATGGATGAAATTAGGTGAGCATTTCCTGAGTACCACTCTGTTCATGTGTTTGGCAGGGTGATAAGGGGTTACAGGCATAAGGAAGGGTCACTGACCATTGGAGTAGCCATCTAGCTGAGGCAGCAAAATATGAATCAGATTAACCTACAGTATAGCAAGATGCAAGTGATGCAATATAACAACACTAAAGCTGATGAAAATAGGTTGGGGAGAATTTATACATCTGTAAAAGAAAATACCGCTCAGCAGCAAAAGAAATTTTCATAGGCATGGGTGATGTTTTCATTCTCTGCTTTCTCAAAGACTAGCAGACATTACAGGTAATCACTAACACTCATGCAATGAAGAATAAGGGTGAGACAATTTCCTATCCTTCATCTTTGGAACAGTCCCAAAATAGCACAACCAATGCTGGACAGAAGAGGGAGAGCACAATTAATGACAAGTTATAAAACCTATCAAGGTTGTCTGTCCATTTTCCTGTAGTTCTCATAACAATTTAAAGGGATGCAGGACTCAAGCTAAGACTGGAGTAACAGGATGATATTATGACTTGTTGCCACTAGCAAACAAAAAAAGCACTGAGTACTTATGTAGCAGAGAAGAGACTGAAACATTAGGCCTCATGCTTTCCTCAATGATCCCAACTTGCCTCACCTGAATGTTCACATTCTCAGGACCTGAGAAAAGTTGCAAATAGGTTGCTAGATCATATAGGGACTCCCTGGAGAATCACAGAGAATGGAAGAGGTACCAAAGAACTGGAAGCAGGAAAAGGCCATTTCTGTTTTTGGAAAGCAGAAAGTAGACTCTGTTTATGTTAGAAACTAAAGAGCTAGACATAGATCTTAGGTGAGATTCTTAAAAGGATTTTGTCCAAGAGACAATTTGTGAGAACTAAAAACGGGCACACCAAAGAAAAATTAGGTTACACTGGTCTAATTTCTGTCTGTGGCAGTGTAATCACAGAAATGCAGAGTGTCTAGACTCTGGTTAGGCATGTATGATATTAGAGCTCTCCCCGCCCCGACATTATAAGCATCACATAAATGAGGCTGGCAAAAGGGCAACTGCTGACTCTCACAATCTGTAAATAGCTGACTGAAACCTATCACCCTACAGACATTTCTAATGCAATGCCAGGGAGGTCTAATAATCACCAGCTCCTAACCAAAAACTATAGCCACAATGAAAATAATAATATATAATGCATGTTCAAATTCTTCAATGACTAAGAATGCAGAATTTACCAGGTGATAAAATTAAAATAGGAATAACAATGCTAAACTGCAGTAATGAGCTACCACTATGAGATGAAACAATAAGAATAAATGTCTGGTTTTGTATTTAGGATATCTCAGCAGGACACAGGGGAAAAGATTTAGGTATTTTAGCTTCAAGAGAGAATGAGTGAACCATGAATGAGACAAAGCAGCCCTGAAGCCGAGGTGCTCTTATGCTGAAATGATATTAGTATTCAAGATAATAGAAAGGGGGGGACAAATGAGCATACATCTCTCCTTCAAGTTCCCTGAGACATATCCACTTTCACTTATGGGTGACACTTAACAGGAATGACACAAGTATATCCATTCAAGAGACAATGAGTAGAATAGTGAAAGAATTCGGTCATTATTTCCAGACACAGGAATGCAGATGAAATGAATGACATCTCAGGTTCCTTATGAGCTCAAGCCCTGGCAGGAGAAACAAAAAGAACAGTTAAAAGATCAAAAAGAGAAATTTTGACCTCAAAAATAAAGGGACTATGCAGACAAGAAGATAGCTACAAACTTCTGAAGGACAGCCATAGACAAACAAGGTTAGACCTTTTACGCTATGATCCTCAGGGCTAGAGCAAAAACTAATGGTCTTGTAACACACTTGTATTAGCCTATATTATTGCTGTCTTTATACAATGGATCAAATTTGGCTAATGATTATATTACATTTTTTATTGTTTATTCTATTACAGTTGTCCCAATTTTTCCCTTTTGTGCCCTCCACCTAGCCCACCCCTCTCTCCCACAGTCCATCCCCTCTCCATTGTCTTTGTCCATGGGTCATTCATACATGTTCTTTGACTAATCACTTCCCCTTCATTCCACCATTTCCCTACCCCACTCCTACAACCATCAGTCTGTTCCATGTTTCCATGTCCCAGGTTCTATTTTTCTCATTAGATTATTTTGTTCATTACATCCCAGTTATAAGTGAGGTCATGTGGTATTTGTCTTTCTCCTACTGGCTTATTTGACTTAGCATAATAGTCTCCAGTTCCATCCATGTTGTTGCAAAAGGTAGGAATTTCTTCTTTCTTTCTACTGTGTAGTATTCCATTGTATAAATGTACCACAGTTTTTTAATCCACTCTCTACTGATGGGCACTTGGGCTGTTCCCAACACTTCGCTATTATAAATGGCACTCCTATAAATATTGGGTGCATAGGTTCTTTTGAATTGGTGTTTCAGGATCCTTAGGGTATATTCCCAGCAGTGGGACTGCTGGGTTTAAGGCAGTTTCATTTTTATTTTTTTAAGGAAATTCCATGCTGTTTTCCACAGTGGCTGCACCACTCTGCATTCCCATCAACAGTGCACTGAAGTTCCCTTTTCTCCACATTCTTGCCAGCACTTGTTGTTTGTTGATGGCCATTCTGACAGATGTGAGGTAATCTCACTGTGATTTTAATTTCCATCCCTTTGATGGCCAGTGATGTTGAGCATTTTTCATATGTCTATGGGGCATCTGTATTTCCTACTTAGAGAAGTATCCATTCAGCTCCTTTGCTCATTTTTTGAATTGGGTTGTTTGTTTTCCTGGTGTTGAGTCAAATAAATCTTATACAATGAGGTCTGTCCAGAAAAAGACCAGCCATTTTAATATAATGAGGACAGTTTGTATGACATTGATGTAACCTGGCAGTCAAGGAGAGTGGACTGGAATGTGCTTGAGTGAATAATGATGACATCACTGTACTAGTCAGTGGGGGTGATAGACACCTTTGAGTTGGCATCTGTACTGTGTGGCCATCACACTCCAAGTGACTGAGTGGAGCAACAAATCTGCACCAAATTTTGCATTAATCTTGAACATTCCTTCGAAAAAACTATTCAGATGGTTCAGAAGGCTGCGGCTATGGGCAACTGGTGATTAGCGGTTTCATCACAACTGGCCCACTTGTGCATTATGTCTGGTGCAGAATTTTCTGGCAAAACATCAAATCACCCAGGTGGCTCAGCCTCCCCCTATAGCCCAGATTTGGCGCACTGCAACTTCTGGCTTTTCCCAAACTAAAATCACCTTTGAAAGGGAAGAGATTTCAGGCCATTGATGAGATTCAGGAAAATATGACGGGGCAGCTTATGGTGACTGGAAAACTGTATTAGGTCCCAAGGTGCCTACTTTGAAGGGGACTAAGGGGTCACTGTCCTATATACAATTTTTCTTGTATCTTCTTCAATAAATATCTCTGTTTTTCATATTATATGGCTGGATGCCTTCTGGACAGACCTCATATATTCAAGATTAAACCCTTGTCCAGTTACCATTGGTAAATACGTTTTCCCATACAGTGAGTTCCCTTTTCATTTAGATGATGGTTGGTGTCTTCAGCTGAGGAGAAACTTTTTAATTTGATGTAGTTCCATTTGTTTAATTTTTCTTTTATTTCCCTTAACCTAGGAGATATATTGACAAAAATATTGCTACATGGGGTGTCTGAAATTTTACTATGTTTTCTGATAGAACTTTTATGGTATCATGACTTATATTTAAGGCTTCTATCCATTTTGAGTTTAATCTAGTATATGGTGTAAGTTTGTCTAGTTTCATTTTTTTTTTTTGCATGTACCCGTCCAGTTATCCCAACACCATTTATTGAAGACACTATTTTTTCTACATCGTATGCTCGTTTGCCCTCTTTGTCAAATATTAATTGATCAGAGACATGGGTTTATTTCTGAGCTCTCTATTCTGTTCCATTGGTCTATGTGTCTGTTCTTACACCAGTATCAGATTGTTTTGATTAAAGTAGCCTTATAGTATAGTTTAATATCAGGTATCGTAATCCCTCCAACTTTGTTCTTCTTTCTCAAGCTTGCTGAGGCTATTTGGAGTCTGTTTTTGTTCCATACAAATTTTTAAAGTATTTGTTCTAGATCTGTGAAATATGTCATTAGTATTTTAATAGGAATTGTGTTGAATCTATAGATTCCTTTGGGTAGTATGGACATTTTAATGATGTTAATTCTTTCAACCCATGAATAGGGTATGTGCTTCCATTTATTTGTATCTTTCTTAATTTCTTTCTTCAGTGTTCTGTTCTATAGTTTTCTGAGTACAGGTCTTTTACCTCCATGGTTAAATTTATTCCTAGGCACTTTATTTTTCTTGCTGGTATAGTAAATGGGATTTTTTTGTTAGTTCTATTTCTGACAGTTCATTGTTGGTGTACAGAAATGCCATTGATTTCTGAATATTGACTATGTATCCTCTACTTTACCACCAAATTCACTTACTAGGTCAAGTAGTTTTTTGGTAGTGCCTGTAGGGTTTTCTATGTACACTATCATGTCATCTGCAAATAATGACAGATTTATTTCCTCCTTTCCAATCTGGGTGCCTTTTATTTCTTGTTCTTGTCTGACTGCTGTGGCTAGGACATCCAGTGCTATGTTGAATAAGAGCGGTGAAAGTAGACATGCTTGTCTTGTTCCTGATCTGAAGGGAAACTCTTTTATGGTTTTTGCCCACTGAGTATAATGTTGGTAGTAGGTTTCTTGTATGTGGCCTTAATTATGTTGAGAGCTTTGCTCCTTCTATTCCCACATTGCTGTGTATTTTTTTTTTTTACCATAAATGGGTGCTGGATTTCATTAAATACTTTTTCAGCATCTGCTGATATGATTATGTGATTTCTGTCCTTCATTTTGTTTATGTGGTGTTTACTGATTTGGGAATAATGCACCATCCTTGCATCCCTGGGATAAATTCTACTTGATTGTGGTGTATGATCTATTTAAAGTATTGCTGGATCCAGGTTGTCAATACTTCATTGAGCATTTTAGTATCTATGTTCATTAAAGATGTTGGCCTGTCATTGTCTTTCTTTGTTGTGTCTTTATCCAGTTTTGGAATTAGGATTAATACAAGCCTCATAAAACGAGTTTGGGAGTCTTACCTCTTCTTAAATTTTTTTGAATAATTTGCAAAGGATAGGTGTTAGTTCTTCTTTGAATGTTTGGTAAAATTCACCTCTGAAGCCATCTGGTCTAGGGCTTTTGTGTGCTGGGAGTTTTTTCGATTACTGCCTCAATTTTGTTAGTTGTTATCCATCTGTTTCGGCTTTCTGCTTCTTCCTGATTCAGTTCTGCAATATTTTATGTTTCCAGTATTTGTCTATTTTGCCTAGGTTGTCCACATTCTAGGCATATAGTTGTTCATAGTAATTTCTTGTAATCCTTTATATTTCTGTGGTATCAGTTGTTACTATGCCTCTCTCGTTTCTGATTTTATTTTATTTTTTTGATCCTCTTCTTTTATTTTCTTGATGAATCTGTTTAAAGGAGTTGTCGATTTTGTTTATCTTTTCAAAGAACCAGCTCCTGGATTCACTGATTCTTTGGATAGTTTTTTAGTCTGTATGTCATTTAATTCTGCTCTAATCTTGATTATTTCTTTGCTTCCACTCTGATTTGTTTGTTATTGTTTCTCTAGGTATTTTTAGATGTAAGGTTAGGGTGTTTATTTAAGAGTTTTCTTTCTTCTTTAGGTAGGCCTGTCTTGCTATGAACTTCCCTCTTCAGGATTGCCTCTGCTGTATCCATAGGTTTTGGGCTGTTGTGTGTTCATTTTCATTTGTTTCCAGATAGTTTTTGACTTTTTTCATCAATCTTATTGCTAACCCATTCATTATTTAATAACATGTTACTTAGTCTCCATGTAGCTGAGTGATGAGTTTTTTCTTTGGGATTGGTTTGTAGAAAATTTCAAGCCATTGTGATCCAGAAGATGCTTGATGTGACCTCAATTTTCTTGATTTCATAAGGCATTTTTGTGCCCCATTATGTGGGCTACTTTTGAAAAGATCAATGTGCATTTGAAAAGAATGTATATTTTGCATCTTTGGGGTAAAATATTCTGTAAATATCCATTAAGTCCATTTGACTTAGCATGTCATTCGATGCCTCAATATCATTGTTTATTCTTTGTTTGATTATATTACTTTTAATCAAAATTAAATTCTAGAGTCACGAGAACAAGTTTAGGAAGGTCTTTCCTTTTGGAGCAAATCTCCAAAATTTCAAAAATTGATTGCCCTCTAAAGGTGGTATATTCCCCATCATGAGAGGTCTTTAATCATAGCTCTGAGGATCTAGTAGCAAGAATGATATAGAAGGGATCCTGCACTGGGTATGAAGGAATGGGAAACAGAGTTCTCTGACTCTTGAGACTAACACTAAGATAACACAACTTTTATATTCTGAATTGATGTGAATGCTGCACAGGAGTTTTCAGAACAGATGCCTATCATATGACACCTCTCTGTAAAAAGGAAATTGAAGGCCAGAAAGCTGTGCTTTTCCTGAGGGCATGACAAATACTGGAAATCTTACTGCTGTGTGTCTCTATTTGTCTGTAAAAAGGAAGTTCAGAGCTGAGTTCTTCATCAACTCTCACAAGTATTTCTCATTTTATCCCAGTTATTAATTATTAAATTTATTCTTTGCTCAGGTCTAATTTTATCATTAGTTGATATGCATTCTTTTGAGTCTTATAAAAACACTTTTTGAAAGAGTGTCTTCACATAATTTTTATTGACTACAAAAAAATTTTTATGTGTTTACTAACAGTAACTGTTAGTATAATTTTGTATGCATCTCAATCTTAAACTATAATTGATTAACAGAAAATTTTTGTTTTCACAACAGGAGGCTGCATACATTCTAGTGCTATTACTGAAATCTCGAGGCTGTGGATATAATATATGGCTATTGATGTAACACAGTGTATGGGCACAGCCTATGACTCAATACCTATATAATCCCTTCTTAATACAGATGATACTAATCCACAAAATCATCTCTGGGCTAAATCTCTCTGGAACAGAAGATAAACTAGATACTGGATTTTCCTGTATTTACTCATTTTCCCTTTCCTTACTAGTAATTTTTGGTCAAATATACTAAGTATACTTTGCTTCTTATTATCCAGCAAAGAAATTGGAATCCACACATTTATTCTCTCTTTGCATTGGTAATCTGGTTTATAACACATATTTCATCATTTCATTACAAACACTCAGAAAAATGTTATAATGGTTAATGACTATTTCAAAATTGGTAAAATAATGATGCCCAAGAACAACATGAGAAAAATGAGAGAAAATAAGCATGAATATTTTAATTTGAGTGGAAGTAAGAGATTGATAATATAGAATAGTAACTTTGTTAAACAAATGGAGTAAAAATGTACTGCTTTAAGAATGTGTCAATCTTAAGTGGCTATCAACTTAAACTAGACTGGTATATACATAGATTGTTATATATGAATATCAAGATGACCACAAACCAAAAGCCTGTAACAGACACACAAAAGAATTTTAAAAAGGGCTCCAAGCACTAAATAAAGTCAATAAATCAGAAGGGAAGAGAGCAAGAGAAAAAGAACAAAAAAACCTACAAAAAATGGCTATTATCAATGAGATAAGAAATAACAAGTGTTGAAGAGGATGTGGAGAAAGGGAACACTCATTCACTACTGGTGGGAATGCACCCTGGTACAGCTACTATGGAACACAGTATAGCTGTTCCTCAAAAAATTGAGAATAGAGTTACCGTATGACCAATCAATTTCCTCTTCTGAGTATTTACCTGAAAACTCAAAAACATTTATTCACAAAAATATATGTACCGTATGTTCATTCCAACACTATTCATGGTGGTTAAGACATGGAAACAACCAAAGCGTCCTTTGACAGATCATAGGATAAATAAGATGTGGTACATATATACTAAGGAACACTACTCAGTCGTAAGATGAAATAACTGCCTTTGTAATAACGTGGATGGACCTTGAGAATATGATGCTAAGCAAAACAAGTCAGTCAGGAAAAGCTAAGAATCATATGATATCACTCATATGTGGGATATAAAACTGAAACTCACAGACACAGACAACAGTATGGTGGTTACCAGAGGGAAGGGGGTGGGATACTAAAGGGTAAAGGGGACCAAATATATGGTGACGGAAGATGATTTGACTTTGGGTGGGGGGCACAAAATGCAATATATAGATCATATATCATAGAAATGTATACTTGAAACCTATATGATCCTACTGACCAACATCACCCTCATAAATTTAATTTTAAAAAAATGAAAAAAAAAAAGCAATAAAGTGGAGACAGGGAACATACCTCAACATAATAAAGACTATATATGACAAACCCATAACATACTCAATAGTGAAAAGCTGAAAACTTTCCTCTAAGATTAGGAATAAGACAAGGATACCCCGCTTACTTTTGTTCAACACACTATTAGAAGTCCTAGACATATCAGTCAGACAAGAAAAAGAAATAAAAAGCATCTAAAGTGGACAAAAAGAAGTAAAACTGTCACTATTTGCAGATGATATGACATTATATAGTGAACGTTAAAGATTCCACCAAACAACAACAAAAACAATTAGAATAAATGAACTAAGTTGTAGAATAAAAAAATTAATATACAGAAATCTGTTGTGTTCTGTACAGCAATTAAGAAACTACCTTAAAAAGAAAGTAAGATAACTACCCCACTTATAATTGCATGTAAAAGAATAAATTTAACCATAGAGGTGAAAGACCTATAACTGAAGAACTTTAAGACACTGACATGAAATTGAAAATGATACAAATAAATGTAATGACATACCATTTAATATCATTGATGGGAAGAATTAATATTGTGAAATATTAATATATCCATACTATGCAAAGCAATATACAGGTTCAATGCTATCTCTACCAAAATACCAATGGCAGGTTTCACAGTACTAGAAGCAATGACCCTGAAATTTGGGTGTAACTACAAAAGACCCCAAATAGCCAATGCAATGATGAGCAAGGAGAACAAAGATGCAGTTATCTTGCTCTCTAATTGCAAACTACACTAAAAAGACACAGTAATCTAAAAGGATGGTACTAGCATAACAACAGACACATAGATCAATGGAACAAAATAAAGAATCCAGAAGTAAACGTAAGTTTACATGCTCAATAAATCTTTGACAAAGGAGGCAAAAATATGTAATATGGCAAAGACAGTTTCTTCAATAAATGGTGCTTGAAAAACTAGATAGCTACATGAAAAAAATGAAAATGGATCATTTTCTTATACTATATACAAAAATAAACTCAAATAAAGAGTTAAGACCCAAAACAATTAAACTCTTATTGTAGAAAAAAAACATACACAGTAAACTCTTTGATATTCCTCTTAGCAATGTATTTTTTGATATTGTCTTCTCAGGCAAGGGCAACAAAAACAAAAATGAACACATGGGAGTCCATCAAACTAAAAAGCCTCTGCATAGGCAAAGAAAACCATCAACAAAATGAACAGGCAACCTACTGAATGCGAATGATATATTTGATAGGGGTTATATCCAAAATATATAAATAATTCATGCAACTCAACATAAAAAATTTGATTAATAAATGGATAAAGAACCTGAATAGACATTTCTCTAAAGAGGACATACAGATGGCAAACAGTCTATGAAAAGATGCTCAACATCACTAATTATCAGGTTAATGCAAATCAAAACCACAATGAGATGTTATCTCACATCTGTTGGAATGGTTACTATCAAAAAGAAAAAGATAAGGGTTGACAAGGATATAGAGAAAAAGGACCCACCCCACACTGTTGGTGGGACTGTAAATTGGCACAGTGGCTATGGAAAAGAGTATGGAGGTTCTTTAAATATTAAAAACAGAACTTCCATACAACCCAGCAATCCCACTTATGAATATTTATCTGAAGAAAGTGGAAACACTAATTTGAAAAGATGCATGTACTCTCTCCTATGTTGATTTGTTCATTATAGCATTATTTACAATAGCCAAGATATGAAATCAACTTGTGTCTGTTGATCAATAAATAAATAAGGGGTGCGTGTATACAAATATAATGTTATATTAATCAGTTGTAAAATTTTGCCATTTGTGACAACACGGGTGAACCTAGAGAGTATTATGCAAAGTGACATAAGTCAGACAAAGAAAGACAATACCATCATTTCACTTCCATGTGGAACATAAAAAACAAAACAAACAAACAGACTCACAGACACAGAGGTCAAACTGAAGGTCTAGGGTGGGGGTGGTGGGAGGATGGGTGAAAAGGAGAAAGGGACTAAGGGGTATAAACTTCCAGTTATGAAATAAATAAGTCACAGGGATAGTACATCATAGGGAGTATAGTCAATAATACTGAAATAAGTTTGACTCATGACAGATGGTTACTAGAGGTATCATGGTGATCACTTGCTAAGGTATGTAAATGTTGAATCATTATGCTGTATACCTGAAACATAATACTCTGTCACCTATACTTTAAAAAATGTTAAATAAGCATTAGATGAACAAAATATCACAACAGTAAGAGTAGAAAAAATTACTGAATATCCTATGTAACCCTAACTCTTTCTCAATTCATAATGCCATAAAATAACAAAAAAAGCATTTTCTTTCTTATGATAAGAAAATTAGTGCAGAAATTTAAAAAATGCCCTCAGTCTACCAAAAAGTCAGAGAAATAATGGCTGCAGACCTAAGACAAAATAACCAGAGGACACCATAACACAAAAGGGAAAAGGCCTGCTTTAGAGGTTGGAGCCTTTGGTGGGAGAGCTGCTTAGGTCCAGGTGAAGATCAGATAATCAAGGGTAGAAAGACAGTGCAGCACGGTGGCCACCCTCTGTCCTGGACTTGCTCAAACAGTTGCCATAGGCAAAGGAGTGATCTATAGAGTACAGGGCCTTAGCCAGCTACTGATGTCCAAGAGATCAAATTTCCTAAACAGAACAAGTGTAACAGGCAGAACTATGGTAATATCCTTTGTGTTTAAATTAAAAGCTGTATGCATGAAAGAGAAAAAGTCAAAGACCTTGAGGGGGAAAAGTTATAGGATAAAAACAAAAACTCATACAATGGGATAATTTTTTAATTTTATTTATTTATTTTTTAAGAGACAGAGGAATGGAGGGATAGAAAGAAACATCGATTTGTTGTTCCACCCATTCATGCATTCACTGGTTGATTCTTGTAAGTGCCCTGACTGAGGATCAAACCAGCAACCTTGGGGCATCAGGACAATGAATAATTTTTTTAAACAGTCTTTCATAAGAGTGATCTAAATAATTTTCCCAGGGACTAAAAAGAAAGAAAGAGAAAGAGTGATGAAAAAGATAAGTAATTTGGAGACTACAGTATAATTTATTAAGAGAACTAAGAAGAGAGAAAAAAGGAGAATACTAAAAAATAAATGAAAATTTCTGACAGCTGAAAACTTCATAATCATTTAAAATGGGCCAGTAAGTGAAGAAAATAAATTAAAAAGATAAACAACATGCAGACCCAATCCACAGAAATTTCTTGGTTCCAAGAATAAAGAAAAGACTGTAATTGTTACCATGGAGGAAAAACAAACTACTTACAAAGAAATGAGAATCAGTTTGGCATCAGACCTGTTATCAACTACATCAGATAAAGCAAGAGCTTCTGGTACTGACTAAACAATATGACTCAAATATGAAATCAAAATAAAGGCATTTTAGGACATACCACGATTCAAAGTGTGTGGCTTCAATAATCTTTCAAAGGAAGTTCTGCAACCAAAAAGCAATTATGATAAAGGAAGGATTAGGGCACAAGGTACAGTGCTTGTGTACCTTGTATTACCTTGTATTACCTTGTGCACAAGGTAATTAACTCAGGAAGTTGAAGGTTAAGTCTAAACTCCATATGATACTAACATAAGAGAAGTAAGGAACTGAAAAAAATAAAATTGTACTAATGCTCTTATTTAATTTAGTGGGAAGAAATACACACAAAGTAACTCCAGGTCACTGTTTTCTCTGTCCTCTCGGGAAAAGGCAGATCCCACTGTCCACCCCTAGAATGTGGAGCTGGCCTCTTCAGACTCACAGAATGTGGCAGATGTGATCTTAGAAGGCCTTGCGGCTTTGCCTTCTGGAACCTTTAGATCATTATGCTATGAAATATGAAAGAGCTTGAGATTAAAAGATGCCACGGAGACAGAGGCCTACCAATCCTAGCCACTCCAGCCAAGATCTCAGAACATGTAAGACAGGCCACCTTAGAAAGTGCCCTGACCAACTGCTGACTGCAGCCACCTGAACAGGCCTAGGTAAGACCAGCAGATGAACCTCCCTGCATCCTAGAATTGTGAGAAATTTAAAAATCACTGAGCCACTTAGATTTAGGATGACTTGTTACAAGATGAATAAGTGATACTAACACAACCACGAAGACGGGAAATGAGGATGAAGAAAAAATAACGTTTTTAAGTATCATAAGATATAAAAAATAAATTTTACATGCTGAATTACCTTATGAAGATATAATTTAGTCAATGCATCATTGATTTTTCCACTTCTGTACTACACTATAGTTTGTTATTGAAATTATAAAGATGAATAAGACTCTGACTTCTAATTCAATTTATAGTCTAAAAGGGAAGACAAAAGAAATGAACAAACAATTACAATAAAATGCAACTTGAGATAAACAAGGCGCGAAGAGCTCAAATACAGAAGGCAGGTGCTCAAAGAAGGGTTTCAACAGGCATGTATAAAAGGGAACACTATTCCACGTGCAGCAGAAGGACCCAGGTGGGAAAAAGCCCACCAATAAAGCATTAATTAATTTAATTAAGATTTTATATTTTAAAATTTGCTTTAAGTTCAACAGATTTCTCAAAAACATCCCTAGACTATTCTTTTATATCATTTGCAATTAAGGACATGGTAAGTTGTATCAAATCTCAAGATATTTAAATAAAAGATTTGTTTTTATCTTAGTTTTTCAAATCAAATGCTAGTGTTAACAAAGATTAAAGACTACTAAAATCACTAGCACCTCACATTTGGGGATTTAAAAATATGGTAATTTATAATTGAATTAGTAGGAGCAATAAAAATAAAGTAAAATTGTTTAATTAAGGACATTGACATTTAAAATAGCAATAAGGGTGTTTTAAAAATAAAAGATATACAGTCTAGTAACCAACCTGCTACCTTATGCAGTGGTTGTCTTTTTCATTCATGGTATTGATTTTTCTTTTTACATGAAGTGGCTAAATGATTTTCCAGTGTCTTGAGATTTATACTAGGCTGTCTAGCACAAAATAACCTAGAAGTTCTGTATTACACTTTCCAGAATTCCTGTGTTAGACTTCTATTTAAGTTATAAATTTGATTTGTAATTTGAAGGGTACAATTTAAAATTTAAAGTTCTCAAAGACATGCTCCATGGCTACTTCTAGTATGTTAAAAACTAGGTTTCTATGGTAAGTCTAGAAAATACTGCAGAGCATGCTTCCTCTTAAAAGATTCCTAAATACCTTGTTAAAGTGTGATCTGCAAACCAGTTACACTGGCAGCAGTTTAGAGCTGGTGAAAAATGCAGAATTTCAGGCCTCACCCTGACCTACTAAATCAGAATTGTCATGTGAATAAGACCCCCGGTATTTTTTTTCACATCTTTTTACTGTTGTTCAAGTATAGTTGTCTCCATTTCCCCCCTACAGCCCCCCACCCCAGCCATCCCCACTTCCCACCCTTGATGCCACCTCGCTTTGGTTTTGTCCATATGTCCTTTATACATGTTCCTGAAAACCCTTCCCCCTTTCTCCCTCATTAACCCCTCCCTCCCACCTCCTCTCTGGTTACTGTCAGTTCTTTTTTTTTTTTTTTTTTTTAATTTTTATTTTA
>CM052541.1:57682134-57726868 GCA_028533065.1 Trachops cirrhosus
AACACACCAAGGCACATCATAATTACATTAGCCAAGGTAAAAATGAAGGAGAGACTCCTGGAAGCAGCAAGAGATAAGGAGACGGTAACCTACAAAGGAGTTCCCATCAGAGTGTCAGCTGATTTCTCAAAAGAGACCTTGCAGGCAAGAAGGGGCTGGAAAGAAGTATTCCAAGTCATGAAAGACAAGGACCTATGTCCCAGATTGCTCTACCCAGCAAAGCTTTCATTTAGAATGGAAGGGCAGATCAAGTGCTTCTCAGATAAGGTCAAGTTAAAGGAGTTCATCATCACCAAGCCCTTATTATATGAAATGTTAAAGAGACTTATCTAAGAAAAAGAAGATAAAAAACATGGGTAGTAAAATGACAGCAAACTCACAATTATTAACAACCATACCTAAAACAAAAACAAGAAGAAACTAAGCAAACAACTAGAACAGGAACGGAACCACAGAAATGGAGATCACATGGAGCGTTAGCAACAGGGGAGTGGGAGGAGGAGAGAGGGGGGAAAAGGTACAAAGAATAAGTAGCATAGATAGTAGGTAGAAAACAGAGGGAGGGCAATAGTATGGGAAATATAGAAGCTAAAGACCTTAGGACACATGGACATGAACCAGAGGGAGGGGAAAGTGGGTGAGGGAGGGAGTGCAGGGTGGAGGGGAATGAAGGGGGGGTAATGGGACAGCTGTAATAGCATAATCAATAAAATATTTAAAAAATAAAAATAAAAAGCATTTAAACTAAAAAAAAAAAAAAAAGGAGGTATTTAAATACTTGGAATGTCCAAAATTTGAATAAAACTTTAGTGAGAAATGAAAAATCTAAATTTTAAAAAGCACATGTTAAAAAATTACAAGTGTATCCCCACTAAGTAAATATCATTTCATAAAATATTACTTTACATTAAAGAATATAATGTCATTTTAATAAATTTATAAAATATCTTGCAAGATTTACTTTCAGTAGCAGGTTCTGTGAGTTGGCCATTATAATATTTGTTTATAGGTTATTAGAATGTTTTTGAATCCTAGAAGGATGAAGTTAGAGGTAAAAGGAGAATCAAGGGAATGTGCAGCAGCTAAAGTGTTAGTTAGCTACCAATTAAATTAAATATGAAACAAATTGAAGACAAAGCACTGAAGTTCCTTTTGTCATATCACCTACATGAGTTGACATGCATACATGAAATATCAGAAGCGTAGCAAGTACAGTTAACAACTTGGATACTGCTATCATTTGACAAATGTTTCCAGGAGCTGTTCCAATTCCTTCACATGTGTTATGGCTCAAACTTTTAATTAGGTTGAAAAATTCCTAAGAGGGAAGGTCAAACTGGATTTTGCAAAACAGATGTGAATAACAAAAGCTAAGAGAGGTATAAGATAGGCCTTGAGTCTTTAACACCTCTTACCAAGAATTCACATGGCATTCTTAAACATATAAATAGAAGGCCACAGAGCAGAAAGTCTCAAGGATTTGTGCCAAAAGTTTATCTTAAGATAGGGATAGCTTACGGTTCTTTGCTTTTATGAATGTCTACTTTCATTCTTACCCAAACCATCTCTAACACACTGTAGAGGCTGTAGCACATGTAAACAAGCCTTCTGAATCACCATCAGCACCTATTTGCATGTGACGTTAACACAATTTTGTGAACCACCTTCTGTCTCCAACTGCACCAAGTGCCTCTGGGTATATCTCTAAAGGGCAGCAGTTTTATGTTTGGTGTGAGACTAGCTGGGCTAAGGGACTGGAAAGCAGTCTGGTGGTGGCACGAGTTCAGCTAAAGTGATTGCAGTGATCCACCTGGAAGGTGAGTGGGGAGAATGAAGAATGCTGAAGGTGAGTGGTGATGAGAAGACACTTCAGCTTCAGACCAGATGGGCCATGGAGACTGGTAAGATGTCAGGGCAAGAGCAGAGGCAGTTACATGAAGGTAAGACATTCTGTCACAGAATTTTAAAGCTCAAAGGGACTTTAGACATAACTGAGACTATGGTTAGGAATGATAGTTTTAGTGTCTCTGCAAGCTCTTTGAGGAGACTGCACACTGGGGTTAGGAAGATATATCAATCTCAGAAGAGACTAGAACCAGAGTTGTTATGAATCCTAAGCTACAAGGCAGCAAGCTGGGTTTTAATGGTCCTAGAGTCCAGACCCTTATTTCCAGAAACCACCATCAATACCAGATCAGTTACCAGATGTCTGGTAAGTTCACATCAGTCAACCTAGATTTTCCCAGTTCCTAAAATATGACTGCTCTTATGTACTCCCTAGGACCTTGAGGTTTCACTCTTTTAGTCTTTTAAAATCCACATGGATGGTCAACTCTTCATCATGAATGCAGTTAAGCAAAGTAAAATAAATGCCTTCCATTTTAC
Organism: Trachops cirrhosus; assembly: GCA_028533065.1. Taxonomy (NCBI): domain Eukaryota; kingdom Metazoa; phylum Chordata; class Mammalia; order Chiroptera; family Phyllostomidae; genus Trachops; species Trachops cirrhosus. The sequence continues at coordinate 57,684,520 of CM052541.1, forward strand.
TCTATTCTACTTTACTAATTGCTCTCAGCCTTCAGAAAAACCTCAGCTAAACTGTAAGCATGATGAAATGTGCTTTACAAATATTATCCAGAACCTGCCTGATGCCAACAATCATGCTCCTGAAGTACATATTTGGGAAAGCCCCTGTGTGATCATACAAATGATCCTGTAGTCTTAAAGATACTAAGGAGGATTGAGAAGTAAGTGGATGCCCTAGCTGGTGTGGCTCAGTTGGTTGGAGCATTGTCCTGTGGACCAAGATGTTGCGGTTTCGATTTCCAGTCAGGACACATACCCAGGTTGTGGGTTCAATCCTCTGTTGGGCTGCATAAGAGAAAGGAATCAATCCATGTTTCTCTTTTTCTCCCCACTGCCTCAAAGCAATGGAGAAAAGAAAAAAGAGAAAGTGGAAAGATCAGGGTCACAACCTGCGTAAGGCAAGAAAACCTCACCTAGCAGATACTGTTCATGTGCTGAGAAGATAGTATGAAAATGAATCAAAACCAACATAATTTGGACGGATTGAAATAATCATGCACCTTTTCACAAAGCTAATGAAACTTGGTTCTGACTTCACTGAAATATTTAAATCTGCCTCTTCAACAAAACACTTAACATCAGACAGCAAGCCAGGAGTGGCAAAGTCCTGGAGCATAGCTAGTTCCCCAGCAATGAAGGCACATTCACTCCAGTTTAGATAGCTCAGTTGGCTGGACATGTGCTACGGAGGTATGTCAGCAGTGTATGTCAGCAGCTGTTACATGAGAACCTCAAGCAGGGAGACTTTGCAGAGCAGGCTTGGAGAAATCTCTGAAAATGCACTAGAGCACACCTTTGAGTAGTGTGGCATCCACGGAATGCTGAGAAACAGAAGCACATAAACCAACTTGGCATGAAGCAATTAGAAATAAAACAGTTCATTTTAAGAGATGTAGTGGATACCCAGAAAGGCCAAAAAGGCAGAGGTGCATGGCAATGAAATGTTGGTTTTTGTTGTTGTTTGTTTTTTTAAGTGAAAGGTTATCAGTGGTAATGTTGCCCTTTTTGGTTACTCATCTCAGAAGTCAGCCCACTTGGAGCCAGAACTCACAAGGCCCTGGGCCCTGGTACAGCCAAGTCAGGAATCCTGCCCCAGGGAGTACAGTGTTCGCAGAGTGCTGCTGAGTCTGGATTCTTTCTTGGGGAGTTTTGAGGATGCTTGTGGTCCCTGCCAAGTACAATCTAAAAACCCATCTCTGCCCAGCTCTAGCGGCTATGATAAACTTTCCTACCTTCTGGGATCTCAAACAAAGCAATGGCTCAACAAAATGGCTCCTAGTCAGAGGTAGCCTCAAGCAGCAGAGTAAAAGCAAGGAAGCTGGGCATTAAGATTTGGGGTGACCCTGACTGTGTGGCTCAGTTGATTGAGTGTTGTTCTGCAAAGTGAAAGGTCGCTGGTTCGACTCCTGGTCAGGGGACATGCCTGGGTTGTGGGCCTGGTTCCCTGTTGGACCACATGTGAGAGGCAACTGAGCCATGTTTCTCTCTCACATCAATGACTCTCTCTTCCTCCCTTCCTCCCTCCCTCCCCCTCTCTCCACAAATAAATAGGTAAAATCTTTAAAAAAAAGATTTGGGGGTCAGTCATAACCCTCTGGTGTCCATTCTGTCCAAAACAAAGCTTCTGACAAAGAATAACTAAAGGCACCATTGTCATAGTTGCTCAGAACATAAGTACCTTTTCATTAGTCTATGCCCTCCTGCAGATACCTACATCCCTCTGAATTTCTTTCCCTCTCATACTGGAATCTAAAATGTTCTCTTAGAGAAACCTTTTCTAATTGACAGAAGAATGGAAATCACTTCTCACAGTAGACAACCCTTACAATTTCGTCACCAATACACAAACTTCCACGGCCTGTTAAAATATTAAAAATGTATTTAACACATGAGATTGATTTACAGATTTATACTGAAAAGTATGAAAAGATAGGGATGCCTCCATTCCACTTCTATCATAAGAAGTCTATCTTTCCCCACTTACAAACAGAACATAACTATTAACACAAAATCCCCATAAAATTGGTTAGGTCACAAAGGAAAGTTATCTTTAATTAAAACTGGTCAAGGATTGTTTTTTAGCATTACTTCCTATACAACTTTATAAATATTACCAATATCAAAGGCATTTTGTAGATGAAAAAACACAGATAAGTGGGAAGATTAAAAATCAAGATGTCTGGATACATTTATTGATCTATGTGTGGGGCACCATGCCCAGTACCATGGAAAACAGAACAGTGAATCAGAGGCTAATGCTGACTTCAAAGAAATTAAGTTCAGAAGTAAATAATAAGACATATGGCCATATACACGCTGTTAAAAAGCATCTGAGGTAATTAAAAGAGGTACAAACAAAGTGGGAAATGGTGTATACATGCACATGTGTGCAGGAGGAAGGAGGGCACTGAAGATCAGGAACCCCTTTGTGAACGAAATACCTGAGCAGGGCCTTGAAGGGTACAAAGCCCTTGAACAGTGAGTGAAGAAATGGGACGAAGATTCGAGGCAGAGTGAAAAGTTCAGTCAGAAAGAATGAAGACAACATGCTGTAGATGTGTGTAGAGATGACGATCATTCCATGTTGACTGAGTGACAAGATGCCTGAATGGGGAGAATGTAAAAACCTGGGAAATGCAAGGATGGCTGTAGGCCAAGAAGTCTGACCCTGCATGAGGGGCATCAGGGCTCCAATGGAAAAATCTAAATGGATGAGTTATGTTATGAACTTCATGTTTCAGGAAGACCACTTTAGCTATACCCTGTTAGTCTGAGTGGAAAGAAGAGGGGACAGGTTATCCCAGAAGTTCAGGTAGGAAGAAAAATGGAAGAGGGAATTACACTAAGAAGGTTTCAGAAGTATTACAGAAATAAGTCAAACAAGTGAGTTAATAAGATAGTAACTGGCTGGACATGGGGGCAAGGGAAGGAGAAAAATCAAAGATGAGTTATAGTTTTACGTCTGGTATCAAAATGAAACTAGGGAAAACAGGAGGAAGAACCAATACTAGGAGCTCAGTTTGAACACACCAGGGTTACAGGTCTGGTAGTTCACTCTGATGGAGAAGGCCAGCAGAAAAATAGTAAGGACTAGTCTGGAATCACAACTTCATCAGCTTCAGGCTGCTTCTGTTTGGCTCAGGTTCAGGTCCCAAAGTGGCAAGAGAAGTTGCAGTCCAGGGTGCCCTGGGAGGGCACCACAGGAGAGCTACCTCAACCTCATGGATCCTGACAGGGACTCCAGGGCTGATGCCATAGACTTTGACTTGGAGTTACATCCATGAAGAAAATGGAGGCTATTCCCATCTGCAAGATTATATTTTTCCATGGCATTGCTGCCAATAAGAACTGCATTTTCTGTTGCACAGGGAAACTAAATATCTATAAATAGAAGATTTTTGTGTCTTTTTGCTATAGAACTCAGGTTTTAGTGAGGATGGGTTATCTTTATTTTTTTTTTGCTATTATGCATGTTTACCAAACAATAAAAACATACTTTTAAGGCAAAAATGACCATTTATGAATGATTAATAACAGACCTTGACTGGTATAATCAACAAGGTTGTCATTACTGGCAGTTGGGATGATTGCTTTCTCTACAGAAGCAGCTAGGCTGACTGGGGGGGCCTTCATACTTGCTACTGTGCTACAGGCGCGTGCACTGTTCTGTAGGTTAGGATGTTCTAGCTTATTGCAGAAGAGAAAAGATAGCAGTGCTAAAAATAGAGTAATTAGGAAACAAACAAGCAAGATTACTCTGCCCTGATTACTCATGAATGTAAAATATATTAAGTTACCTTATATACTGTACATAAAAATGCCAACTTACTATTGAGGATGACTTTCATGACTACGTTCTCTAGGATTAGTATAATAATTAGAACTTTCTAACATTTCTGGCAGATTACAACCTCTCTTTCTGGTAAATGTGATACTACTGTGCATAGTAATAGAATCAGAAATGGTAAACTCAAGTGTGGAAAGGTGACACTTTGTTCAATTCATGAATCCTACTTTCTAACTCCCATTCTCCATTGTCTTTGTGCTTTAGTATCCTTCATTTTACTCAATAAGTCTGAGAAAAAAATCTGTGGGATAAGGGTAGTATATTACTTGGTCCAAGTATTACCATTTTTCCCCCAGAAATAACTGACCTTGTTTCTAACCAAGTGGATAAAGAATAAGTACTAAGACAATGGCATGATTTATATATACCACTGTCAGGAAGTCAGGCTATGGACTTTCAAACTGTAGTAGGGGTCAGTGGTGCTCTGCTTTGCCACTCACAACAAATACAAATTTTCCCTCAGAGCTGTGGACACATGCCCAATTATCCTTAAGGATCATCAGAACACTGACCTCTGCTATTCTAACTTAAATACAAACACGTGTTAAATGTTATCTGGCCCAAACTCAGTGGTGTTACAGTTTCTCTAGAGCTAGAGACACAACTGGGTCACAAGGAAATAACTTCTCAAAAATAAGCTAGGAAACTGAGCAAGTGAGTCAGGGGCATGCCTCATTGACAGAGGTACAGGATGGGACAGGTTGCTCAGCAGGCTGTTGGGCCAGCTCTGGGTTTAACATGGAGGCGTCACTGAAACACTCTCCCCTTGGGTTGGTGGTTGTGTACCCTCATGCAACGTATGCATCTACAGTGCTAAAGAAAAATTAATTTTTTTAATTAAAAAAAGTCCAATGGGTCTTTTAGTCTTATGTATTGAAAAGGAAGCTTCATAAGCCTTCCCCATTAATTACCACAATAAATTGCTCAAACATGTGGGTAAAGTAATTGTAATTTTAGACCCCTATCCCAGCCTCTTTCATGCAGAGTACTTTATTGTTCTTACTGTATATGCTTCCACACTTATGGTAGACTCAGGAGCACAGAACTGATGTATTATTTCCATGGTTCCATGGCCTCAATCTGTGGGTGAAAAAGGGAGCTCTGCTCTCTTTTGTGGTCATAGACAGTGTGATGTCACCATCGACAGCTGTGCTGCAGAAAGTCATGTCTGGTGAGGAGAGGCAGAGCAACTGGATCTCCCCACATTTCCCACCTCCAGAGAAAAAAACCACTCACCACCTTCCCACTGCAGTCACGGGCAACAACCCTATCCAAACAAGAGGAGCAGAAGTGTCTATAAGTCAAAGCAGACCACATAAGTTCTAGAATAACCTAAGAGTGCCCTACCAACTTATTTTCATGGTTTAATGCTGTGGGATCCCCAGACATTAGAGGAAGCATCCTGAAGAAATGACTACACAATCACCATCAGCATAATAAATTGGATCCCCAATGATTACAACCACTAGAGGATTGCTGAAAGGGAAAATGAGACCCAAGAAACAAAATTACTTTTCACAACACAGTTAACATTTTTGGAACACTATTTAAAACCAGTAACATGATAAATGTTAACACTTTTAAAACATTTCACAACAAAAATTCTGAAGCAAACTGCAAAAATACAGAGTTCATTAGGAGAATGTAGTAAAGACTGTAAAAATGCTTTTTACATCTGGGTAGATTTCCCCCCCCATTCCAAATGACCTTGCAACTTCTAATGTTATATTCACATTCATTTAAAAACATACAGAAAGCTGTGCAATTCAGAATCCCCCTATGTTATGTGGCCCATCCTCACATTGCCTCAAGGCAATCACATCCATTCATTATACACTGGCTTTTTCTTGTCCTCATTCTCTTTCTGCCATACTTCATATATGTTTACAATACTCATAAAACATTAGATGAATCTTTGAGTTTTACCCCATAGGTAACATTTTGTTGATCTGTTTGGGGCGGGGCGGTTGGCGACTATACACTGAGAAAGCAATGCTTACTGAGAGTTAAAGAACAGTATTTGAAACATGATGTCTGGCCTGCATCTCATCTGTGAAAAGTTAATGTTGTAATAGCAACATCAGCAGCCATCCATTAAATATTTCCTATATGAGTCAAACAGTGCTGAGCATTTTACAAATATTATATCATTTAATCTTCAAGACAAAACTGAGTTACATTATCCCTGTTTCACTGTTGAGAATGCAGAAACAAGGAAGTAAAATAACGTGCCTAAAGGTCACACACCTAACAAGTGACAGTCTGTATTCAAGCCCAAGCCTACCTGACTTCTAAGCTCTTAATCACCACACTGTCAATTTCCAGAAAAACTTGGAGACCATTTTCTAAAGCCACATTTTAAAGAATTGTTAAGACTTTTTAAAAAGAGGAGATAACTTCTTTGTCAGTATTTTCTGCATGTGGTTTATATCTAGGCACCAAGCAAAGAAAACCAAGGAACTAAAAAAGAGTAGGAAAAGCAGACAAGGAAAAGGAACTTAGAGCTATAAACTAGGCAAAGAGCCAAGAGAAAGAAAGGGCACTAAAAAATGTAGCCCAACTCAGAGTGGCAAAAGTTAGCCTATCACTGTAGCCATTTAAAAAATATATTTAAAGTGGTATCAATTTACCATATTGAAAGGTTAAACATTCACACATATACACCTGTCCTTTTATTTTTAACATATGACTATCTTTAATGGCTACATAGAGGTTTACTGCATGATACATTAACATATTTAGATTTATAGTTTTTAATACTCTAAACAACTCAGCTGAAAACAATTTCTGTCTATGTGAGTGATTACTGCCTTACAACACATTAGAACATGTAGAACAAATGCATCTTTTTTGATTTTTTAAGGCTGTTGATGCCTACTGCCAACTTCCTCAACAGCAGAGTTCTGGCAATGTGAGTTAGACTATCTGACCCTCATCAGTATGGGGCGGGGCCAGGGTGGACTAGCATTTTCAGACTTTCTCAATCTTAAAAAGATACAATAGTGTTTTAGTCATTTTCTTTTATTACCAAAAATGTAGAAGTTTAAAAAATAGAATACTCATTTATTTAATCTCAATGTGCTAAAAAGGAAATCCCCACAAAACCTGAGAATTAGGAATTATCCTCACTTCATTGGAAAAGAAATAGATTCAAAAGAGTTAAAATATTTCCAAGTTTATAGAAGCAAAGAGCAACACTATAATTTCTAGCTGGTTTTTAATAAGTGTTTACTTACAAATTACCACATTTTGCCATGTATAATGTGCTCCAACGTTCTTGGCCCAAATTTTCAGGAAAAAACTCTTTTGTCTTAATTTTTTAATTCAACTTTGTGGCATCATCTACCTTATCATGTGGATAAAAACCGGCATCATATATATATCTTACTCTGTGGATAACAACATGCCATTCTTCATTTCATTTTATTGAATCACTGGCTGAAATTGCTTTCATTGCAATTTCATTGTAAGAACAACAAAACTGGTTATCGTATTCCAGGGTATTATTTTGCATATGGATATCATTAATGCTTTGTAGATTTACACTTTTAACACATAAATAAACGTAAATAAAAGAACTAAAACATTTACATAGCTATGGAATTAGTACTAGCCATAATGTGCATTCTTATTTTTCACCTCAAAAATCTGGGCAAAAAAAGTACACACTATACATGGCAAAATATGGTAAAAGAAATGTGAGAAGCACTTTATCGATAACAAAAATACTTAGTACCCTGAAAAAGTCTTTGCAGTTGGTTTAAAAAATTTCTTTCTTCTTTTTTAAATCCTCACCTGAGGATATTTTTTCATTGCTTTTTAGAGAGGAAGGGTGAGAGAGAAACATCGATGGGAGAGAGAAGCATTGTTTGGTTGCCTTCCATAGGAGCATGGGGATCAGAAATACACGCACCAGGGATCCGACATGCCCCATCTACACTGAACCTGCAACCTAGGTATGTGCCCTGACTGGAAATCAAACTGCAACCTTTTGGTTATGGGACGAAGCTCCTACCAACTAAGCTACACCAGCCATGGCAACTGGTTTAGGAAATTTCATATTAAAATTTCTAAATAAAAAAATAATTGAATAATGAAAGTAACCTACTATCACATGTTAAACAATTTTTTCTGTGATTGTCTAGTTCAAATATTTTCTTTCAAAACAAATCATCCTTACTGTTATTAGTCATCACTTCAGACATATCAGGTTCATAATTTGCTCATCTACTTTCAAATAACTAAAGCATGTTTTAAAATTACTTATTCACACTATTGCAAATTATTTTCTAGTTCACAGTATATTTTTGGCACAAATAATATTTCTACTGAATTTCAGGTAAGACGACAAAGGGCCACTTTTTTTTTTCTACTAAGAAATATTTCTGGTTTAAACTGAGCTGTTTTCCCCTTCCACAGTTTAAAAAAAAGACAATTTTAATACTAAGGTGAAATAACTTTAAGAATGCACCTGATGAAAATATATAACTGCCCTGGCTAGTATGGATCAGTGGATTGAGTGCTGGCCTGTGAACCAAAGGGTTGCTCATTTGATTCCCAGTCAGGGCACATGCCTGGGTTACAGGCCAAGTCTCCAGGAGGGGGTGCCTGAAAAGCAACCACACACTGATGTTTCTCTCCCTCTCTTTCTCCCTCCCTTTCCCTCTCTCTAAAAATAAATAAATAAAATCTTTTATATATATATAAACTTACTGTCCTAAAGTACTGAAAACAGCAACATGCCTAAAGTAGAATAATAGATGAGCATCTAGAGTTGAAGCATGAGAAATACACTAAGAGTAAACACCTTTTTCCTCTTCATCAGTGAATCATTTGAAGCAGTGGTCCCCAACCTTTCTGGCACCAGGGACTGGTTTTGTGGAAGCCAATTTTTCCATGGGCCCAGGTGGGAGGTGGGAGGGGGATGGATGGTTTCAGGATGATTCAAGCCCATTACATTTATTGTGCACTTTATTTCTATTACTATTACATTGTAATATATAATAAAATAATGATACAACTCACCATAATGCAGAAGCAGTGGGAGCCCTGAGCCTGTTTTCCTGCAACTAGATGGTCCCATCTGGGGTGATGGGAGACAATGTGTTGCTTATGTCCAGTCTACTCTGTAATCTCGTTTTGGTTGCTGTCACTGCAGAAAACCCTGCTTCCAAAGACAAGGATGTTGGAAATAGAAGCAGGCTTTTCAGTGCTTTTGTGGCAATCTCGGTATATCCGCCTTAACTTTAATCCAGAATGTATGGAGATTTGAAGTTGTCTCAAACATACTTTTAAGGCCACCTTCATTTGTGATCTCAAGCAGTTGATCCTCTTCTAGCACGGAAAAAGTCAGTTAGTTCACCTGGCTCATTCACAAATGGGTCGTGGATCCATTCCTTCCCAGTTTGGGAGTCTTTTGTGGCTGGGAAATAATGCTCAAACTCTTTTGAAAGCTGATAGATTATCACACACCAGCTGGGAGGAAGAAGGCCCTTGTTCAGTCTCTTTTAAAATCTCTGCTAATGTTTGAAACATGTCAAACATCCCAATGTTTACTCATTGCCCCCATAATTCCAGTTTGGCTTTGAATGCAGCCACTTTATCTGCCAACTTGAACACATTGTCGTTTTCCCTTGAAGTGACAGACTGAGTTTGTTGAGCAGGTTGAATATGTCCCACAAGCAAGTTTTGCGGCCCATTCTGTGTCACTGAAATGTGGTGCCTGTGGTGACTTTTTCTAAAACCAATCTCTGGTATGGGTCTCATAACTCAAAAACTGGCCAGTGATCTCCCTTTAGAAAGTCATCTCACTTCCGTGTACAAGAGAAGACATGTGTGCTTTGCATCCATCTCCTCATAGAGCTGGGCGTGAACAGACATGGAGTTAAGGGCATGTACTTTAATGTGGTTGATAATTTTAATCACACCCTGCAAAACGTTAGTTCAGGTGATATTTTTTGGCTAGCCAGCATTTCTCGATGGATGTCACAGTGTGTAGACTCATATTCAGAAGTGACCTCTTTGACCCAAGTAGTGAAACCAGAAAGCTGTCCAGTCATGGCAGCCGCTCCGTCCGAGCATGTACCGACATGAAATGGCCAATTCAGGTTCTTGATATGTAATCATTCAAAGACCTGAATAGCTCTCCAGCTGCAGTGTTGGAAGGCAACAAAAGTGCACATAACATATCCTCACATACATCCTCCTGAAAAATATATTGCAGAAAAACAAGCACTGTTGCCTTGTTGTCAACAATGGTAGACTTGTCAACCTGGATTATACACCGCAGTGACTAACTAATCTTCTCTAACACTTATGCCTCAATATCCTCTGCTATTTCACCAATTTGTCTAGTTACGGTGTTAGCCGAAAGAGGAATACATGCCACCTTTTGAACTGCAGCCTCTCCTAAAAGTTCACAACAAATGTCCTTAGCAGCAGGCAGGGTCAACTCCTCACTAATGGTAAAGGGCTTCTCAGCTTTAGCAATGCAGTTAGCCACTAAGAATGATGCTCTCAGTGCAGACACATTTGATGAAGTGGTGGCCTTCAATAACTGCTTCTGTTCACGTTCACGTTTTTTTTCTTTTGAAAAACTCCAACGGCTTGTCTTTTAATGCAGGGTGTTTGGTTACCATGTGACAAAGCAGTTTTGAAGGTTTCATGGCTTTGTTGGATAGCCAGCCGCCACATTATACAAAACAGGCTTGGAGAATGTGAATCATCTATTGCAATGAACCTGTAATTTAAGTAGGAATCTTGGTCTTTTAAATGCAGCTTTTTGTTGGCAGTCTTATAGTCATCTTCTGCAGTATCATCATTGGGTCTCTCCCCCTTTTCAAAGAAGCTCTCCAGCGACGTTTGTTTTTTACTTATTTTAGCTAGGGTTAGCTTGTGGGCTTACTGAAACTGTTGACTGAGATAAGTGCACAGTGTAGGAAAAAGAAGGGTAAATAAAATAATGGGCGGGCTACGTGTGGACTAAAATAAATATCGGATTCTGATTTTAAGCCTGCCACCAAATGCAACTGTATAATTGAAGCACATCAACTCACTTGCCACTCACTGATTTTGCTATGAGTCTGCAAAATCTTATTATGGTCTCTGTGCAGTCCAACCTCTCTGCTAATGATAATCTGTATTTGCAGCAGCTCCCCAGCACTAACATCACCACCTCAGCTCCCCCTCAGACCATCAGGTATTAGATTCTCATCAGGAGCATGCAACCTAGATCTCTCACATGCGCAGTTCACAGTAGGGTTTGTGCTCCTATGAGAATCTAATGCCTCAGCTTATCTGACAGGTGGAGCTCAGGAGGTGATGTGAGCAATGGGGAGTGGCTATAAACACAGATGAAGCTTCACTAGCTAGCTGGCCACTCACCTCCTGCTGTGCGGCCCAGTTCCTAACAGGCCATAGACCAGTACCAGTCTGTGGCCTTGGGCTTGGGGACCCCTGCTTTAAAATTCCTATATTTTAAGGAAATGATCTAGGTTTTATAATGGCAAGAATCTGCCTACTTCCTTAAGTGTGAAAATGTCAGCCTCATTTTAAATGAATTTTGAACCCTAGATTCCATTCCCTTCTTCCCAAAAGATGTCAGCATGCAATCAATAATCACACACAACAATGAAAAGAGAATAGAGAAGGGATCTACAGGAGGCAGTGAGTATGGAAGGAAAAACGAGAAAAAACCAATGGTCAGATCTAGACTAGCATTTCTAAAACATAAAGGAGAAGTATGCTAACAAATGAGCAGGCACAGAAGGCTGGGGTGAACCACACTTACAGCTAGCATTAGGACTGGAGGCCTCTGTAATCCCCAAATTTGTAACATCATCACTGTATCACAGAATTTATTTCCTGACATGCAGGAATGTCGGGAATCCCTCCATTCCCTTGATGAGGGTTACTCAGGGGCAATGACATTGTGAAGCAGGCCTAGAGAGCAACCATCCCCATGTGGAGCAGAAAAACAAAGGGCTGGCCCAAAGCAGGTGGGTCAAAAAAGGACAGTGGAACTCACTATTATCTGCCAGACTGACCACCACACAGCAAATGGTACTAAGAGGCTGAATGAGGGTATGAAAATAGTTGGCCATAGATCAAAACAAAATTAAGAAAATGGAAAAATTAGGGAAATATTTATACTGGAGGAAAAAAAACTTGTATAAAGAAAGACCAGTGACTAGTTGGCTCATTCATAAATAATATTTAATAACCAAAATAAGGCAAACAATGAATAGATTTAATTTTTTAATGTGATATATAAATATTAAGAAAAATGGAAAGAGAGGAAAGGGGTATAAGACAGACATTTACACTTAAATAATAATAATTACAATAAATGATGTCTAACATCTGTGATTCAAAAAATACTATAACCATGTTATTTAAAAACAAACAAATGAATACCAGAAAAAAACAGCAAACAACTGAAAGTGTATGAGGCAAGGGGAATCAAAGGACTATTTATTATATGCTTTTTGGTATTATTTGACCTTAACTACTTGTATATCACTTATAACTGTTTTTAACATTTGAAACAGTGACAACATTAAAAATTGTTTGGAAACTACATACTATTAAGTAAGGAGAAACTAGAATGCTATGTATAAAGACTGTTTATGCAGCCTGATCCCATATCAGTAAAAAATGAAGGCCAAAACATTTTGTTTCTAAGTGCTGAAATTTTGGAGAGTCTACCCTTTTTATTATTCCATATTTTCTATTGTAAACATGAATAACACTTTTATTAGGAGAGAAAAGGTAACTTAAGAGAATAAGCAAGAGAAAAATAGCTGAAAACAGAATGTAAGAAATGGGAGTGAGAAAGATAAAAGGAGGTGTACACACACACACACACACACACACACACACACACACACATAAAATTATATCCTAATAGCAAGGAAGAAATTTCACCAAGGAATGGGTAGGCAGGCAATGGGGTCAAGTGCTGCTTGGGCAAGATGATGTGTGGAAAACCTTCATCAGGAAATTGACTTTCTTCACGAGCAAAGCCTGAGCAGAGCAGTGGGAGGAAAACAGCAGGTTGTGGGGAGCTGAGCAGAGAACAGGGACTGAGGAAGAGGAGGTGGCTTATTCTGACTTGGTATTTCCCATTTCCTGACTTCAACCACCTATGACAGGTACGGCACTCTCACCATTTAAAGCCCAACAGTATTTGTATAAACAACCATTAAAAAGTGAGTATCTAATAGGTTTTTTGAAAGTTTATGAAAAATACATCTAATTTACTTATGTAGGTTTTAACCCCCTCAAAAAATTCCAGTAAATGCTTGCCCTTGGAGATATCAGTTTTGTTTTCCCTCTGAAGAGTTTTTAAAATTTGATTTGCCAACTATGTCTGTTATCTCAGAGGTACCAGAAGCCTAGCAGGGAAAAAAAGCCCGACAACTAATGGTCTAAATCCCCCTGCATCAACATGCTCACAGTGGCACCAACCAATCTGCTGGCACAGTAACTGTTCATAAGCGAAATTCACACGTATTGGCTACAGCTATACCAATTTCACCCTTCAAAAATCCTAGGTAGGTGCCATCTGGTATTATTTGCACACCCTTAAACTGACTAAAAGTAGTTTACATAAATCCAATTGTTTTATCTAGTATCTCTTATATGCCTATTTAAAAATGAAATTAGAGGACAAGATTTCCCCTAATTGTTTCCTTAAAAATGACCAACAGGTAAAGAAAAATGGTTTACATTGTTAGTTATTTTTCCAAAGAAGGTTGATAATGGGGTGGGGTAAGGAGGGCTGTGGCCAGGGATTTAGAGCCATCAGCCCTAGAGCAAGACCTGAGAAATCCAGACTCCCCTCACCCATTATAATGTCTTCCTCCTATATCTTGCTAATGTTTTGGTAGATGTTTTTTATCATATATACTTTTTTTATTTGATAAATATAACTTTACAAATTATTTCCCCTGATTCCAAATGGCAAGAAAACTTTATAAGTCACATTTGGCTTTGTAAGCCACATGAATAACACAGGGCTTAAATGCAGTAGTAGAATTTCATTTCTGATACTCTGACATTCAAAAAAAAGGTTAATAAACTTTGAACCTGAGAGGGAAGGGACTCTTGGCAAAGAACCATCTGCCTTCATCTAGCTAATGCTAAGGCATGAGGCCAAGGGTCAGGGGAACCAACATTTTGAGCCCCAGATGCCAGAAACACATTAGAGTGTGGAAGAAGGTTCCAGGCATGCCAGAGGAACTCCAAGTGGTGGGGGGGGGTGAGAGTGGGGGTACTGGATACAATACATTCAGTGTAGAGAAAGGGACACATATCATTTTCACTTAACAAGGAATTTTTAGCTTCAGAAAACTCTTTGTCAGAGACACAAACTCAAAAAGATTAAGATAGTCTAATCACATTAAAACTGACTTCATGACTTTAAGAAGTATAAACTCTAGAAAGTTACTGTAAATAATAATTCAAAAAGAGCTCAGATATGTGAATATCCAGTCACAGAATATTGGAAGAATTAAGATGGTACATAAATTTCATACCCAAAATAATATGGTTTCTGAAGGAAAAAAATAACTTCCCTGTACCTGGATGGAACTTTTTTGTTTTTGTTTTAAATAAAACTTAATTAAAAAGCAAAATATTAGATTTCTGGATGTAGAGGAAGTAAACTGAAGAGATTTATCAAGAGCAGTGCCTTGGAGAGCCCTCCTTTCACCAGGCTCCAGCTTGGGGCGCCATCCTTCCCATGGTGGGGACACTGGCTTCTGACTTTGCCTTCTCGCCCCCAATGGCAGTAGAGTGGAGGCAATGGGCCAGGAGGGCAGAAGCCAGACTGGGTTGACCCTGGGAGCTGGATGAGCTTCCAGGGCCCTCCCAGCAGGTGAGGAATTGGTCTGGGGCTTGGCCTAGGGGCCATGGTGTGGGGGATTCTTCTGTGCCCCCCCATATGAGTTCTGCAGGGGGATGGCCTCCTGTGGGCCTCAGGCTGGAGTGGCACTGGTACCCCGAGGTGGCCTGGAGACATCCTCCCCGCCCTCCTCATACAAGAATAAGGCAGGAGCCAGGGTGAAGAGCAAATCTGAGGGGGCCTCCCCCAAGCCCTGGGTTGGCCTGCCCGGGACCGTGAAGCTGGATAAGGGGAAAGTGGAGCCAAACCACAAGGACATGAGCTCTTCAAAAAGACCTGAAGCAATCTGCCAAGCTCCTGCAGCAGAAGAGGATCACCTCAGTATACATGCAGACCAATGTGGGACTAATCTTGGGGGTTCTCTTTGGAAAGGTGTTGAGCTTTTGAATGACCACCTGCCACTTTAAGGCTCTGCGGCTCAGTCTGAAGAACACGTGTAAGCTGCAGCCCCTGCCATGGGTGGAGGAAGCTGACAACAACCAGAATCTACAGGAGATATACAAAACAGAGACCTGTATGCAGGCCTGAAAGAGAAAGCAAACGAGTATCAAGAAATGAGGCAGGCGCAACTGGAGAACATGTTCCTGTAGTGCCCAAAGCCCACCCTGAAGGAGATCAGTCACAATGCCCAGAAGCTGGGGCTGGAGAAGGACCTAGTTCAGAGTGTGGGTTTGCAACAGTTGCCAGAGGGCAAACAATCAAGCGTTCTCAACGAAAAGATTTTGAGGCTTCCAGGTTTCTGTTCTCAGGGAGAACAGTATCCTTTCCTCAGCACCCAGGGCTCTGTTTTTAGTACCCCAGGTAAAGCGGACTCTCATTTCACTTGGCTGTAGTTCTGGGTCCTTTCCCTTGAGGGAGAAATCTGTCTCTCTTTGTCTGTCATTACTCAGGGCTCTCCCATGCATTCAAACTGAGGTGCCTACCCTTCCCAGGAAAGGGTGGAGCTAGGGAAAAGAACCTGGGAATTGTTCCAGGTCTTTGGGATTCAGTTCTTCCTTCACTAACGAGCTGGGAACACAATTGGTGGAGGGCAGGGAGTTTGGGATGCTCCTGATTTTAACCCCCACATCGCTTATCACTTTGATCTTAAATAAAGAAGCCTGGGACACAGCAGGGAGATTAAAAAAAAAAAAGATTCATCGAAATCCTCAAGTTTGACTTCAACCACTACAGAGATGAGAAAATAATGGCTCAGAGACACATAATGTGTTCTCCAAAACCACTAAGGTAGTCAACAGAAATGAAGGCAAGACTCCTTTGGAAGGCACAGTGGCTTGCTCACCTGTTCCTACCTGTTTCTAGATACCCTTTGGACAGCTCTTTTTATTTTTTTATTTTATTTTTTTAAATTTTTTTATTTTAGTTTATTCAGTACAGTTTCTATCCTTTATTCCCATTCCAGCCCACCCACCCATTCCTGCCCTCCTCCCTCCCCTTTCCAACACTCCTAGTTTTGTCCATGTGTCCTCTATATTTGTTCCTATAAACCCTTCCCTTCTCCCCTGAAATTCCCTCCCCTGTCCCCTCTGGTCACTGACTACCTGTCCTCTATTTCAGTGTTTTTTGTTATATTTTACTTGTTTCTTTGTTTTGTTGTTTAGGTTCCTGTTAAAGGTGAGATCATATGGTATTTGTCTTTCACTGCCTGGCTTATTTCGCTTAGCATAATGCTTTCCAGCGCCATCCATGCTGTTGCAAAGGGTTTGAGCTCCTTCTTTCTTTCAGCTGCATAGAATTCCATTGTGTAAATGTACCATAGTTTTTTGATCTATTCATTTACTGATGGGTAGCTAGGTTGTTTCCAGCACTTAGCTATTGTAAATTGTGCTGCTATGAACATTGGGGTGCATAGGTTCTTTTGGATTGGTGTTTCAGCTCTTTTTAAACAGTCACAGGTCTTGTTCTTTCCCTGGCTCAGGAGCAGACTCTAAGTTCTTTCACCACAAAGCTATCAAGAATCACAATATTGATAACAGTGCTATTCTTGAAAGTGACATTATGTAATGCTAAGTAATATTCGATTACATTAGAAGTTAATAAATGTATGCCATGCTCAAGGGGAACGAATTATACAAAGGCATGAATTCCAGGAGGTAAGGATCACTGGGGGCTATCTTAAAAGCTGTCTATCATATACTACCATACACTGAATACCTGGATATAAGTGAGACATTGAATGTCAAACAGTTGAGAGAGATTTGGGGAAGATCCCATCTTCTTTGTGAATGCTTCTTCACATTCTTTAGAAGTGGGAGAGCACTATGTTGCATGGAAAGAAAAATAAGGAAAGATCACAAGTATACATGAGAATGCAGCATGATAGCATCTCTAAACAAGCCTCAGTAGTCAAAGTACAACCAAATAACAGTCACTTTTAAAGGAACAGAAAGTGCTGAGAAGGTGAAGAAATTCTAGCAGGGATAATATGTGCTAGTTAGTGAGCGCTTAAAAAAAGAGGATGCCCCTAGCATATAGTAGGCTCAAAAAATTATTAAATTAAGCTTTCATACATTTAAAGTTTATACAGTACCTGCATTTTACAGCTCTCCCTCAAAAATATTTTCATAATTTGTCTTCATGAGAATGTAAACTTTGCCTTGTAGTGTACATGTATAAAATCTACTGTAGGATCACACAGACGATGGTTAGAAGTAAGTTAGTAAGTGGGAGTGATCAAATCTGGGGTTAGAGGGAAGAAATTGGGAAAAAATGAAGGGTCTACCCACTTAGACTATGGTCTGATTCTACAGAATGAATTCTTAAGTGAATGATTCTATAACTGAAGAAACAAATCAACATTTCATTTATGATTTAGGTACATCTCAGGAGTTCTCTAACTTATTTAATGATATATTTCATCACCATATTTATTCTAAAGAGAACTTCTATTACAAGACAAAAACACCTGCAAATTAATTTTTCTTTCCTTTGCTTTCCCTTCCCTTCTTCTTTCCCTTCTTATTCCACTCCACTCATTTGACACCACTGAGTCCCTATGAGCCAGGAGTGTGCCTAGAAGCAGATATACAATGTCCTTATTCAGCAATCAAAAAGTATAAAGAAAAAAGTGTGTAAATTATTTGCAGAAATTATTCTAACATTCAAATTCATTGCACAAGTGTATCTAAATTTAAATTGAACAATTATATAAACATTATACCCAAACAAACCAAAATTCTAAATTCATCGGTATTTTTAATATATGACATCTCTCGCAATAACTCAGAGCAAGAGCATGGTCAAACAAAGGCATTTCCTTTTCATATCCAAAGACTAAGGTTTGGCTTCTGATTCTATTATGCAACAGTTGTGAGATCTTAGGCAAGTCACAGATTTCTCCTGGTGTGTAAACTGTATATTTACTACATTATATACCTCCAAAAATTGTGGTGAAGACAACTAGTAAATGATAAAATATTAGAGAACCACTGAATGGTTTATACAAATGCACTTTTAACAAGGTTTTGTGCCAGTTGAAAACATTCTATTTAATACCTTAAGGTTTCAGTACGTCATTTGTGAATTATTTTTAACTATCACACAAAGCTGACATGCTAGTGCTAAGATCACGACTACAGGTTGGATCGTTGTGTGATACACTCCATGCTCTGGCTGTTGTGCCCCTGCCCCTCGTTTACAGTTACATCTTATATAAGGATGTTGGTGTAACACTGCATAAGAAATATCACAGAGCTAGAAACAGGCACATGACTATGAAGTTATATAGAAGTCACAAGGAAGATACTTCTTACCATAACCACTCTTTGCATGCAGAGTTATAATTAAAGTGATTGTTGCCTAAATAGTCTTATTCAACCTACAAAGACTGCCATTGGATTCCCATGTTTTATTGTCTATGATCCAGCTTCAAACTCTTCATGCTCAGGAGGAACCATCAGTCACATGACAACAACTTGTTTGTTGCTGGTGACACACAAAGGTACATCTTTTGAGTATCTTTCTAGACTGCTTCCTAAATCAGTTTGCCATGTAGCAAGGATTTATCTATCATGCTTTTTAAAATCAAAAAGCATTATAGGGACATGGTCAAGAAGAGCTGGATTTGAAATAGGGGCCACTATGTTCCAAACCCCACAATTTACTTGACCTTCCAAACTTAGTTAAGCTGAAACACTGCTCTAAAAGCTGGGTATCTGTAGGTCTTATGGATTTCATAGTCATTCAAATCTTTGTCTTTTAGTCTTTAGTTTTACCTAAAACTCAGTTTTACTGCCACTAGAGTATTAACTTTCCCAAAAACCCATTAGATTTGATACAATGGAAAATGTTCAGTTGTATTGTTTAAATTTCTTGACTTCATCATGATTTATTACTTTAATAATAACCTCTAAGGGAAAAATTCTTTTATGAGACAAGATTGTCTCCATACCTCACACAACTTAATAAAACTTTCTTCTTATTCAACACATATTCAAATAGGAAGAAACTAGTTTAATTTTAGTCTATCACAAAAGAATTCACAAATTGTGTTGCCAAGTAATTTTAATTACTCCAAAATAATTGAGCTCCAAAATAATTTAACTATAATTACAAATTAAATATTAGAAAATCCAATTCTCCTTATCAAATTCCATATTTATAATTATTTTAGTTTGAACTCCACTATTAATGATTATATTTAATTAGAAATAAAAAATTCAATGTGGCCAAAATCAGAATGCATATTTTCTTTCTGTAACAAAATATGAACGCTGTTTAAAAGTTTTAAATAAATTACTATAAACTTTATTTAGATTATTTATGCCAATGTATTTTTATTACGGACATTATGGATAGGTGTTACCAAATAGAAGCTCATTAACACCTATCTTCATACTTGTAATCAAAACAAAAGTACAAAAACAAATCCTTGGCCATTACAAAGTTACATATATTTTGAATTAGAATCCAACATGCTTTACAGGAATTTCAGTATCAGTCCTTTATTTTACAGATGATAACAGAGAATTAAATATTTTTGCTTTTAAAAGGGTCTGGTCTTATGTTAAAGCACAGTGATAGATCACATTAGATGACTTTCACTTACTCATTCAACAAATATATACTAACCACCTACTGCATGTCAGATGGTTGTAATGAACTCCAAAAACACAATGATGAAAGGAGAAAAGACATAGTTCCTCCCTCATGGAGCTTACTCTTGTGGGGGAGAGAGACTTCAATCAAATAATCCTAAAAATAAACGTGAAATTATGAACAGTGGTATTGCTGGTTATACTGACAGCCTACCTCAAGGAGCAGAGTGAGTGGTTAAGAGCATGGGGTCTAGGATTAAATAATTGAAACTGAAATGCCAGTGCAGTTACTTCCTAGCTGTATATATCTAGATGATATGCTTCATTGTTAGGTATTTCTATACATTCTCTTCTATAATATAGAACGAATAGTATCTGGCTCGTAGGGTTGTAAACATTAAATGTATTAATTGACAGAAAATATTTAGAATAGTTCCTGGCCACACAGTAAGCACTCCATAAACAAAGACTATTATTTTTAAAGAAGCTGGAAATTGGAACTTGTGTACAGGTCAGGCTGCCACTTTGGCAGTTCCATTGTAGAAGGTGGCAGGTCACACAAGGCCTTGTAGGTCATGGTCAGGCTTTGAGTCTTAATCACAGAGCAGTGCTAAGCCATGTAAATACGGAAGTGATATAATCAAATGGAATTGTTTTTTCCTTTTTAAAGAGCTAGCACTTGTGGACAACTGAATGAGGTACACTGAGAGGAGATATGAGTATGTTAGACCAGTTGGTTTACAGTAATAATATCTTAATATCTTTTATTCTGATTGGCAGTTGCAGAACTTTCCTACTGTAAGCACTCCCTTCTAACAAGTTCATCTGGGGCTATGCTGACACCCCACTTATCAGAAGTTATCAAGTGCTTACAGAACTAGGCAATCTTTTGTTTATTGCACATATCTACAACTACATTTCAAAGAATAGCTCCACAGCTAAAGACCTGCTTATAAAGGAGGAAAGTGCACTTACTACAACTTTCTAAAAAGTCAGTTGATATAAAGTCAATCATCACCATCTTTATCACAAGAAATACACCAGAGGCTTAAGTAAGGTCCTCTTTGAAAAAGGAATACAGACGCATATCCAACATGGAACAGGAAGTTTGGTCATTAAAGTTCAGCATGCACAAACAAAAGAAAAAAACTCTTAAGAATAGAAAACATACATATTAAGAAGAAATGCTTAACCTTGAACTATAAACATCTCTAACATACTTGCCAAACTAAGAGAGCCAAACTAAGAGAGCAATGCTTTGGTTCTCAAAGGCAAGTAAATTGATGCCAAGTTAGGTCAGTATCAAAAGGCTCTGAAAAATGTTCAACTATTAGTGTTCTTATTATGTTTATCTTTTAATGTTTACACCCATACCACAGATTCACCAGTCAGCTGGCAACAGATTAGAAAATAAAACTCAAATCAGCTAATAATAAATTTTATTGGCAGTTTTAAAATACTTGGCAGAACTCTTGATGAAAACCAATAACTTTCAGATATCTGTTAATTTCTCTATCTCCTAATTTTACCCATATAAATTCTTAAAGTAGAACATGATTCCACAAATTCAACTGGTTATAATAAGTGTTAATAAATACAAAAGTTAAAAACAATAATTAACTTTACCTATAGTATTTTTTTAAGTAGGACTTTGTAAGTTTCAAGATATTAACCAACAAAAAACACTCTTCCAGAGAGCAGGTTCCTCAAACAATACCTCTATGTATAAAATTTTACTTTCCAACCTACCACACTGACAGTCTTTATAATATTATGATTTTATATACAGGGTGGGACAATTTGATTAACCAAATGTGGACAGTGGATACATATTAGCACAGACAGATAATTAAGGCATAACAGACAGACCCCAGTTAACTAATCTATAAACTTTACTGATATTACTCTAAGTAGAATAAAATATCTCCAACATTAACAATAATGCTTTACTATCTGACACTGAGGCTATAAACTAATTTGGCACCATTTCAATAATACAGATGGTGGATAATGCTCATTTGTATAATCAGTTTTGTTGTTTTTATGTGCTATCAGGCAGTCATGTATTTTACTCATACATTACCATTCATTCCTAGAAAATTTTCTTTCTGCAAAAGTAATTATAGTATTTATAATAAAAATACTTGAAATAAAGCAATTAAAAATGGGCAAAAAATTTGAACAGACATTTTTCAAAAGAACATATAAAAATGGCCAATAAGCATATGAAAACACACTCGAATGACTAAATTAGGAAAATGTAAGTCAAAACTATAATGAGTTATCACTTTACACCCGCTAGGAAAGCTGTAATTAAAGACAGACAATACCAAGTGTGGGTGAGAATGTAGAGAACTGGAACCCTCAGATATTGTTGATGGAAAAGTAAAACAGTGCAGCTGCTTTGGAAACAGTTTGGCAGTTTTTTAAAATAGTTAAACATAGCCCTGGCTGGTGTGGCTCAGTGGATTGAGTGCCAGCCTGTGAACCAAACGGTCAGGGCACAGGGCTGGGTTGCGGGCCAGGTCCTCAGTAGAGGGTGTGTGAGAGGCAACCACACACTGATGTTTCCCTCCCTCTCTTTTCTCATTTCCTTCACCTCTCTCTAAAAATAAATAAATAAAATTATTTTCAAAAGTTAAACATAAAGTTATCATATACCCAGCAACTCACTCCTGGGTATGTACCTGGAAGAACTGAAAACATGTCTACAGAAAAACACACAAAAATGCTCACAGTAGCGTTTTCTTAATAGCCAAACATGAAAACAACCCAAATGTTAATCAGGTGATAAGTAGATAAGCAAAATGTAATATATCCATAATAGAATATTATGTCATAAAAAGGAATTACTGATTCATGCTAACATGAATGAATCTTGAAAACATGTTACAAGAGAGGCCTGGCACAAAAGTACACATATTGCATGATTATATGAAGTGTCCAGAACAGGCATATCTATAGAGACAGAAGGTTAGTAGTTCCCAGTGACTGGCAGGAAAGAGAAATGGAAACTGACTGCTAAACAGATACGGGTTTATTTGGGGGTGATGAAAATGTCCTGGAATCATACAGTGATGCACAACTTTGTAAATGTTCTAAAAACTACTGACTTGTATACTGTAAAGAATGAATTTTATGGTTTGTGAATTATACCTCAATTTTAAAAAGCACTTAAATTTTTGCTTTTAAAATTTCATTAATTTGCTATTTATATAATTTTTATTTAAATGTTTGGGATTTTTTTCTCTAAAGAAATACTGGCATTTTAATAAATGATTGTATGTAAACAGATTATTTGTAAACAAAGATTCTACATAGCAGTGATTTTCAACTGTTTTCATCTCATGGCACACATAAACTAATTACTAAAATTCTGCAGCACACCAAAAAATATATTTTGGGGCCACCCAACAAAAAAAATAGGTATAATTTTGATTCATTCACACCAGACGTCTATTGTTGTGTTGGCTGTTGTCATTTTTATTTGACAATCTAAGGGAAAAGAGGTCAGTGCCCTTGACTAAATAGTCAGGCATTGAATGTTTTAAAAATTCCCAAGGTACGCCAGCGTGCCTCTTGCTGCATGCACACCAGCTGAAAATCAACGCTATTTCAGAATGCAAATTTTAAAGGTTGCTAGTTACTTAAAATTAAGAAGGAAGCATTGAATAGAAATCGGGAAAACCTCTGAGCTGGCACTGACTTCTGAGTAGAATAGGACAGGTATGCTTTCCTGACCTAGAGAGATACAGGATAAGTCTATAATTTGGCTCCCATGGTGAAACAGTAGCAGTTCTGAGCTAGAGTTTGAGAAGACAGATTGAGTCCCTTTCTTTCTGACCTCCTCCTCAGCTGACAAAGGACAAATCTGAGAAAGGAACGTTTAAGCCACCAAGCAGCCCTGGTTGACACCAGAACTGATGCAAAACTGGGAAGCAAAGTTATTGGCAAGCCCTGAATTTTTGGCTTTTGACATTAAATCAAGTAACCATGAGAAATAGACTAAAATTTTCTCTCCTTAAAGATATGAAAAGATATTGGAGTAAAGAGCCCTGGCTGGTATAGCTCAGTGGACTGAATGTGGGCTGTGAACCAAACGGTCACTGGTTCGATTCCCAGTCAGGGCGCATGCCTGGATTGCAGGCCAGATCCCCAGCTGGGGGTGCATGAAAGGACACCACACATTGATGTTTCTCTCCTTCTCTTTAGGAAAAAAAAAAAGGAATTGGAGTAAAGAATAAGGCAATGAAGATAAGGGAAGTACAAAATTTGCAAAACTCTAAAAGAGAAATCATAGTCTTTAGAAGTACATTTCTATTTCATGTCTTGGAGAAAAAAAGGATCACTTGTTTGGGTCACACAGTAAGTCAAAGACCAAATAATAAATCAAAGAGTAATTAATACTCATAAACTCTTATTTTGCTGTCATCAATGACAGAATTACCACCTGTTGGAAGTTAATAAAGTTTTTTTCCCTTAAAAGGGTTGCTTTTCATTGAATTTCTTTTCCAAATTGATAAGTATCTCAAGTCTTCTTTTAAGTACAAAAATTTCAAACTAACTGTGGAAGCTTAAATAGAAACATATCCATGAAAAATAAAATTTAAAATTTATACTGCATTTAAAAGTTAGCTAATGAATATCTAAATTGATGGAGAGTATATAGTGCTGAAAAAAATAATGCTGCTTAAGTAACTACTACTAATGGAAAAAGAAAAATAATAGAAAACTCCTGGAGAATGCTGGCTTGGGAGCCCAGCCCAGAAAAATAATGGGAACAAGTCCCTTACGAAGTACTTAGTGGGTGGAATTTATTAACTCTAAGGGGAAGGAGGGATGAGACATAAGAAATCAATCATAAAATTTTCAGCATTTAAAAGCCTATATTTATAAAAATATATAAATGTAGTAAAAATAAAAATGTAATGAAAAGGATAAACACAAACTTCAGAAACCCTAAGCAAATGTAGCAAAACAGGAGTTCTTAAATTTGAAGGACAGTTTCAGGGGTATTCATTATATTACTCTCTATACTTTCCTGTATTTGAAATATTGCCTAAAAACCCTAAACAGAAAGTATTATGATCATTAGTGATCACCAGTTTCAAACAGTCCAAAAGTCCAAATTATGTTTTTGAACAACTACCAAAATATAATGTAGATAATTCATATATTATTTGTTTCACCATGCTGATCAAGGTTTAAGCCATTGCTAATAGCTTAGATAATTCAACCAAAACATTTACAAAGTTACTTAATAGAAAAAGATAAAACACTGCCAAAGTAGAGTGGTGGACAGCAGTAGGCGGATGACACATACTAATGATTGCATTTGTCTTGATTAGTATAACAACTCTAAAACGTGTGACTACCTTTCAGTAATGTTCAAAGTATTTATTAAACTTTGAAATTCAAAATCAGAGTATGTTACTGACATAGTATGTCAATCATAGTATGTCATAGCATGAGCACCTCATTTTACAAATTCAAATTCACTGAGTAGGAGAAACAAAACATACTACATAATGTGATTACTTCTAAGGTACAGAAGGAATTCTTTTGACTCCTTTGATAATTAAAAGCAAACTCAAAATAACCTAAGTAATGATGACGTGTTTATAACCTGGGATAAAGCTAAAAGTCTTCTTTTTCCAACAGCCTCACATCTGGTAGGTAACATGAGGTTAAACTTCAAACCACACCCTTTCAAAAACAAAACTGCAAATTTAAGATCTCAAACCTTTGCCAGTCTATTTTAGAAGACTGAAAATGTTTTTGCTTGAACCAGAAACTTCTCTTTAAAACACAAGAGCTGAGAGAATAAACTTTGTCCCTGGCTTATTAGTAACATATATGAAGCATTATTATGGTTAGCAACTTATTTATTTGCATTCCTCAGAAGCCAATCCCTACAGCTTAACAAGCATGGAGCTTTACCCATTTTTTAAAATTGGAAATTATTACTAGGAAATTGAACCTCAGCCTAATCCCAGTTGATCAATACAACAACAGATTTTCAGGGAGGCTGGATCTAAGACTTGTACTTCACTTTTCTTTACATGGTCTGTCCCTTGTTGCTTCACTTCCAGAGAAATCAGGCTGTAATTAATATTTCAAAGGCATGGGAGCTGATACTTCTGATGCAGAGAAGTAGTTCCTTTACTCTGACATGGTTTTCTTCCAATTCCCTATTTGTAAAAAAAACACCTCCAGCTGAGTTTGCCTAGATCATTTTCTGTTTTTAAATTTTTTGGAGGGGAAGGAAGGGAGTCTCATCTAAATTAGCTAATGGGAAGCATGATGCTTTGCCCAAGATGTTGCTATTACACCAGCAGTTTTGAGAAAGTTTCCCGTGGCCTTGCAATAGCTGAGCCCAGCATCAACTGCTGTCAAGAAGTTTTCTACCTCTTCTTGGTGCACATAATGGGGCAGATAGTATATTAAAAGCTTATGGAATGCATTGAGTTCTCATGTGTGTCTTCCCTATCAGGCACAACTTTATGCATGTAGACATCTATCTAGGAGTTGAACCTCTTGAAAGAGGTTCGAGCCAAACCAAGAAGTCAAGTTCAGACTCTAGATCTAAAGACTGGGCTATTGCCAGTGCTCCTAAATCAGAGATACCAAACAAGCCCTCAAAGATTTTTGTAGTTACTGATGATAATTTTATTGCTCTCCTTTAATATAATGACTAATAGATACCAGCTGATTCCTATACTGAATTTGTTTCTGGTCACCAACAAATTTAGGATAGGAACAAGTCTTGTATCTTTAATGAAAAGGCTTTCTGTAACAACAACAACAACAAAAATACAGCATAACCTTGTGATAAAGTGCCTCACAACTATACAAATTTGGATAATGTGAATTCATACATTAAAAAAATGTATATATAACCATATTGGCACCCAAACTCCTAGAATAAGTGATTGGCTAGTTTTGTAGGCAGACTTAGTTTAGCGACTTCATTAACCTTGTAATGATTCAATTCCACATTTCACAGGACTGAATTTTTTTTCTTTTGTATCCAACTAATACTCTCATGTCAGGATTTGACTATGCCACCTAGGAGATTATTTTTAAATTGGTTAGGTAGGTAGCACAAACAATCCCAAGTTTAATTCATAGATTAAAATAAAATGACTACAAGATATGATACTCAAAACAACAAACTGATTGAACTACACCAATAGAAGACAAATCCTGATGCAAATTTCTTTAGCACGTCACTCACTGCCACCTCACCAATTTCTTTTTTACAATTTCTAGGGCCTAAGATTTTGTTCAATAGTAACTTCTCATTTATTGTCAACATCGCAATGCACCACTGGACCAAAGCTTCAAGTATTAAGGCCAGCTACTCACACAAAGTAGAAGTGGGTTAGGCGTTTACATCAACATAATAAATCCAAGAATAGATAGAGAGCCATTGGAA
Source organism: Trachops cirrhosus (assembly GCA_028533065.1). NCBI lineage: Eukaryota > Metazoa > Chordata > Mammalia > Chiroptera > Phyllostomidae > Trachops > Trachops cirrhosus. The sequence continues at coordinate 57,711,786 of CM052541.1, forward strand.
TAGTTTTGGTGACATAGTGAGAATAAATGATTTAGGGACCAACTACTTGAGTGATTTTACATTGAACATTTGAGTCATTAAGAAAAATGATTTACATTGTATTTACTTTCCAGAAAAAGGTACATTTTGAATATGTAAAACAGATCAATTCTATTTTTTTAAGACATCTGAATGTCAAACTAGGCTACATCTGGATTCTGTAACATGTGTATATGAGTGTGTGTTTAGTACTTCCAAAACTTAAAAGCATAAAGTAGCAATTACTATATAAAGTTTAAAAAATACTCAGCGTGCCCTGGTTGATGTAGCTCAGTGGACTGAGCACAGGCCTGTGAACCAAAAGGCTGCTGGTTCAATTCCCAGTCAGAGCACATGTCTGGGTTGTGGGCTGGGTCCCCAGTAGGGGGAACACAAAAGGCAACCATACATTGATGTTTCTCTCCCTTTCTTTCTCTTTCCCTTCCCCTCTCTCTTAAAATAAATAAATAAAATCTTTCAAACAATTAAAAATATTCAACCTAAAACCTAAAATCAAACACAAAATTAATCCATAAAATGAGAGAAAGAGATGTTAATTCTCAATAAGCTCAATATATATTTTATGATCTGGCTGATAACTTTGGGATTTTCACACAGTATCTGGTTTAGGCTTCAGGTCAAGACTTAGGTCTGTTTCTCAGCTCTGAGACAGACAGCCTTGGAGACTAGGTGACAAAAATGATATTCATAACATGGATTCCATAGATGCTGCACACCTGTCACTATTTCCTGACACTCAACCTGAAGTCAAGTCTCCCTAGTAACTCGCACAGTAACCTAAGGCAAGGTGATCACTGGAACAGAAAGGTGATTGTCTTAAGAAGTAAGGCAGAGATGTGGCCTACAGAGGGAATTTGGCACCCGCCAAGTGAAAGACTCAGCCTGCAAAGATGGTTCCAACAAAGGATGACCAGGCTGAACAGACAACCACTGAGGAAAGCACCTAGCCTCCTGATCCAGGAATACAGATGAATCTAAATGAGCACATCTCCAGACCTCAAGTTCTTCACATATAAAAAGAAGGGATAACATATGGTGATTGCTAACATCCTTCCTTGGTCCAAAAGTCTTTGATTATCTAAGTATTAAGCTCATCAGCAGTATCCTCAGTTATCCTCAAATAAGTGTGGTCATTATATCTGTGGTTTAACTTTAATGTAACCATAAATTTTAAAAGGAATTTGATTACTTACAACAAAATGCTAACAGTGCTCACCTCTGGATGCAGGTAAATATTGTGGGTTTTATTTTTTTCTTTTGAATCAAGATTTTCTTTTGAAGCATTTGAAGATTTTTCTACAAAAGTATGAATCACATTTATAATTTAAAAAATTACTTAGAAAGTGAATTTTTCTATATTTAAGATAGCAGTTCTTGAATCCAAGACTAACACTATTTTATTTCAATTAAAATTTAGAAGATGAGTCTTAATTCAATGGTAAAGCAAAGGAATGGTAAAATGTGACATGATAGCACATTTTTGCTATGCAAATGGATGATGATAACCAGTAACACAAATGTAAACCTGAAATCATATCTTTAAAAATTAGTTACTGAGATATGACCACATGGGTACCTACATGCCCCAACGATTTCCTGATCTCATTTTAAAAGATTCAATGTACCAGTCCTATGAAAGGAAAATAAGTGCTTTAATGGATTAAGTTAAAAAGAAAAGAAAAAAAGACTTCTGGTCAAGATGGAGGTGTAGGTAGACATGCTTTGCCTCCTCATGCAACCACAGTGAGAATTACAACTAAACCTCAAAACAAGTAATATGCAGAACTGTCAGAAAATCGAACTGCGTGGAAGTCCGACAACCAAGGATTTAAACCAACATTCATCCAGATGAGTAGGAGGGGTGGAGATAGGCTGAGAGACAAGGGGACGCAGTGCAGCACAGAGAGGCAGCAGTGGCAGCAGAAGAGGTGGTCCCACATTCACATGTAGTGGATAAAAATTGGGAGGGATATCTTGGGATATCTGGCCAGCAATCCCAGCTCCAGGCCAGACTGCACAGCTCAGTGTTTCAGTGTCAGGAAAATAAATCTCCATGACTTCTAGCTGTAAAAACCAGTGGGAGTTGGGGCAGCCTAAGAGACTGCTGGATCTTCAGGAGACTCTGCTTACAGGGCCCACATGGTCTTAAAACGTACACAAACCCACTGGCTCTGGAACTCACCACCAGGGTGTGAGTCATACACAGGGCGTGGGTGAAGTGACTAGAAATGGGGCGAGTGCCTGGCAAACCTGCAGAAGCCACACAGTGACACTGTTCCCTCTCTGAGCCCTCCTTCCACACAGAGCCACAAAGCAGTGAAGCAGGTTGCCTGCTCCTCGTGATTACCTAAGGCATCGCCCCACACAATTTACAGGTGCCTTTTCTATAACAGGCCACACTACTAAGGCAGGGAGTCAAAGCAGCTCTACCTAATACACAGAAACAAACACAGGGAGGATGCCTAATTGAGGAGAAAAAGAAATACGGCTCAAATGAAAGAAAAGAACAAAAACCCAGAAAAAGAACTAAATGAAATGGTGATAATCAACTATCAGATGCAGAGTTCAAAACCTGGTGATCATGATGCTCAAAGAACTGAGTACAGCAACAGCACAAAGGAAGAAATGAAGGTTACACTAAGTGAAATAAAGAAAAATCCACAGGGAATCAACGGTGAAGGGGAGGAAACCAGGATTCAAATCAATGATTTGGAACATAAGGAAGAAATAAGCACTCAACCAGAATGGCAAGAAGAAACAAGAATTCAAAACAACAAGGATAACATAAGAAGCCTCTGGGACATCTCCAAAAGTACCAACATCTGAATCACAGGGATGTCAGAAGGAGAAGAGGAAGAGGAAGAAATTGAAAACTTACTTGAAAAAACAATGAAAGAAAACGTCCCTAACTTGGCAACATAAATACACATACAAGTCCAGGAAGCACAGAATCCCAAATAGGATGGATGCAAAGAGGCCCACTCCAAGACACATCGTAATTAAAATACCAAAGGTTAAAGATAAAGAGAATCTTAAGAGAATCAAGAGAAAAGCAGCGAGTTACCTACAAACCAGTTCCCATTAGAATATCAGCTGATTTCTCAAAAGAAACTTTACAGGCAACAAAGGACTGGCAAGAAGTATTCAGCGTATTCAGATGAAAAGCAAGGACCTACAACTTAGATTACTCTATCCAGTAAAGCTATCATTTAGAATGGAAGGGCAGATAGAGTGCCTCCCAGACAAGGTAAAGCTAAAGGAGTTCATCACTGCAAAGCCATTATTACATGAAATGTTAAAGGGACTTATTTAAGAAAAAAGATAAAAACTATGAACATTAAAAGGGCAACAAATTCACAACTATCAACAACTGAATCTAAAAAAACAAAGTAAGCAAACAACTAGAACAGGAAAAGAATCACAGATATAGAGATCATTTGGAGGGTTATTGGCTGGGATGGGGAAAGAAGAGAATGGGGGAAAAGGTGCAGGGATTAAGAAGCATAATTGGTAGGTACAAAATGGACAGTGGGACGTTAAGAACAGTATAGAAAACATAGAAGCCAAAGAACTTATATGCACCACCCATGGACATGAACTAAGGGGGGTGATTGCTGGAGGGGAGGGGGTACTGGGTGGAGGGAGACAAAGGGGGAAAAATTGGGACAACTCTAAAAGCAAAATAAATAAAATATATATTTTCCAAAAAGGACTTTCTTTTTCCTTCATTTCAATTTGTGCTAACTTTCTGGGGGGAGGGAAAAGCAAAGAACCATTTGAAAATCCGCTGAAAGCTACAACTCCTCTCAAAAAAGTGTTATGTCTCCATGATTTTGTAAACTGTTCCTAATATATAGAACTATTTCAAATGTGGTGAATATTTATGTGAATATTAACTGTCTGTATTGAGTTGAAATTCCCCAGAACCAGAACCCAAGACAGGACTTGAATGCAAGAAATTGACTTGGGAGGTGGACAAGTGAGATAGACCAGAGAAAGAAGTCTATACAGGCTGCATTTATGAGTAAGTTACTGCTGTGAGCAATGGGTGTCATGCCCTCTGAGGACTTCTGGGAACACGCAGAGGGCAGGCCTCAGAGATGTCACAATTAATGGGTGAAGGAGTTGGAGTACTTGTCCAGCTCCCTCTAGTTAATGGTTATGGTTAAGGGCTACTCCTGGGGATAATAACTTGGCACTTCTGACCTGAACTTTCAACTGTGGCAGGAAAGCCTTCAAGCTCAAAGTCCCACAGGCTTGCAATTAGGAAGCTATTGGGTCAGAAGACAATAAATTTGTGGTGATGTGGGATGTGGGCAGGACACACACAAAATATGCTCTCACCACTAAGTACAATAAGAAAAATTAAATGCCTTTCCTCCTTAAAGTGCAAACTACAAATACTTACTAAGCACCCATTCTGTGCCAGGAGCTCTGTTGGGCACTAATGATTTAGAAAAGGAAAAAAATTTAGTTTCATGACTTTAGTACACAATTTGGAGAAGATGGCACATAGACAGGTTATCAAAAATCCTCTAATAGAAGGATGTAAAAGTGGGGCCCGGGGTTCTGGCCTTTCAAGTGGAAAGATTACCCTCTTCAAAGCAGCTGTAATAAATAGTACATAACATTTCTTCCATGAGTAAAGAGGCAATAGCAGAGATCTCACCCTGATGACAGCAACAAAAGCACCAAACAATCTGCCAATGCACCATTTTTTCAACTCATCAGAGTTGAAAACTCATTATAACCAACCTACATGAAATAAAGGAAGGAGAGGCACTTGCAAGGATAATAAACCTGCTTACCTGGGGCAGATGCTGCTAAATGCTGTTAAAAAAAGAGCTAGAATTTTTACCATATTGGTAAAGAGTAAATGTAGGCAAGCAAGAGAACATAGTACCCCTTAAGGCCCGGGACAGGAAGTGAAGTTTACACTCGGGTTTTTCTCTGTGGAACCCCCTAGCTGCTAGCATAAATGACTGGCCAGAGTCCTGAGACAGTCTCCCACTAGGTGCACAGAGGAAGAGCAGCCACAGAGGAAGAGCAGAGAGGTACAAAATTCTTCCACGATCCTTCTCTCACTTCTACTATGGAACAAAAGCCTTAAATTGCTGAGGGAAGGGACACAAACGAAGCACTCTGTCTTCCTTAGAACACTGGTGAAAGCCCATGTATGTCACACCATTTTATGAACAGTCTTAGACTTAAAAACAGCATTCCTGTTAGAAACAACTTCAAGACACTGGTGGTCTCAATCTTCAGCCAGGACACTGGCCTAAGCCCCTCCTCATCAAACACTATGGAGCCACCCAGTGTAGATGTATCTTCAATCTTGCAGATGAAGGAGAGAAAAATCATAGCCAATGAGGGGGCTTTAGTTAAAAAAAAGAAAAGAAAGAAAAAGGTTTTAAGATGAAGACTTGAGCATGGTTATGGATTAATACTCAGTGAGTTAAGACAAGTTATAAATCACTTAGCATGAATTTCCTTCTGTATGTTATATCAGTGTAGCTGCTTAGACATGCAAGTTTAATTTTTGTTCAAAATAGGGGGGAGATCCTACCTGAATAGATTCCTGGATTAAATTTAGTATCAGATTTAATTTTTACAGTCAAGAACAATTAAATTGTCTGCTCGCATTTTCTGGATCATGAGAGCTATTGACACTGAAATGTCTAACATTTTACTCATTTTCAAAAACAAAAACACCTTTAAGTGCTGACATGAAGAACTGTGTTTCATTTCAAATTATGCACGTCACTGCAGTACCAGCTCCTCACACATATGAGAGAAAACATACTAGAAGTAAGATTCATTTCCTCTTGGTGGATTTGACAGAAGCAGAAGCATCTAACCTAAGTATCAATGAATTTTTTTAAATATTTCTTCAGTCTTAGTTAGAGTTATGGAATCAGGATAATTTCCTTCTTCTATTAACTGCCATTTATTGAAGTAAGCATTATTTCAAAGAAGAGAAGCACTAATCATCAAAAAGTAATTTTAAAATACTAATTTGTAAAAAAAAAAGGTAAAAAAAGTAATTCCATTTCACATACCACATTAAACTTAACAAAGACATTTAAACACTTTTGATTACTGAAAAATTAAACATGTATAAATTATTCAGTCTCATTTTACAGATAGTCAAAACTTAAATATATCTTATCAAATGATTTCTGAAAGATGTAGAGTGAAAATGTCTTCTTCCTCAGTTCTTTCTCTACTCCAAAAAGCTTTAAGAAGCTTAATACAAAACTAAAAATTAAAATGAATCCAAAAAAGGTGAACAAAAGCTACCCTCAGACTGACTCTACCAGTTCTAATGTCTATACAACCAAATTGAATTCGACCTGCACACTAGATACAGCCTGTACTTTCCCTGTGAGGAGGGTCAGGCACCTGATTTCTTAAGAGCAGTGAAAAATATGACTATAAGCTATAGCACAGATTTCTGGTATATGTTAAATGATAAAATCATGAAATGTTAAGATATATGCACTTAAAGCAAGTCAAATTATATACCTCAGCATACATTTTTGGCTATGAAGCTAGCTTAGGGAAATTTTAAAATCATATATAATTTGTATTCTTTAAGTTAGCATTAAAAAAAATAAGGGAAAGAAAAAAGCTCTGCTTTGATTTTCCAGTAGTTAGTAAATATGGTGGATACTCTAAATACTTATATGAATTATATACTTCACATGTGGGTTAACTTACTCTGTATACCCAAATTTCTGTGTGTTCCAGGAAGTTTCTCATTTTCATTTCTGAAGTGAAAGTATGAATCAAAGGTGTTCAGCCTAATTTCTTTTGTTCTTTACCCTCAGATTCATGGAAAATTTTTAATATAAGTTTCTTGGGGACAAGTCTTACTGCCCGTATAGGTTTTGGCATACAGAATGAATGGAGGAGAGTATAAAGCTCTGGCAGACTTAAAGTTACTACACAGATAAAGACATTAAAGCCTTTCTGTAGTCATTAATGATATTTCTAAAGTCTGTGAGGCATAGTTGTTACTATAATATCACATCTAAGACCTTATGTACTCAGTATAAAATGTAAATAAAGGGACTAGACCACATTCATTTCCATTACTCTCCCCACATGTAGCACTGGACCTCAGAAATAAATGATCATTGAGTAGAATTCACTGAATTCAATTGAAATTTCAAAACATAATGCCAATACAAAGTTTGTTTAAAAAAAACTTGATTAGATTTTAAGTAGAAGCAAAAATAATATTACATTCTTTCTTATACATCATATGCTTTCCATATTTCAAATATATAGAACTGAACCACAACTTACAGTATATTTTAATACCCTTTAAGAGTCGCTGCCTCTTTTTATTTTTCATGTTACTCTTGCTTACAATTTCCTTGTTTGGGAAATAAAATTAATATCTCACCTATTTTACAGAGTTATTGGAAAGACTAAGTGAATATTAATATAATGTGATAGAAACTGGACAGCTATGTTATTTAGCGTTGTTACTCTCAAAGCATCTACCATTTTATTATTTATTAACTGCTATTCCCTGTACTGGTTCCAATATAATTTTCTGCAACAGATATGTTCTGTATCTGCCTTTTACTACAGTCACTTGCCATACATGGTTATTCAGCACTTAATATGTGGCTAGTGTAGATAACTTAAAATTTTAAATAGCTTATGTGGTCAGTGGCTACCATATTGACCATCACAACTTTGGGTATTCAGAAATACATAATTTTTCCATTGTTAAAATTTCAAGAGCTAAAGTTTCATTTTCCCAACCAGTTTCCACTCTTTTCAATGTGGGACAGTGCTATACAAAAATAAAAACAACAACTAAGAGAAGCAAAACTCCATTTAAAACAGCTTGTTTGGCAAAAAGGGTCTTTAGGAAAAAAACATCAAAATTTCATTTCAATTGTAGCTTATGTGGCGAATGAGGTCTCCAAAAAATCTAAATGACATATGTGTCTCCAAAAGACACAACCTCTACTTCCTGAGTGACCTTTACTTGGAATGTTTTAGTGCAATCAATTATTTTATATAGTAAATGTACAAGACAAGAATCTTTCCTTAAGAAAACTAAAATCTAGTGGGAGGAAAGAGACAAAAGTTAACCAGTAGAATTTAACAGCCCAATCCAATAACAGAAAAATAAACCACCATGGAAAGTTTATCACTGTAAGCCAGAGAACTAGTAAAGACAATTGGGGAAGGCATGACCATCAGTCAACCAGAGTGGTCTGAGGATGATGCATGTACCAGGAAGGATTTGAGTTAGGTCTAGTGGGACTGCAAAGACTTAAACATGGGGTGCAGGGAGGCAGAGAACAGTGAGTAGAAACTACTTTTGCTGATGTGGAATGTTCAGGAAGGAGAGTCACCAGGATTTCATCGTGCAGTGTCTTAAATGCTAGGCAGGCTAAGGAGTTTGAAGCAATCCTGCAGGGTAAACAACGGGGAGTCACTGAAAGAGGAAAGAGGGACAAACTAAGGCTATAAGTGAAGTATTTAATTATTCATTTACCCAAAGCATCTGATGCTTAATGTACGTCAGACACATTGCTAGGTGAGACAATTACAAAGATGACTGCCACACAGTTGTGAACCATGTTGTGAACCTGGGTAGGGCTCACAACATAGCCAAGAGACACAGACATAGAGACAACTAGAACACAATGTGACATGTGTTCACAGCTGAGCTATGTGCAAAGTGCTAAGAAGCACTAATGGGAAGATTTAAATCCGGACAGAGGGCTAAGGAAGGCTTCACTAAGGAATAATTGAGTAAGAAGAAAACCACAGGCTCAGCAGGCAGAGAAGGGCATACTAGTTATCTACAGAAGCCTTCAGGAAATATACAACCTGTTGGGAAGATCATATTTCTACAGAATTAAAGGGCTCTATGATTATATCAGTCAAATACAGAGAAAGATCCAAATACTTAAAAGCAGTATTAAAGAAGAATGCTATCAAAGCTCTATTTTAATAGCAATCATAGCCATCAGTTGTCCTCTCAGCTTATGGTTTCAGAAGACTATGAATGCTAAAAGCATTCATAAGAGTATTAAACATAAGCCATACAGAACAAGACATAAAATAAAACCAATTAAATGATCTTGTGGTATTTTAAACTAAAAAAAGAAACATATTTCACATTAAAGGTTAAAAAAAATCAGTTATCAATTGTAAAGACTTTATTTGGGCCAGACATCATTTCAACATTTTCCTTTGGCAGAAATTGTAGACAATAATCACACAAAAAGCAGGAAGAAAACTGGGGAGAAATGAAAGAACTATGCTTTATTGAAAATGCCTTCTGTTCTAGGAAAGAAAGAAGAGCCTCTGCTTATGAAAGTATCAGATGTGCTTGTTGACTTCCACCTGACAACTGGGTGGATTCCAATCACATACAAGGATACTGTCTTCACATTACATCCCCACTTGCCTGTTAGCATGGTACAAATAAACTCTTTTTTGTAAGAATATTACCTACAATTGTTTACACTACATAGAGGTAAAATTCTGAAAGACCCAACATTAAAAATTACATTTTAAAATAGAGTATTGTTATTGAAAATTAAATAGACCTATTATCTAAAACGAAACAAAAAATAACACAAAAAACCCCCAAATAAATCCTAAAGTCAAGCTACACAGCAATTTTATGAATTCCACTTAAAATCAATGATGGAATTTTGCTAAAAATAAACTCAGGAGGGAGTATTTGTAAAGCACGCAGTAAAAAAACTAAAGACTTGGTTTTATAGACAAATTTTCTAATTTATTGAAACTATAAATTTAACTTTTATATTACCAAGGCCTCATGAATTCAGTGTATAATTATAGAAAGAGTTAAAAAAATTATAATTTAAACCAGCAATTGCATTCTGGGGCATTTCCTCCAGAGAAACAGAAATTTATGGTAAGTCAAAAACCTGTACACAGATATTTACTGCAGCTTGATTTGTAAGCTGAAAATTATTATATGAAAATAAACCAGACAGATGTCCTTCAACTGGTGAGTAGTTAAGCAAACTGTGTGGTACATCCCTATTATGGAATACTATTTAGCAATAAAACAAAAGAGAAAATTGGTACATGTAACAACCTGGGTGAATCTGTAAGGATTATGCTGAGCGAAAAAGAAACACCTCCAAAACACCTCCAAAGTTACCCTCTTAACAATCTTAAAATAACAAAAGCATAGAAAGAAAGGACAATTAGTGGTTGCTAGGGATTAAGGAGGTGAAGATGGAAGAAAAATGGGGGTGTAGCTATAAAAGGGTAACATGACCCCGGTATTCCTGTAGTGACAGAAATATTCTGCATCTTGCCAGTATCAATGTCAATACCCCGGTTGTGATACTGTACTACAGTTCTTTTTTTTATTGATGACACTGTTACAGATGTCCCCATTTTCCCCTTAGCCCACTTCTACCCATTTCCCCTCTTCCCTTCCCTCTGTCCATCACCACACTGTTGTCTCTGTCTATGGTTTATGCATATATGTTCTTTGACTAATCCCTTCATATCCTTTCATCCAGGGCCTCCCTGCTCCTTCACCTTTGACACCTATCAGTCTGTTCCAGGTGCCCATGCCTCAGTTTCTATTGTTTTTCAGTTTATTCTGTTCATTAGATTCCACATATAAATGAGATCATGTGGTATTTATCTTTTTCTGACTGGCTTATTTCCCTTAGCATAATATTCTCCAGGTCTATCTATGCTGTTGCAAAAGGTAAGATTTCCTTCTTTTATATGGCCACATAATATTCCATTATGTAAATGTACATTTTTAAAAATCTATTCATCTACTGAAGGGGACTCAGGTTGTTTCCAGATCTTGGCAATTATAAATAACTCTGCTATGAACATAGGGGTGCTTATATTCTATTGAATTGGTGTTTCAAGATTCTTAGGCTATATTCCTAGAAGTGGAATTGCTGGGTCAAAAGGCAGTTCCATTTTTAATTTTTTGAGGAATTTCCATCCTGTTTTCCACAGTGGCTGCACTCCCACCAACAGTGCACAAATGTTCCCCCTCTCCACATCCTCGCCAGCATTTGGTGTCTAGCAGATGCCAGATGTTACCACTGAGGGAAACTGGGTTAGGGGGCACAGGGGCTCTGTCCTACTTCTTATAACTGCATGTTAATTCATAGTCATCTCGCAATATAAAGTTTAATTTTTTAAAATTATAATTTACTCTAATTTTATTATAGTGATTACCTGAGGTAGGGATCACCAAAATATTTAAGAGTATTTCTAACTACACTATTAAAATCAAAGATTTGCTAAACCCATTAGGTCAAAACAAGCTATGAAATTTCCTATTTTATTACTTTTAATGTTTATGTAATTTTATAGTACTAACTATAGTTCTGTAATTTTAGTAACATTTCTCCTTTGAAAAACTTCGTGTGCTTAAAATCACACCTACATTTGACCTCACTTCATCAGCTAAGTATACAAAAGGTATTTACTAGTTCACAAAAGGCAAGGTCATGAAAAGTTTGCTCAGTGTCACACTGCCAAAGCCTGGCCAAGCAAGTGGGTCTTGGCCCTCGATGGCTGCATATGAACAGTCTGAGAAAGTGCACTATGTAAACTTACCTCATCACAGTTATAATCCAAGCAATTATGGTTAAAATGAATGACTTGATCTGTTTAAAATCTGATAATAATATTTTATTAAGAAATTTCATGTAACAAAGTATTTATCTAGCAAGTTGCATTACAAGGTAATATTTTTGACAATGCAGTTTTTTCCCACTGAAACATGCATGGTAGATCTTTGTGAGGGTCCTAATAAGGCCAAGCAGTTTACAAAAGGAAAGAGGGCCCATATTAGACAGAGAAATTTATCCAAGAGTAGTAGGTAAAGATATGCCAAGATTACAATTCAACATTCATTCATTTGTTTAAGGTATTTAGGAAAAAATAGAGGCCAAGACAAGTCATGTTAAAAGACTAAGCCCCTGCTATAAACTTAGTTCAGGGAAGGAGGCCAGGGAAACATGGAACCAATATACTCCATTTACATTTTAGGAGAGTGGACGTATAGATTATGTTGCTTCTATGGAAACTGTATTCAGAGTTCTGAACAAGGGACTTTCAAAAATATTTTGGAAAATGGATACTTGCCAAAATAATGTCCAAAAATTCAGAATGACATATTTTTCATCTGTTGAGAGTTTGAGGTAGACTTTTACCAGCTGAGTTGTTTATCTTAGGTCTCAAAATAATAGCAGTTCTTGAGAAAGTCAAATTAGGTTTTCTGGTTCCTTTTTCAGTGCTTTTTAAAAACTGACTTTGTTGCTTATTTAGTCATTGACAAATTGAAAATAAGTGGAAAATTCCCATCAGTGCATCAGTCTGAGAGTCAAGGTAAGATTCAATCAGATCATTTATTCTAGCAGATGTCACAAGAGATTTTCAAAACATTCTTCTGTTTGTTCATAACAACAGAAGAGAATGTTTGCAATAATAGATAATGAGTTTGGACTTACAAAGGCACATAAATTGCATAAAGGAAAGCACAAAACACAATAAACCAAAGCACTGCTGTATGAAAATGAAAATAAGAACTTACTTAAATGGCAAGTCTTGAGGCATAAATTAAGGTTCTCTATAAATAATGCATTTTCATTGTGATCAATTATTTTACATAAGCCATGTGGTTTTCTTACTCCAAGAAAAATAACCCAAATAATCAAATTCATGATTAAAGCCTTTTCTGACATCACTATCTTATCACTGGTAATGGGCACTTTTCAAACATAGGCTTCTTCCAAAGAAAGCCACTGACAGTTAATGCAGCTGTTTACCTAGGATCTGGTAATGTATCGAGTAACACAAACCTGAAAGTAGGTTTAGTTAAAACCTTCTTAATGCAAAATCATTTTACAGCTCAACCTTTAACACTTACAGAACAATTTTACATATTTATTAATATACCAAAGTTTTCTAGGACAATTTTTTCCAGTTCACGTGTCCTATCTTTCCCAACTAGATTGAAAAATTAATCAGATTCCTCAAAGGTAGAGACTCTCAATAGTGTATCCAACATAGATTGCAAAACTCCCTGGGGAAAATCATTTTTGTCCATGAGGTCTAGCACAATCTAATACAGAGCAAGGTACTAATGAATGCTGTTGGACTCAATTGAATGACATATCTTTTAAAATAAGAGTTATCTAAAATATAACAATATTTCACACAAAGTAGGACTCCAGCAAATATATGAAACACTAATTGTGTTCATTCCCTAGCTTGGATGCCTGGTGGTACTCAGGAAGATTACTTCTAACTAGATTACTCTTTTTTCCCATTCAATCCGCGGTACAGGTTTCAGAAAACATGATGCACTTCACTGCAAAGTGGTTATTACGGGTTTCCATTGTACAGGAGTGTTTACAATTCTCATGAAGGTATGGAAACTGAAGAGCCTGTTTGAGTACTTTGACCATGACACTAAAAATTCATTTAATATTGTATATATTAGTAGTATAATTGATTCTCATCTTCATTGTATTAGCAAAGGGAAATAGCCAATCTCAACGTTTTAAAACTACTCCTTATGAATGTATACATATGTAAATTCTATAGGGATTAGTTCCTCCTGCCATCCCCACCCTTGTAGGGAAGAGCAGAATCTAGGAGAAACAGTGTTTTTTAAAAAAATAATGCACACAAAAATCCAAGAGGACTGTAAAATACCATCTTGTTGAAATCCATCACATTTTCTGAACACTGGTAAGTTATCTATACATAACGAACAGAAAGTACCTTTATACTATAATGAGATACAGACCAGGGAGTTTCTTTAAACATAAAGTACTCGTGGAAAAGTAATATGTTTTCAGAGGAACAACTGTTTCAGTCATTTAATTTCTTCGAGGGCAAATCAAAGCAAATGGTTAAGTGGGACTTTCTCATTTTAAGACTAGTCTGCTCTGACTTCCACTTCTACTTTTATCCAATTTTTGAAAAATTTAGCTTCAATCAGGGGGTAGGCCTCAAATGTGAAAAGCAGACTGGTTGTTAACAAATAAATCTAGGAGGGTAGCCACTGACTCAGCCAGTATGGAGTTTGTCTGGCTCCAACATATATTTTTAGGAGCTGAGCATTTCAGGTATACAACTTGAATTTTCCCCCTTATCCTGGAGGGTAAATTACAATCAATTCTTGAGGACAGTACGCTCTTGCTAGAGAAAAAAAAATGTAGCCAAAGGAGAATGCTTGATGTTCTAAGAGTAGTGAAATATGAGTACCTGAAGGACTCTAGACAGAATCTAGTCTAACTTGTTCATTTTATAAATGAGAAAAATAGAGTTCAGAGGAGTTAAATACCTTGCTCAAGGGATGCACAGCCAGGGCTAGAACTAGAGCCTCTTGATATCTATTAAACCACTGTCTGTTAGTTTACATCAATTATCTTCCAAAGTTCTCTTGCAGTTTTTCTTGCTTTGGTAATTTCCTGCCCATTTCAGGTGTGATTGATTGTGGACAGATAAGGTAGCTCAAAGAGTTACAAGCTGCATTTTAGTTCATAAGTGATTGACACTTTCTAACACCTTCAGGGACTGACTTAGGAAGAGAGGATACAAAATGACTGCTTCTTAGAATTACAAATGCAATGGTTATATGCATGTTTAAAAGTATGTTTTACATTTTGCAAGTGTTTACACTTCTAGCTCTTGTAATATGTTACTACCAGCCTTTTTTTTACAATTTAAAACTTTTTTATTTTTTAAATATTTTATTGATTATGCTACTACAGCTGTCCCATTGCCCCCCCTCCATCCTCCTCCACCCTGCACACCCTCCCCCACTCACATTCCCCCTCTAGTTCATGTCCATGGGTCATAAGTTCTTTAGATTCTACATTTCCCTCTATTTTCTACCTACCATCTATGCTACTTATTCTCTGTACCTTTTACCCCCTCTCCTCCTCCCACTCCCGTTGCTAACCCTCTATGTGTTCTCCATTTCTGTGGTTCTGTTCCTGTTCCAGTTGTTTGCTTAGTTTCTTTTTGTTTTA
>CM052541.1:57727368-57746270 GCA_028533065.1 Trachops cirrhosus
AAACACCCATCCAAAAGAACCTATGCACCCCAATGTTCATAGCAGCACAATTTACAATAGCTAAGTGCTGGAAACAACCCAGGTGCCCATCAGTAAATGAATGGATCAAAAAACTATGGTACATTTACACAATGGAATTCTATGCAGCTGAAAGGAAGAAGGAGCTCATACCCTTTGCAACAGCATGGATGGAGCTGGAAAGCATTATGCTAAGTGAAATAAGCCAGGCAATGAAAGACAAATACCATATGATCTCACCTTTAACAGGAACCTAAACAACAAAACAAAGAAACAAGTAAAATATAACAAAGGACACTGAAATGGAGGATGGGATGTTAGTGACCAGAGGGAAGAGGGGAGGGAATTTCAGGGGAGAAGGGAAGGATTTACAGGAACAAATATAGAGGACACATGGACAAAACTACGGGGATTGGAAATGGAAGGGAGGTGGGGAGGGATGGGTGGGTGGGCTGGAATGGGAATAAAAGATAGAAACTGTACTAAATAATCTAAAATAAAAAATTAAAAAAAATTATAAGGATAAAACAACAGAGGGAAAAATTTTGCAGCTTATACCAAGAGTTCTCTTCCTTGCATGTACAAATGACTCTTTTCTCTACACTGCTCTTCTACAAGTTATTTGACTATTGAGACGATGATAGCTTCAGGTATTTTGTATTTAGTTTTCATTATGTAATCACTGTAGTTATTTTTTATGTTTTTGGAACTGAGTCAAAAGCTGCTGGCTACAACTTCTGTGTTTTAAAAGCTGATACAATTGGTAGAAGAGCACTGAGCTTATACTCAGGAGACCTGGTTGGGTTTTAGCCTTACTCATGCTACCCAATTCTTCAAGTCTTGAACAAAGCATTTAATCTCCCTGGATCTGTAACATGCATCAGTCAGACTAAAATCTTTTCTTGGCTCAGAATAATTCATTTATAAAATGAAATACTGCATGATCTCATGCTAAATCTTGGCTTTGTTTCCTTTTGAAAGAAATTCACCAAAAATGTTTATCACTTTGCTATAGCCCTTAGGTCTATTTGTATCACTTTCTTTGTTTTCATTGTTCCATAAACTCTCTTTGAAAATACTTTCTTCTTTTCTTTTTTCAAGATCTGACTCTCCCCTTAATTCCCATTTGTATCTTGCCTTCATTTCCCTGCCTCTAGGATATTATCTTTATCTCTTTATCTTAACGAGGGAGCAGCTGTTTATTAAAAAAAAAAAAGGTATGACAGAGGTCCATCTAGTTCTAAGCATGTTGAGGTGCACCATCTGTGAGTTGTCACTCTTCACTGAAAGGTAGTAGAATAGAGACATTAGCCCTGGCTGGTGAGGCTCAGTGGATTGAGTGCCAGCCTACAAACCTAAAGGTCACCGGTTCTATTCCTAGTCAGGGCACGTGCCTGGGTTGCAGGCCAGGTCTCCAGCTAGGGGTGTGTGAGAGGCAACCAATGTATCTCTCAGACATTGATATTTCTCTCCCTCCCTGCCTTTCTCCGTCCCTTCTCCTCTCTCTAAAAATAAATAAAATCTTTTAAAAATTAAAAAAAAAAAAAAACACAGATATTACTTGCATGGGCTGTAGAGCTAGACTGCCTGGGTATGCATCTGGTCTCTCGTAGTAGCTGTATGACCCTGGACCTCAGTTTTCTAAATATTTGGGAAAATAGGAATAGCAGTGTTACCCAAACATTACTGTGAGAATGAAATGAATCAAAATAGATAAAGCTCTTACAATCGTGCCTTGCTCATAGTAACTGATGAATAAATGTTAACAATTATTGTACCCCTCTATATAGACCCTCATAAAATGGTAATCACTTCAGCACAGGGTAGAAGAGGAAAGAATAAAGCTGAGGCCAAGGACAGCTCTGAGTGATAGAATGTTGTGTCTTGATTTCAGGGGCCTTTTGAGACAACACTGTTCCTTACCTCCTGTCACTTCCCTTCCATTATTTTGGGATGTAAAATGTTGGGCAAAATCATGATGAAGAGGGAGATTGGCATGATTTGTTGGTGATGTGCCTTTCATTTAATTTGCAGGAATGACTATATATGGCAACATTTTCTCCAAATAAAATTTCTGTTTGAAATGTGATTTTTTTTTTGTTTTCTGTCATAATTCTATACTGGCAAACCATAATTATTATACTTTAAGACATTAAAGAAAAAATCTCAGGAACTGTCTGCCCTTCGGGCAGGACTACTTATATAATTAATACTCCAAATGAGAAATAGCACTGGGAAAAAATTGTTCTTAGGAAAGAATTTTAATTGATGAAAACATTTCTCTGCTAACGATCTAAGGGCTGTTCTTAGCACTTTCAAACTATGAAATAGAATTCACCATTCATAAACCATTCACCAATTATTTATTTTAACTTTAACAAATTTTCAGTTTTGATAATGAGGCTATTTTAAAATTCTTTATCAAAGCAGATTTTTACAATATAACAGCTCCTTTAATAAGAAAAAAGCAACCAGTTCTAATAGGCAAGACTCAAATTTGGGTGCAAAGCATACTTTCTACCTCAATGTTTAACTATAATATATTAGTTTTTAAAAGAGGGAATGCTTATCCATTTTGATTAAGGAGTACCATTAACCTAATGTTCCATAGAGTGAGCATAAGAAATATGTGACATAAAAAGTAAAAACACAGAAAAATGTTTTGACTTATAAAAAGCCGAAATTCTATAACATTGAAAAAATTATAGTACTGCACATACCTGATGAACATGGACAATATTGAATCTGGATAAATCAATGAGTATTTCACATTTCCTCATACTCTTCTAGGGTGGAAAGAAAATATGATACTAAACAATATTGACCAAAAGTTAATTATCACATACACTTTTTTCAGATCATACATATTGTATGTGAAGTTTTAAAAGAAATACCCATATATCAACAAAAGTAGGAGTTAAAATTCCCAAGCCATATGATCTCATAGCAAAGAATTTATCTTTTAAAAAAAATCTTCAGCCTATTTTATTTCAAATACTAACATAAGACAAAGTCACATATTATACAGTAATGTAAGAAATCGATAACTTAATAAGAAAAATATCAAATTAAAAATGGGCTATTGCTTTCCTCTGAGCACTGCTTTAACTATATTCCACAAATTCTAGTACATAGTATTTTCATTTTTCTTCAATTCAAAATATTTTAAAATCCTCATTGTGATTTCTACTTTGACCCATGAGTTAAATAAGTGTCTTGTCTATGTTAACCCAAATATTCATCAATAGATAAATATATAAATAAATTGTGTTATACACATGTAATAGAGTACTACTTAATAAAACAAGGAAGGGTTTATTGATACACAACAACATTGATGAAAATCAATATAGGGACTTCCGGCCAAGATGGAGATGTAGGTAGATATACTTTGTCTCCTCACACAACCAAAGAAGGACAGCAACAAATTTAAGAACAAAAAATAAGCAGAACTACCTGAAAATCGAACTATAGAAGTCCACTAACCAAGCAGTTAAAGAAGAAACATTCATTCAGACCAGTAGGAGGGGCAGAGATGGGCAAGCAGGGTGGAGAGGACACACAACAAGCCCTCAGCTGGTGGACTGGATGGTCCCACATTTGCATGTGGATAAACCAGGAGGAACAACTGGGGAGTGAGACAGACCACAAAACTCAGGGTTCCAGCGCCGTGAAATAAAGCCTCAAAACCTCTGGCTGTAAAAATCTATGGCATACAAACAGTGGGAGAAACTCCCAAGCCTCACAGGAGAGCTCATTGGAGAGACCCATGGGGACCTGGAATGCACACAAAACCACCTACTCAGGAATCAGCATCAGAAAGGCCCAATTTGCTTGTGGGTAACACGGAAAGTGACTGAAAGCTGGCTAAGAGTGCAGCAAGCAGCACTGTTCCCTCTCAGACCTCTCCCCCACGTATAGTGCCACAATGCAGTAACCTGGGTTGCCCCACCCTGACAAATACCTAGGGCTCTGCCCTTTATAATGTAACAGGCACTCTGAGAAAAAGAGATATGGACCAAATGAAAGAATAGATCAAAACTCCAAAAATAGAACTAAGCAATGAAGAGATAGCTAAACTATCAGATGCAGAGTTCAAAACACTGGTAATCAGGTGCTCACAGAAATGGTTGAGTATGGTTGCAAAATAGAGGAAGAAGTGAAGGGTATGCAAAGCGAAATAAAGAAAAATATACAGGGAACTCATAGTGAAGAGAAGGAAACCAGGACTCAAATCAACAGTTTGGAGCAGAAGGAAGAAAGAAACATTCAACCAGAACAGAATGAAGAAACAAAAATCCAGAACAAATGAGGAGGGGCTTAGGAACTTCCAGGACAACTTTCAATGTTCCAACATCTGAATCATAGGGGTGCCAGAAGAATAGGAAGAGCAAGAAACTGAAAACTTATCTGAACAAATAATGAAAGAGAGCTTCCCTAATCTGGCAAAGGAAATAGACTTGCAGGAAGTCCAGGAAGCTCAGAGAGTCACAAAGAAGTTGGACCCAAGGAAGCACACACCAAGGCATATCGTAATTACATTAGACAGTATTAAAGATAAGGAGAGAATCTTAGAAGCACCAAGAGAAAAGGAGGCAGTTACCTAGCAAGGAGTTCCCATAGACTATCAGCTGATTTCTCCAAAGAAACCTTGCAGGCACAAAGGGGCTGGAAAGAAGTATTCAAAGCCATGAAAGGCAAGGACCTACATCCAAGATTACTCTATCCAGCAAAGCTTTCATTTAGAATGGAAGGGCAGATCAAGTGCCTCCATGATAAGGTCAAGTTAAAGGGGTTCAACATCACCAAGCCCTTATATAAAATGTTAAAGGGACTCTAAGAAAAAGAAGATCAAAACTATGAACAGTAAAATGACAACGCACAACTGTCAACACCAAACCTAAAAATAAGACAAAAACAAAAACAAACTTAGCAAACAACTAGAACAGGAACAGAATCACAGAAATGGAGATCACGTGGAGGGTTATTAATGGGGAAGGGGAACAGTGAGAATTGGGGTAAAGGTACAGGGAGTAAGAAGCATAAATGTGAAGTACAAAGTAGACACAGGGAGGTTAAGAATACCCATATGTACGGCCCATGAACCTTGAACTAAGGGGGAAGAATGCTGGTTGGAGGGGGCATGCAGGATGTAAGGGAATAAAGGGGAGAAAAAGAAACAGGACAACTGTAATAGCATAATCAATAAAGTATATTTTTAAAAAAGAAAATATCCTGAATTAAAGAGCTATACACAAATAGTACATATGGTATCATTATATTTATATAAGTCTCTGGAAAAATGCAAACTAATGTAAATGACAGAATGCTGGTCAGTAGTGTCTTAGGGATAAAAAGTGCAGAGAGGCAGAGGGAATGATGACAAAGGGTATAGGAAATGTTTTGGTGATCATGCATATGGTCAATGTATTAATTGTGTGTGGTGATGGCTTCATGGGCATTTACATATGTCAAAACTAATTAGCCCTGGCTGGTGTGGCTCAGTGGTTGAGTGCCATCCTATGAATCAAAGGGTCCCTGGTTCAATTCCCAGTGTAGGTCACATGCCTGGGTTGCAGGGAATGCCCCAGTAGGGAGCATTCGAGAGGCAACCACACATTAATGTTTTTCTCCCTCTCTTTCTCCCTCTCTTCCTCTCTCTAAAAATAAATAAAATCTTTCAAAAAAAAAAAGAATGGCATAAAAAAAATTTAAAAACTAATAAAATTGTATAGTTTAATATCTGGGGTGTACTACATATCAGTTATCCTCAATAAACCTGTTCTATAGAATATGTTAATTTTGAACTATGGAGGGATTTTCCATTATTTCATCTGTTACTGATTTCTAATTTAATTCTGTTTAGGATTTTATTCTGGTCAGAGAACATACTCTATATGATTTAAAGCTCTATTCATTTTATAAGATTTGTTTTAAGACCTAGAATATCATATACCTTGGTTAATATTTTATTTGCACATGCAGTAAATATATACTCTGCTACTGTTACTTGGAGTATTCCAAGAATGTCATTTAGGTCAAGGTGTAGGTTGACTGGGTTGATAGTGTTCAAATCTTACATATCCTTAATAATTTTTCTATCTATGTTAATCAATTACTTGGAAAGCAATTCTGAACTCTCCAGCTATAATTGTGGATTTATTTATTTATTGTATCAATTATTCCTGCTTTTGTTTCATGCTTTATAAAACTGTGTTATGGGGTACAAACATTTTTAGAGTTATTATCTGTTATCATTATGTAAAGTTCTCTTAATCCCTGGTAATATATATCTTGTTCCAGTGTCTTATTTAATATTAAGATAGTCACTCCAGATTTCTTATATTGTTTACATGGTATATCTTTTGCCACCCTTATACTTTTAAACTACACTTGTCTACATATTTAAAGTACATTTTTTGGATAGCATATACTTGGCCTTTTTAAAAAAAAAAAGTCAATTTGACAGTCTCTGCCTTTTAATTGCAGTGTTTCAATCATTTACTCTTAGCATACTTATCAGTGTGGTTGGATTAAAGCCTACCATCCTGCTATTTTTTGTTATTTGTACCATGTAGCCTTTGTTTATTTTCTTAGAGTTTTTCTGCTCCTTTGGATTAATTCCCTAGCTTCTAGTATTCCACTTTTTAATATAACACATTTAATTATATCAGTTTTCCGTTAACACAGAAATAATTTGATGATAATTATATTGGCCATTTCCATTAGCTGACTCTTCCACTAAAGCCTCCCATGGTTTCCACTGTATCATCATTTTCACCAAATTTAGTTCATTTTCAACCTGAAGAATCAGCTCTTCTATTTGGCCACCCTGAATATGGTCTTCTAATTTTTTAATATCTGACATCTTCTCATTTATAATCTGTTCTGTATACTTTCTGTATGCTGCATTTCTAGGGATTTTCTGAAGAACATCAAGAATCTTTCTGTATGATGTTCCCAGCCTGGTGTATGGACTCTCACACACAGCCAGTCCCATAGAGCCAGTGGTCACATTCGGAAGCCCACCATGACAGCACCTTAGTATTCTATTTTTATCTCTACAGTGTTTTTCAGTTTATCCATTATATATGACCCTTATCATACCATATTTTTATTTGCCTTCTCTTACTATTTGTCATTGTTCTGATTCCTCTTTTACCTACATGTAAAGTAAAAATACCACTGTATATATTTTCCATCTGGTATATATTTTTTCTTACCTGGAAAACTTTAACATTTCTTATGGTGCAGGTCTCCTGGCAATAAATTCTTTTAGCTTTTGTTTTTTAAAAAATATTTTTGTTTTGCCTTTATTCTTGAAACATATTTTCACTGAGTGTGTAGAAGTCTAGGTTGACAGGTTGTTTTTTTTTTCTTTTTTCATCTAACACTTTACAGAACTTGTGTCATTGCCTTCTAACACGTATAGTTCCTGACAAGTCTGTGATCATTCTTATCTGTGCTCCTCTGTGTACTGTATGCCCACCCCCCACCTTGGTTGCTTCTAAGATTTTCTTTTTATGGCTGGTTTTCAGAAATTTAATTATTGTGCCCTTGTGTGGTTTTATTAAAGTTTGTCATGGTAGCCTTGGGATTTGTTGCAATTCTGGAATCTGTTTTATCATTTTCTTCAAATATGGAAACATTTTGACCCTTAGTTCTTAAAATATTTCTTTCTGGATCTCACTTTCTTCCAGGACCCTGTTGCACATATATTAGTCTTAGAATCCCACAGACCATTGTGGCTCTGTTGATTTTTTCTGCTCTGCTTCATTTTGGATAATTTCTACTTTGGTATCTAAAAGTTTACTGATAATTTTCTTTTGCAGTATCTAATCTGTTGTTAATAGCATCTAGTAGAAATCTCATTTCACATATTATATTTTATCATCTCTAGAAATTCCATTTGACTCCATCTCTCTTGCTTATTGTCTTTTACTTGAGCATATTTATAGCATTTATTAGAGCTTTTTTTCAATTCCTTTAGTACTAATCCTATCATATTTGTCATATCTGTTTGTATTTACTGTTTTTTCCTGCCTGTTGGTCAACTTTTTTTCTGCTTCTTGCTATTTCTAGTGCTTTTTGAGTGAATACTAGACATTGTGAGTGTTATACTGCTGAGTGTCTTGATTTTCTTGTCTTACTTTAAATTAGTGTTATGTCTTATTTGGCAAGCAATGAAGGCTTGTGGATCAGGCCAAGGCTTGTTTCAAGCTTTGGTAGAATGAATGCTGAGTAGACTTGAAACAAAAATTTAGCCTTACTACAAAGGCATAACTTCCTGGAGTCTCTACTGAATGCCCTGGGTGTTTAACAAGGGCTTTCCACTATGGCCGGTGAAAAGTAGGAGCATCTCCTATCCCTGTGTGAACTCTAGTAGCTGCTCATCTTACATATTCCCATTCAATATTTGCCTGGACTTGGACTGTTTTCCTCTGTGTACCCATCTCTTAGTATTCAGCAAAGACTCAAGGAGAAGCCTATAGAGACTTACAGAGCTGAACTTTTTGCACTCCCTGCTTTTGGGAATTCTGATTCACAACTTCTAGATGTCTTAGCTTCCCTGACTGCAAGTCTCTGTTTCCTCAATCCTACTAATGCTTGAGGAACCCTACCCTTGTTACATGGTCTAGAATGTAACTCATGGCAGAGAGCCAGGGAAATCAGGGGTGCCACTCGGCATGTTTCTCTTTTCTTAGCGATCATAAACATGGTCTTCTTCTCCAATTTGTGAAAATATGGGTTTAAGGTATTTTGTCCAGTTTTCTAGTTGCTTACAGTAGAAGGGTAAGCCTGATCCATGATATTCCATCATAGTCAGAAGTAGAAGTCTGGTTTGTTATTCTTATTATTGTTATTATTGTCTTAATCCCTTAGAAAAACCTTTCCACAGATTGCATTTTTTTTGTGTGTGTATGTACATTAGATATTATTGGCTGCTTCTTTCTTAAAAGATTGGTTCACACTGGCTTTTGGAATACACACTAATCTGATTTTTCTCCTTCCTCTCTTGCCATTTCCTTTAAGACTTCTTTTCAGGCTCATCATCCTCTTCCTGGGCATAATATCTTAGAATTCTTCAAGGCTTTGTTATAGATTTCCCCCACCCTGCCTTTTAAAGAATCTCTTATTCTGTCCCTGGGACATCTTACCTATAACAACATTAAAGGTTACCCTCAAGGACCCTCAACCTTCTAGCCCCAGCCTAGATCTCTCTTACATACTCCAGATCCTCATCCTGCGTGGATGTCTTTAACGCAACTCAGAATCAAGTTAATGAAATCGTGATCTTCTTACATGCCCTAACCACCACCCCTCCAAACCTGGCCCTTTTGCAGTATTTTACACTTTAGTGAATTACACCTCCACTTTATCTAGTTGTGCTGGTCAAAAATAAGGGAGAAATCTTGAACTGTTTCCTTTTCCATCCCTAAATGTGTCTCTTTGTTTATTTTCTCCATCAGCAAGTCCTGTCAGTTTTACCTTTTAATTTTTTTTACTCCATCCTTTTCTCATCATTGCCACTGAATTAGCTCAAGAGAAATATCACCTGTCTTCTGATCTAGCAACAGTCTCTTTATATATCTCCTATAATGATCCACCCAAATCTGTTCTCAATACCTAAGTCTAATGTGATCTTCCAAAATGGAGATCTAAGCGTGTCACCTTAAATCCTTCCTCAATGGATTCTCATTGATTTTAAGATAGAGACCTTAATCTTTAAAAAGGGCTGTAATGTTTTGGTCCTTGCCTACCTCTCTTTCTTCTCTTACCACAGTACTCCTCACTCTGTTCCCCAGCCACACTAGCTTCCTTTTAGTTCTTGGAAGATATCACCTTCCTTCTTGCCATAGGATTTCAGCACATGCTATTACCCTTGTTTAGAATGTCCTTTCCCACCTGCAAATCACACCCTTCTCTAGGTTAGTTAATCTCATTTACCTATAGATTTCAGATCATATCATCTCTTCAAGAAAGTCTTCCTTTCCCTTTAAACATGTACTTCGTGTATATTTTATAAAACTAATGATACCACTGCTACTTTGTCTCCAGTGAAAATAAGCTTCATGTCTTTAGCACTAGGCACTACATAAATATTTGTTGAATGAATGAACAAAAATATGAGTCAAAGATTGCCTTTTTATTTTTATAGAATCATGAACATGATAGATTCTAAATGAAATTTGTTGACTACTTTATGAATTATTGTCTAATGTGCATCATTTCATATATTCTAAATAGCTTTTTTAAAATGAGGATAATAACATGAAGATAATATCATAGAAGAATTTGATTTCAAGTAAACTTTCATTATAAGTCAAACTTCTATTTTTAAAAAAATATGGTTAAAAGGTTTACCTCCTAGTTGCTGTTTGCCACTTGTCTTTCTAGGGCAAAAAAGGCCTACTTTCAAAATGTTTCAGTGAGTTTTCAACTGTACAGATTATTTATTTTCACAAAGTAGGCATATACTCCTAAGCACCACAGACTTACATTGTCAATGGATTTCACTGTCCTGCTTAGTTGCCATTATTATCTTGTATGTGCCTAGTTCCACGTTCAGTGCTTTAGAGAAGTATCACGACACCCCAAAACTAATGTTACTAATGATACAAAACATGTATTACTAATCCTATTTTACAAGTTGGAAATGGAGACCTAGAAAAATTAAGGGAATTGCTCAAAGCCAGAGTTAGTAAGTGGCAGAGGCAGAATTTCTCTGCTACTTTGTGAGCCAAAAGTTGACTCTATCATGGAAAATTGAGAGTTGTTTTTAAATTTGTCTGTTCCTCGGACTTTATGACATCAAATTCAGTGAAAGGAGTATCTTGTAAAAAAGTTTCTTTAAACTTCTATGACTCATTCTTATATAACCTTTCTATAGTATTAAATTTTCATAAAGCTATTTCATGATTTTATTATTAGGCATTGTGATTTTAATTCTTTAGAAGTCAGTATAATTATTTTGATACTTACTTGTTTCTGAAATAAAGTTAAGTAATTTAAGCCTTTCTGCTCAGTTATTTAGAACATGATCTTGGTAGTGATCAGCACACAATTCTATTGACCTCCCAAAAAACCCAGCCAAAAGGTTATACTAATACCATTTCTGGCTCACATTTGAATCTTCTGTAATTGTGAAAAACAACACACAGAGCCAAGTTTATATTCTGCTTCTATATGACCCTGAATAGAAATTGAACAGGGGGTAATTCTTATAACTGCTTTCACTCTTCTAAATATTAAAATGTGCATTTTCTTTAGCATGCATATATTTATTTGCCCAGTCATTTGTTCATGTGCCAAACATTTATTGAGTGCATTCTACATTCCAGGCATCATTTTAGGGAATATAATGAGCAACAAGGCAGATAAAATATTTGCACCTAGAAATTCTATTCTAGTGTGGAGAAATGAATGATGAAACAATGAAATTGTGATAACTGCTGATAGGAAAAGAGTATTCTGATAAAGAAGGTTGTGGAAAGGGTAAGGTTATTTTGCCCTGACTGGGAATCGAACTGGTGACCCCTCAGTTCACAGGCCAGCACTCAATCACTGAACTGTGGTAACCAGCTAGGGTAGGTTATTTTGGACAGCATGGTCATATAAGATCTTTTGCTGGAGGTGACATTTGAACCAAGACATGAACTATGAGAAGGAGCAAGCCATTTGAAGAACTGACAGAACTACTTTCCAAACAGATGCAACAGCCCTAAGAGGCAGGAATGACCTTTGGAAACAAGGAACACAAAAAAGGTGCTGCTAAAACATAGTTTATAAGGCTGGAAAAGAAGTCAGAGGCCAGATCTTGAGGATTTCAAATAAAATTAAAGTTACTTTCAGTTTTTTCTGAAGTAAATATTGATATTTTCAAATTTGCCTTAGAATTAGTTTTATCTCCCTGGCACTACTTATTCATTATGCCACACAGAGAAACATATACTATCATAAAATATTAAGACTTGAGAATTTCCCTAGAAGTTGCCTAGTTCAACGCCTTCATTTCATTCAGAGACAAGGCCGCTTTAGCCCAGAAAGGTTTAGTGACTTGTAGGAGATAACTCAGCAAGCCCAGACAAAGCCAGGTGTTGACCTCAGGCTTTAGTATTACAGATTCCAGCCCTCTTTCTAGAAAACCAGTTTTTAAGAAAACATTCAAACATTAAAAAAAAATATTTGTTTCTGTGGCTCTCTTGTTTTCCATTACATTTTTTAAAATAATAAATTTTTATAATTTAACCAGTATTTAAATATAGTTCATTGTTTTACATTTGGATTATATATGGATTTTTAAAAATCATTGGCTAAATTCTTATATGAGAAGCGTAATGCAGATATTGACTTAGTATTTATCTCTCATTTGACTTTCATTGTGCCATCTGCAGAGGTTCTTAGCCTGGTGTTTTTATACTCCAAGGGATTTACAAATGGACTTTGAGGTTCTACTAATCCTCTGAAAAAGTGCACAACATTTTATATGCTTGTGAATATTATTTCAGGTCCCCGAGAAACAGACATCAAGACAGGATTAGACAAGCTCAGTTTGTGGGGGAATGCCTATGGAGGATAAAGGAGAGGAAGCAGGAGTAGTTGGAAATGAGATCACAATGCAGGTCTGACATCTGTAAAGGGAGAAAGGAAAGAAGCTTTGGACAGAAAGTCTCAAATTCCAGTATAGTCTGAGAACATCTCAGTCCAGCTGATGGGATGGGGGTGGAGTCTCAGGGCAAGTGTGGTTTTGCTGTGAACACTCGTGGATACAAAGGGGCGGCAGCTGGGAGTGTCCATCAGCTCTGCTTGAGGCAACAGTTGTCTGGAAGGAGATCTAAGTCATGCGCTTCCAGGGCCACCACACAGCTTATGTTCATTCTTCTGGGGAAAGTAGCTGTGGCTTTTGTCATATTTGCAATGTGTTTGGATCCTCCAAAAAGTTCAGAACCACCAACTGTACTGACACCTAAATGGTTAAATTGTGACCCCCACCCCCAGAAACAATAATAAATTTGTGGACTCAAGTATGGACTCAAATTTATTACCAAAGGTCAATAAACAGGGTTTACTCACCAAACCATTGTTTCTATTATTTCTTTATAAGTGGCAAAGACATTCATACTTTTTATATTTTTATTTATCACAGTGACAGCAAATAGTGTCAGAAGACCAACTGCAGGGTTAGTGATAGGATGTACATGTACTTATTTTTCTTTAGGAAAAGCACTAAAGATTTAGAGTATGGATGATGGAGACAGAATTCCATGTTCATACCATGATTCTGCCACTGATTAACTACTTGATGGTGGGTAAATTTCTTTACCCTATTGTGCCTCAGATTCCTCATTTCTAACATGGACATAATAACAGTGCTTGCTTCTTCAGATTGTGGGGGGAGGTCCTTGAGGTGATCTCCAGAAAGCTGTTCGCGTGTGCCTGACACACACCCTTCTCGTGATGAAGACCCTTGGGCACCGAGCGTTGCGGTGTGCCCCATGTGAGCAGATTTGGCAATGTAACGTGAACTCAGGGAGTGAATTAATGCAAGAAAATCAGATCCTTCAAGCTCCAGAAGGATCCTTTGACGAGTGATTGCTTCTAACACATTTAAAAATTATTCAATGAAAAAGTGTCTCTGGTTTGGTAGTATTTGAAGAGATATTAAATTTTTTCCTTTGTGCTTATTTGTTTTTATAATTGAAAGTGATTATGCGTGCATTTTAAATTTTATGCCCAATTCTTTAATACTTCTGCTTTTTAAAGCAAGTTAGAGCTACAAAGGCAATTTCCCATAGTAGTATATTATTCTGTGTATATTATTATAACCACTATTATTACACAAACGTTTTAAAAGTTTTCAGTCTTGTTCTGTAGAGCTTGATCTTTGTTGATGAATCACTTTAAGTTTGGGTGACACTGCCTTTCCTTTCTGAACAACTTCCTGGATTTCTGACAGCCTATTTTTCTATAATCCTTTAATTCTCCAACTCCTTGGTATATCCTCTTTTCATTATTCCTGGTCTAAACAATTTTAGTAAGGCAAATATAATAAGAGGTTAAATAAGCATTTGAAAGCTTAAATTCACAAATTATTTAGTCCAGTGGTTGACAAACTGTAGCCCATGGGCCAAATCTGACCAGCAGCCTGTTTGTGTAAATAAAGTTTTATCAGAGCCATGCTTTTTAGATTACATATTATCTATAGTTCCTTTAATACTACACAATGGAATTGGATAAATACAAAACACTCTAGGTGATCCACAAAGCCTAAAATATTTGCTGTCTGACCTCTTACAGAGTACGTTTGCCAACCCCTCATTTAGTTTGCCCAAAATTTTACAAAGCATGAAAAAAAAATTTAGAATATCTACAAGATAGCTTCTTCCCCACCACAGGTGGTACATACCTTTATTTTAATTTCATATAAATAAGCCAAGTTTGGGAGAAATTAAGCACCTTGATCAAAAACATATTGTAAGTAAATGGTAAAGCTTAGATTTAAATTCATGTCTGTTTGGAACTGGCACCCAGCCTCTTTATGGGAATAGCTTCCTGAGGGTAGGATTTGTCCCTTAACTCATTGCTTTATCTTTAGTAGCTAGCCTAGAGCCAGGCTCGCACTAGATACTAAACAAATATTTGTCAAATTGAATTGATTACATTAATTTTAAAAATTAAATACTTAAAGTTAGAAAGAATTTCCTCCCAGTATGTTCGTTATTAAAGTTGGCACTGTAGAGTAAACTAGCTGGGCTGGTCCATTAGAGTGGCCATTATAAATAACTTCCCTGGGGTGGCTTTAATACATTAGAAAAGCATTATTTTTGTAAAAATAAAACTATTAGTTTAATGGAATAATATGTTTGAGAGAGAATACTTGACCCCCTGCTGCTTCTTTTAATGTTTTGTTTTTTATGCTGAAATTCCTTTAATAATTTTTGATACTTTAGGCATCATAATTCATCACATTCCTAAACTCATATGCTTAATGCCCTTCAAATATTTTCAGTAAGTGTATTCTATTACCTGGTTTGGAAAAATTAGGTAGAAAACCTTTGTATCTGGTTATATATGAATTATGAAATTAACTAATTCTTGTTATATTGCTACAAAAGTCAAAATATTTTAAACTATTGTTATTTATTAATTATTTGTATTCAAAATTTTACAAAGAAAGGAATCTAAATTTAAATTGATGATACTTTAAAAAAATTAAACAACGAGTTTCTAGTTTTCCTTCTTAGTCCATTTGTTTTTGTGTGATAAACAAGGGCATCAATTAATAACAACTTTGGAAAGTTACCATAAAATGCTTCCTATTAATAAGAATCATCTGACACACTTCTTACAAACATTCCAGGGTGAAGAGATCAATCAACAAGGGGAACACAGAAGATTTAGGGGGTCAGTGAATCTACCCTGTTCAATGCTGTAATGGTGGATACATATCACTATGTATTTGTTCAAATCCATAGAATATACAACACCAAGAGTAAACTGTAATGTAAACTATAGACTTTGAGTGATAATGATGTATCAAAATAGGTTCATCAATTGTAAAGAACGTACCATTCTGCTGGGGAATGTTGATAATAGAGGGAGGCTTGTTTGTTTGAATGTGTGGGGGCAGAGGGTATATGGAAAATCTCTCTATCTTTCCCTTAATTTTGCTCTGAACATAAAACTGCTCTAACAAAATTAAATCTTAAAAAAAAGCAATGAAAAATTCCTTGGCCTCTCACCTCTAAATTTCGAATCAGTATATGTGTGTTAGGGCCCTGGGACTCATTATTTTTTAAGTATAAAGCACTGCAAGTGATTCACATCATCACAGAAGCTTAGGAAGTACTACTTTAAAGAATACCTTCACATTTTTCAATCATGTATGAAGTGATTTGAATGGAGCTTGAAAAACTTACCTAGACCTATATATCATATGCTCCCATCAATGATGAGACCATTTTAATATTTATAACAAAGAATTTAATATTTGTACTTAAAATAGGCTTAATATTAGATGATTTTATTAATTACTTAGAGTGAGATGTTTTTCCTGATATTTCCATCATTGACTCTCTTTTAATATTTTAAGCTTATTTGGGTCACAGATTCCCTCTGAGAAGATGATGAAATATGTGTAATCTCTCCTCAGGAAAGTTAACACACCAAAATTTTGCATGTAATTACGAGGTTTTTACTAACCCTGACATGTAATAATGGAACCTAACCATGGACCAGTTTAAGATCTATTCTTCATTTGGGGCCTACTTTATTTTTAATTTTGCTCTATACCTAAGTGTCTTTACCTTTAATTTTTTTCTTTCAGATGCTCTGCAGCCCAAAATTTAATAAGTATGTCATTTTCCTGAATGTATCTATCTCTCTCTCTAGTTAAATAGGATATATGTTGTCATTGTACTTCTTTTGCTTAATATGTCATTTTGTTTTAAAAAAAATCTCATGTACACCTGTGGTTGGGGGGATGTTATTTATGGAAAGAGCAAGAAGTTGACAGTTTGTTGGTGGGATAAATAGAGGGACAGATACCTTGAGACCAGGTGACCCCTAATAGAAATATGATAGAAGAAAGAAGAGGCCTTGGGAAGGAGCTGAGGTGACCAGAAGCCAGCAGTGAAAAATCTTAGGCAGCCTGGAGTCAAAGGGGTGAATTCAGAGAAAGCTGGCAGATAGGCCCTTCATTTCCCCCTAGTTTTAGAAATGGGAATTCAGTGAGGAATGCAAACAGCTTGGGTGGCAGATGGCTTCGGAAAGAACTGTTTCAACCCAAATTTGAGCACTACACCAAAAACTCAGCCAGAAAGAATTTTGTTTTCTTCAAGGTCTTAGGGATGAGATCAGGGTGGGAGAGTGAGAGAGAAATATTGAGTGGTGAAGAGAGTGGAGTAGAAGAGAGAGAGAGAGGAGTGAGATGGAGAAAAGCAAAGGAAGAGGCAAGTTCAAGAAAGAAGACATACTTGTATTAATCTAGCTAAAACAGGCCTCACTGATTATACTGGGAGTGTTATATATGTAACAGGCTGTACTCTAAAGAGTGGTGCTTTAAAATGATTTCCTGAAAGTATATTGTAGCGTATATAGTGTCATTATGAGGGGAAGAATACCAGGAAATAGAAAATGGCAGTCTATCACCTGTACATCACATTATGACCTAGGACTCATACTAGCCCACAGGACATTTCTGTATGAATTAAACACCGTCAGATGCAGCGCCACATCAGGGCACATGGCTTAGAAAGCAGAGCCCTTTTATGACTTCAGCCTCTATTTCTCCATTCCCAGATGAGCTTGTGCAGTGAACTCCCTGCCCAGTGCTGTGTGTCAGCTCTGTTATGTTACAAAGAATTGGATTTCTGATAGGCTTCAGGCAGTGGGACGATAGGGAGAGCCTTTGGATCTCTGTAAAGACTTTTCAGGTGTCTTATAAGCCAGAGCTGCTTCAATATTTTGATTTGTTCCTAGGATTCAAACTGTCCAAGTAAATGTGAATTGGAGTAAGAAGGTCACAAAGCAGGCTGGTGTGTGAGAGATGCACACACAGAGCCTGAGGAGGAAGGAGGTGCTGGTGCAAGCCAGCACCATCACATGCAACCACCCCGGCAATCAGTAAAGAGGCAGATGTTTCAGCCAGATTGCCTTCACATACAAAACCTAGTTATTTTTTATGTTTTCACAAATAACCGTAGAAATAGTTTCAGAACTCACCATATTCACACACAAACAACATTCATATACATTTCAAATGTACATATATTTATGAATCCTAGCCATTCTTCCATATGACTGACTTTAAAGTATTATAATATCTAACAAACTATCTAATAATTATAATTATTGTAAATTATTCCTATTGTGTCTGTTCTAACAAAATATAAAATATGTAAATGTGGAAGTCATTCACTTGTCTGAAGAATGTAAAAATCATGGTTCTATCTTACTGAACTATTCTTTAATGTTTAATGATAATTAACTAAACATCTAACACATTTTGCTCATGTAACTATGTTGAAAATATTTGCACATATTTCTAATATTTTATTCAGCTTTGTTCTCTGTTTTTATCTCCTTTTGCAAATTCTGTGAAAATCTGGGTAATAAGATCTTGCTGATCAAATATGAGCTTCATCTGTGCCTTTATTTGTATCAGATTAGATTGTCATTTTTGTTTATATTTTATTGACTATGATACTACAGTTGTCCCAATTTTTGCCTCTTTGCCCCCCTCCACCTAGCACCCCCCACTCCCTTAGGCAATCCCCAACACATTGTTAATGTTCATGGGTCATGCATATAAGTTCTTTGGCTACTCCATTTCCTACACTTACTTTACAACCCCATGGCTGTTCTGTAACTGCCTATTTGTACTTCTTAATGCCCTCAGCTCTTCCACCCATTCCCCACACCCCTATCCCATCTGGCAACCATCAAAACACTCTCCATATCCATGATGATTCTGTCTCTGTTCTTCTTGTTTGCTTGGTTTGTTTTTATATTCAAGTGTTGACAGATATGTGTCTGTTGTCATTTTATAGTTCATAGTTTTAATCTTCTTCTTTTTCTTAAATAAGTTCCTTTAGCATTAATAGGTTTGTAATACTTTGAATTTCCCTTTTAAGAATGATTTCTCTGTGTTCCATATATTTTGGGTTGTTGTGTTCTCATTTTCATTTGTTTAAAGGTGTCTTGATTTTTTGCCTTGATCTCATTGTTAACCCATTCATTTTATTTTATTTTATTTTATTCTATTTTATTTTAATTTATTTTATTTTAATTGTTGTTCAAGTACAGTTTTCTGCCTTTTACCCCCATCTCAGCCCACCCCACCCCCGCCATCCCTACCTCTCTCCCATCTCCCCACCCCCACC
>CM052541.1:57746370-57770406 GCA_028533065.1 Trachops cirrhosus
TGATTTCTAGTTTCATACAATTATGGTCAGAGAAGAAGCTAAATACAATTTCAATCTTCTTAAATTTATTGAGACTTGTTTTGTGTTTTAACATGTCGTCTATCCTAGAAAATGTTAAATGTGTACTTGTAAAGAATGTATACTCTGCTGCTTTGGGATGAAATGCTCTGAAGATATCAATTAAACTTATATGATCTAGTATGTCATTTAAAGCCGCCATTTATCATTGCTTTTCTGTCTGAAAGATCTATTCATTGATGTCAGTGGGGTGTTAAAATCCCCTACTATGTCTATATTACTGTCAGTCTCTCCCTTTATTTCACCAAGATTTTTATTTACATATTTAGGTGTTTCTATGTTGGGTGCATCAGTGTTTACAAGGGTTATATTTTGTTGTTGGAGTGTTGCATTTTTCATCACTTAGTGTCCTTCCTTGTCCCTTGCTATAGCCTTTGTTGTAAAGCCTATTTTGTCAGATATAGGTGCTGCTACCCCAGCTTTTTTTCCATTTACTTTTTAGTCTGTGTGTATCTTTCATTTTAAGGTGGGTCTCATATAGACAGAATATATGGGTCTTGCTTTATTATTCATTCAGTTTCCCTATGTCTTATTATTGGAACATTTAAGCCATTTACATTTTAAAATTATTATTGATAAGTACATGTTTATTGCAATTTTATTGTTTTAACTTTCCTCCCCTTCTCCTCCTCCTTCCTGTCTCCCTCCAGCTCTGCCTCCTCCTCTTCCTCCTCCTTCTTTTTCAAACAAGCCTTTAACCTTTCATGTAATATTAGTTTGGTGTTAACAAACTCCTTTAGCTTTTTCTTGCCTGGGAAGCTCTTTATTTCTCCTTCAATTTTAAATCATAGCCTTGATGGGTAAAGTAGTCTTGATTATAGGTCCTTGCTTTTCATCACTTTGAATATTTCATGCCAATGCCTTCTGGCCTGAAATTTTTCTGTTGAGAGATCTGCTGACAGCTGGAGCTATAAGTACCCGTAGTTCTAAGTTTCTTGAAACATCCTTATAACCATTTTTTGAACTGTATTCTGATATATTGCTTACCTTCATTTCGTTTGGCTCTTTATCTGGAGGTTTCTCCTGTTCTTTCATTCAGGGCTTGTTTCTTTGTCTCCCCATTTTGGTTGCCTTTTTGTGTTTGTTTCTATACATATGGTAGATATGCTATGACTCCCGGTCTTGGTTGGGTGGCCTTATGTAGTATTGATATGTGTTTTGTGGGATCTAGTGGTGCAGTTGCCTTGGTCAACTGAGTGGGTGCTCCAGGAATGCCTTTTGTGTGAGTTATGTGAGCCCTCCTGTTGTAATTGAGTCTTGATTGCTGTTGATTCATTCATGCATGTGATTGACCCTCAGGCTGGCTGACTCTGAGCCTCTACCTTGACCTGAGGCATGGAAGCTGCTGTGCACGTACTTACCACATGATGCATAATTAGCCTCAGCAGGATCTGGTGCCTGCCAAGTGATATACCCTTTGGATATGTCACTTGTGTATCTTATTGGATCCTGCTGTGATGTTGTCTGAATCTGACCACTGGTGTGTTGGTTCTGGGCCTCTGGGAGTGACTTTGGTGCAGATCAATGTCAGACTCTACCTGTGACTGACATTGGGCAAACTTTTTGGAGTTACAAACTATCCACAATTTTTAGCTGCCTCTTCTGGTCTGGATGTGTGGTGGGGAAGGATTAAACTGTGAACTAAGGCCAGCTTTTACCAGCACTGGGTCTGGGGGCAGGTAGCAAAAGCCTAAGGCACTCAAGATCGACATCTGCTTGCCTCTGCCTTCTAGCTGCCTATTAGGTTTAGTCACTGAAAGAGCCTCTTGTGCTACTGGAGTTGTATGTGGTACGTTTGCAGTGAGTCACCAGGTAGGGGTGAGTGGTATTCACCAGACAGATACTGGTTTAAACTCGGTACCAGTCCTAGATCTGAGGGCATTCAGCAAATGTCTCCAGGTATACCAGCTCTAGCTGCCACTCTGTGGGTGTTCGCACACCTTTGTGGTTTGGTGGGGACTCAGGGAGTCATCAGGGTGAGGCCAGAAGGGTTTATCAGACCTAACCAGATGAAGCTTTGGCTGTGTGAAGGGAGGGCTCTGCACTGCTTGGGCACATGAGGAAAAACTGGGCCCTGTCTTAGAGTCACACAACTCAGTCTGTCCCAGATTGTGCTAGGCGGAGCCCAGCCTCAGCAGGGTGGGGCCTCTGGGGATTGGGAGCATGGGGCTAGTGGATCTCCCGTGAGGGGGAAGTGATGATCTGGGAAGGTGGAGGTGTGACTCTAGAGCCACACAACTCAGTCTGTGCCAGATTTTGCTCAGCTTTCAGCAGGGCATAGCCCCCAGGAGTTGAGTTGGTGGGGCTACCAGGAGCTCGGAGGGTGGGGCTAACAGATCTCCCATGAGGGGTTAGGACCAGTCAGGTTCACAGGAAAGTGGGAGAATGGCTCCTGGCCCAAAGCTACACAATTCAGTCACTGATACTCCCTGAGTCTGCCCAGATGTCTACACCTTGGCCAAGACAGCTAACTACTCAGCAGGGCATGAGCTCCACAGGGTGGGAAGAGAGGGAGTCCAGAGGGTGGGGCTATTACTTTCCCCTGGCTGATGTAGGGGAGTGCTCCACCCAAGAAAGATGGCCTCTGAGGTGAGGGAGAGGGACTCAGCACATGGATTCTGGCAGCTGTCTCTTCATTTCTCTACCCAGAGCCACAAACCCCAGACATTTCTCACATGAGTCTAGTCTACTCTATCCTCCCTCTGCTGGAGCCTATGGTGAGTGGCTGTGAACCAAATTTTGTGTGTTGGCCCTTTAAGAGGGTGCCTGTGACTTCAGTGGATTTTTGTCTCTCCCTAACAGACAGAAACTTCACTGATTTTCACAGCCAGATGTTATGTGGTTACCCCTTCCTGGCTCTGGCACTCTGGGCTGCGGAGCCCAGCTTGGGGTTGAGACCTCAAGCTTTTCAGGGAGAATCACCCACAGCTGAGATAAGACTATGGAACCTCAGCCCCTTCTAGGCTCTGCCCTTCCTACTGGTCTCAGTGTGGTTTCTTCCATAAGTCTTTGGTTATAATAAGTCTCTTCAGCTAGTTTTTAATTAGTTATTGAGGATGATTGTCCTATAATTTAGTTGTAATTCCAGTTTGGTCCTGGGAGAAGGTGAGTCCACCTTCTGCCTACCCTGGTGCCATCTTGGATCTCTCAATAAACTTTATAATTGTAAGAGGCATAGAGGTACTTTATCTTTGTCTGTTTAAATCTGCTTGTAGGTTCCAGACAGTTTCTTTAGGACTTTTTAAAAGTTAAAATAGTGAATTTAAAAATTCTTTGAACATTTTTTGAATATCTAATACTTGATATGGATCAAAAATTAAAATGATTCAGATTGTATGCAAGGAGGATTCTTACACCATTTCATCCCTGTTCCCCTGGTTCCTCCTGGTCTCATATGTAACAATCTTTAGTGGGATTCTTGTTCATCTTTTTTATGTTTATTAATGAAAGTACAAGGCAACACAAATATGTATTCTTATTTTTCTCCCATTCTTTCAAAAAGTGGCAAAATTTAAAATTCTGTCCATAAAGCTCTTTTAATCTTGCTAGTGACTCATTTGTCATTTGGCAACTAACTCTTCTTTGCAAGGAGACTTAATTAAATCATCTACATATACATTTGCAAGATCTCCCTATAGTTATCAAAATTAGCAAGATGATTTTAAATAAACATTTATTGATTGCACACTTACAAGTTTCAGAATGAATTGGTTCATTTGCTGGAAGCACAATGCTTGAGTTAAGGATGCCAGAGGGGAAGCCTGGTTTTCTCAAAAGGTTGGAGTATTCTGGTGCACTCTCCAAGATATTGCCTACCTGATTGGATGATTTAGATCACTGCTATGCTGTTTCTTCTATAATTTTAAAATTAGTTTAATTTCTAGCATAAAACCTATGCTAAATATACCACCTGGGAAAGTGTATATAGATCTAAGAAATAGGTGAGGATGTTTTATGATAAATGCAAATACAAAAATCTCTTAATTTCAAGATGTTTTGTAAAGTGATGCTGTTAAAGAGTTTGATCTTTTTAAATTTAGAATGCTGAAAAATTTTAAATACTAACAGTGCTTTTGGTGTGATCATGTTATCAACTGATTATAAAAATGAAAGTTTCCAATTAACTTGAGCTCTTCCTTCTCATTGCTAATATTTTTATTCACTCATGACTAGGCATCCTTATTTACATTTTGTGTATCACTGAAAGCTTGCTCCTTATCCCTAGCATTCCATGTTACCAGACTGTGCTGCACAGACAATGATTAGGGTGACCTTCCATCCTTGCCACGGTATTGTTAATGGAGCTTCCTTTAATCTCAAAAGTGTCCTGGATTGGATGAGAAATTATGTGGTCACTCTAACTCTGAGATTTCCCAATAATAACAATGGCTAATCTTTATTGGGCATTTACTCTAAACTAAATACTGTGTAAACTCTTAATACGTATAAATTGCATTTATAACTGCCTATGGCATAACTTCCATTAGGTAACTGATATTTATAGTACTTATGTCCCAAAACACAGAAGTGAAAGGTTAAGTAACTTAACCAAAGGTCATGCAAATAGTAACTGAGGAACTAGGACCTGAATTCAGCCCTGTTGGATCCACACAGTAACTGTTTGTTGTAAAGACTGTGTTATTAGAACCGGTCTGTGACCACCAGTGTCCAAGTTAGTTTGGCAGCAGTTTGAGGATCTGAGGACCACTGAGTGTCTTTTGATTGCTGTAAATTTATTCAGTCCATTCATTTGCTAAATAAATAAATTAGTTATGTTTCTTTTTTAAATAAATGCCTCTGCAAATGAATTTTATTTATTTATTTATTTTTTTTTTTGAGACAAGACCAGTAATCTTGGCAGTGCTATGTTACATGTCTTTTTAAATTTTGTACTACCTGCCATTTTAATCGTTTAGTTTGATGGGTGCGTTAAGGACAGTGGTTCACTGTTTCGCTTTGGAAAAGCTTTTGTCTGTCAGGTTTGAGAACAGCTTTATTGTTTAGTTCTTGTAAAGGTCAGTATAGCTAAAAACTTACACTTTAATTGGTGATGTAATAGATATTTATGTGTGTCGCAGGTGCTTTCCCATAGTTGTTGAAATGAGTACCACATCATTTGTGGTCTGTGATGGTGTGTGTGTCTTTGTGCACATGCACATCTTGTTTGAAAGCCCAGTCTTACAAAGTTAAACACTGGATCCTTAAATCTCTATCTTATGAAATATCAACATTTCCTGTGAATCTGTTGTATATCATTGGATTTGATAGGCATTTCATCTGTGTAAATTCGAAATGCAGACTTCGAGTCAGAAAAAGAAAAACTTGGGGTAGGTTTTGTTTGATTTAAAAAAAATAAAATCAATTGATTCAGTTTAACTTGGCAGCCTTACAGGTAACTTCAGAACCATCTCAGCTTTTTCTTGGCCTAAGAGACTATTTCTTTTCTTTTGTTTCTTTTTTTAGCTTGATGAAGTGTTAAGATTTGTTCATTTTAAAACAGACCATTTAAAAACGAAGAAGCCGCATTGTTTAGTTCACTGGACCGGGAGCCATAGAGACATGTTCTATTCTCAGCTCTGGAAAACTTTCTTAAAGCAAAATCATATGACTCATTAAAAACAGGTATTACTCTAGTTTGAGGGAGTACATTTTACTTTCTAATCAGTGTTGGAAGCATGCATTAATTGAAAAGTTCTTGGCAAAGTTATACTATCTAAACAGGCAAGTTCCGTATTCTGGAAGAGAATATTCCTTTGAGTTACATTTTTCAACTTTTCATTTTCTTCCTGACTATAATCCTCCATTCCTATGAGAATAATACAAGATTTATTTATCCATTGGTGGGGGGAGGGGTGATGAAGATATTTTATATAAAGTTACTATGTATCTTTTATCAAAATGCTACCACATATATTCCCCAACTCTAGTGACCTGGGGGCTGAGATGGTGGTGGAGAAATTGGTTCACTCTAATCTGTAGCTGGGACCGTTGATGACTCAGTGCCTGACACTACAGAGAAATTGATCTGTTTTGTTATGCTGGTCCAGGCTTTGACACTTCTTTTCTTTTCTTTTGACTTTTTTCTTCTATATTCAACCGAGGCTTATCTACATTAAAAACAATAAAGAAAAAGGACTCATGGACATGGACAACAGTGTGCTGATTGCTGGGGAGAGGGCATATAAGGGGACTAAATAGTAATAGAAAAAAATACGATAAAGGTTAAATATAAAAACAACAAAACTTCCTTAAACAAGTACGGGCAATTATGAAGGAAAAGACAAGTCTGAAAACCACATGGTGAACAAATGCAATTTCTGAAGACAGTGTAGTACATAGTAATTGGTTTCAGAAGAATTAAGCTCTAGCAATCTTCACCATATACTGGTTTTGTGTCTTTAAGCAATTGACTTAATCTCTTCTTCCACTATTCATCTGTAAAATAGGAGAATACCACTTCATATAACTAGTCTGGGATCAAATGATAAATATGAAAGTACTTTGTAAAAGATGGTTGTTAGTTGTTGTGTTTATGACTTAAGGCTTGCCTTGGGGCTGAGCCCTAAGAAGTGATTTCAGACATTGCTATCACACCTGGTGGAGTTCTCACCATCTGCTTGATCTCCCTTCTCTTCCAGTCTCCTCTTTGGCTCCCTAGCTCAAACTGGAGCTTGTCTGCTGAGGCCACAGTTTGTACTACATTTTTTCTTTGCAGTCACTCTGTATTCTTTCCTTCTCCTCCCTTGCTCTGTCCCAATACGTCATTCCCAGAGAGAAAGCCTTGTTTTCCCTGGGTCAATACCAACTTTGGTATACCTCCCTTGTCCCTTTGGAGTTGTCTAGCTTCAGATCTTTAGAGGTTTTATCTTCTCCCACTCTGTTTCTCTCTGCTGCATTGGCTTATCCAAGACATATGTCTTACTGGAATTTTGAGACAGGTTCTCGCCTTCTTTACCAGGGCTTGAGTGTGAGGCTGAATTGCTAGTGGTTCTGCTGTCTGAGATTGGAAGCTTTTTTCATTTTGCTTGTTCACAATGGTGGATAGAAACTAGCCTTTCCCACTTTAGAAAGGCTCCAGGTTACCTAGGGCTTTCTACATGAGTTTCATTTTCCAACTTGAGAAAGCAAAAATGAAAATGAAGAAAGCTCATAAGTGTTTTTATTCTTCCTAACAGTAGCTGTAATTATGGTGGTGCTACTACTACAAGTAATTGTAATAGCAGCAGCAGCAGTCATCATCATCACTGTTGTCCTTGTCATCTCTGTCATTGTAGTAGTTAACATTTATTGCCCCTTTTTACAGCCAGGTAAGATGAAAAATTCCTTATATGCATTGCAATATTTAAATCTCCTAACAACTCTGTGAGATGGGTCAGTTACTACTTCTCTTGTAGCGTTGAAGAAACTGAGAGTATGAGAGGTAAAGTAACTCACCTGGAGTCACATAACTGGAAATTTGGAGAACCGGCATTTAAATCCTGATTATGTGATTTCAGAACCTGAATACAGTGCTATGTAGTATTATGGAATTAATTCATTAGCTCTGTGGTAGAGGTCACTAACTCAAATTCCCATAAGAGGCAAACCAGAAACGAAAATTAGAGAGAGCACATAGTTAGCCAGGCAACAGTGCAAGCTGGATGATAAATGGCAACCGACATTCTTCCTCGATGTTGGAGTGCGGTACGGCATGGTGAGGACTCTGGCTTACTGAAGAACATAAACCCTAGCTAGAAAAGTTAGTTGCTACTTCCTCCATCAGTTATTCTCATAAGGGAATAAGCTATTGAAACATGAATTTTAAAAAGATGATGAAAATACAGATTTTATATCATATTTCCTGGCTTAAATGCTGACAACTCAACAAAACTAAACTAAACACTGTGAAGGTTAAAGTAATTATGTTTGGGGACCAAATTTGGCCTCTTTCAGGGTAAAAAGTTTATAACATTATAACCATTGTAGTGAGTAATGACAGTGTACAGTAAGAGATGTATTGTTCCCATTGGCCAGTAATTAGTTGGACCATCCTTCGCCACTCCATCTATTACTGCTTCATGGAATACTGAAAAAATCCCAGTTTATTAAATATTCTACAAAGGCAAAGAAAGACATAAATAACTCTTATTCTTGAATATCTACTGCGTGTCAAGCACTTTAAATATTCTATTTTATTCATTTGAATCCCTTAACAACTCTGCTAACAGGTAAGGAAAGAGGTTTGAGAAGTTAAATAGCAACAACATCTTGTTAAAGGCATTCCTTTAAGAGGCAAGATGGGTTTGAATCTGCATGTCCATGATGCCAAAGCCCCTGGTCTGGCTGCCCAGCTCTCCTCTCCTGCCTTTACAGTGCACTATTGTTGGGAGACAGGCATTATGCTAGAACTGAAGTAAGCCAAGACAGAATTTCCATGTTGTGATTTTAGGTTTCCTTGGGGGATAGTCCCTTGAATCAAAATTATCTCTGCACAGTACTGGAAATTCTTCCATTTCACTTTAGCACCCAGCCTGAAATTCTAGTCTTTAGAGACACTTTTGCATCAACAAGTATACTGGGAAGGTCCCTGCTTAAACAACCTTTCCTTCTTTCACATGTTAACATGAAGTTAATCAGATTGCATCCTCAAACAACTATTTGACATCATGGGAATTTTTCTGGGAGAGCAGGAAAGAGAAACAGGTCATTCTGAAACATGGGTTCCCATTCATGTGGAATGACTAGATGGTAGAACTTAGAATAGCCTCCTCTTGTCACACGGGCAGGCCTCCAGCTGCCTCAGAAGCAGGAGAGTGAACACACAAGTTTGTTAGCTACTTTATTTTTTGCATAGAGATGTCTCCTCAAATAGATGAGGCCATGTTATTGCTTGGTGCTTTTCGGCCCATTAATATTTACTCTACAGGCAGGCAGCATTTTTGCTTTGAAAAAATTTTAAACATATTTTGTACTTCTAAAGTAAATATATAATCTTTAAAAAATTATTTTTTTATTGTCAAATTAAGAAACAGACCCAATGAATAAAGAAAAAGAAAACAAAGCTGAACCCTGACTGGGGTGGCTCAGTGGGTTGGGTGTTGTCTCACAAAGGGAAAGGTCACCAGTTTGATTCCTAGTCAGGACATACACC
Organism: Trachops cirrhosus; assembly: GCA_028533065.1. Classification (NCBI taxonomy): domain Eukaryota; kingdom Metazoa; phylum Chordata; class Mammalia; order Chiroptera; family Phyllostomidae; genus Trachops; species Trachops cirrhosus. The sequence goes on from CM052541.1 coordinate 57,755,579, forward strand.
TGGGCTGCAGGTTTGGACCCTGGACAGGGTGCTTCCAAGGGGCAACTGATAAGTGTTTCTCTCTCACATTGATGTTTCTCTCCCTTGCTTTCTTCCTCCCTTGCCCTCTCTCTAAATATAAATAAATAAAATCTTTAAAAAATGTTTTAAAAAAGAAAAAGCTGAAAAAATAATCACACAATGGTTGTTTCAAAGGGATAGAATTCTGATGGACTTTTTAAGTATTTAAAAAATTTATAAGATGACTCATTTTAAAAGGAGAACAAACAAGAATTTTGTTACTGAAGCAGAGTAAATAAAAAAATTCTTAGCTGTCAAGGTATGGTGAGAACAAGATGGGGAATTTTACTGCTTGTGAGGTAAAATCTGGAATTATCTCAAGGAGAAGGGTCATTCTGAGGGTAGAGGATACATGAAAGGGAGCAGAGAAGGGGCTGACTCTCAAAGTCCTACTTGGTCTTTCTTTCCTTAGCCCCAAGAAGTGTGCTCCTATTCCCCAGACTTTATTTTCCTTCTTCAGGAGATGATGAGGTAAGGTGGAAGAATTCAGGATGACCAGTGCTGATTTCCCTGACATCTGCTAAGCCTTTGTACTCACTGTTATTTATTAAACAGCTTTGCCCAAAACAGCCTCTTAATGTTTAATGTGCCAACCTTGTGGAATTTACTCATGCTTCTGTGTAACATGAATTCTCTCTCTCCCCCAAATACTTGGCAATTCCAGAATAGTTCTAATTTATTCCCCTTTTCTTTCATTTTGGACACCAGTTATGAAAAAAATTTATTCATTTATTGTGGATCAGATACAGCTTGAGATCCTTTACTCAAATCCCTAATTATTTGTCAATAGTAATTGTTGTTCTACCTTAAATATAGTATATTGTCTTTCTACAAAAGTTTGAATTTTCCAGGAGAAGAGTAGCATTGTTTCAGCTTTTCTAAGGCAAAACTCACAATTGAAATTATCAGATATATAAGGTATACAGTGTGGTTATTTGATATGAGTAGTATGAACGTATGCACTTTTTATAAATAAACTCAAAACTGGTAGACAGTGATTGTAAGTGGGATAAGGTTCAATGATACAGATTCGGGTCCTTGTCCCCACACACCTCTCACTGATCAGTCTCCAGGGTTTCTTAGAGATACTGAAGAGGAAGAAGGCTGCAAAAAGAAATGCCTGGAGAAGCTCTTTGGTCATTCAAGGCAAAATGGTCATTATGTCCTTTAAAATAAAATTTCTTATATAATTATTTCATTTGTCTAACCCACAAACATCTGGTACTAGGAAAGGCTTTTATGGGTAACTGCTCTATTCTCTATGATATTCTTGGAGATAAAAACCATTTATTTAGTTTCCAAGAAATCTGCTACACAGCAATGTCATTTAATATGACATGCCCCTCAATGATTTCTCTTTAAAAATCTATCCACTTCTGTGGTCTGTTCTCTCGTCAGCTTATCTATTTAATTTTGGCTGCCCTTTTCTAAATTGAAGCCATCACTGTTCTTGGCGCCAGCATATTTCTGTCAATCCCCTTTTCATCCATTATTTCTCTATCTATAGCTAAGGCTGCCCACTTGGCACCCTAATGCGCAGCCATCTAGAACTGCTTGCTTGTAGTCCTCCAAACCCGGCCTGCTCTTGTGCCCTTCTGACTTAAATAGCTGTGTCTTCTAAGGTCTTCTCTCTCCCTATACATGGTGAAACCACCCTCCTATCCTTTAAGAGTCACCTTTCACATCACCTGTCCCTACCTTCTGCCTCAAGCGAACTGAGGCTGTCTGCCCCTTGTGCTCCAATATCTCAGATTCCAGAGCCTTTTTGTCACTCTACATAGCAGCCTTCTTCCAGGGGGAGTGCAGGTCGGTCCTATGAAGGAAGATGCAGAAAGTCAGTGCTAGCCCTTCCATTTATATTTATTGCAAGTCTAGGGAAATAAAGTAAGCTTTTTGAATCTTTAATGCACAGATCTATCCAGGTTCCGGCACCTAGTCCCTCATACCAAGTTTCATCTCACTCATTTGCTCATATCCAGCATATTGTGAAATTTTATTACTTTTACCTGGTTTTAAGAGGATTTAAAAATTATGTTAACTTTTTTATTAAACCAAAGCTAACCTTCATAAAATATATTTCTACAAAGATCCCTGGATTCCAGATAATACTTGTAATGTAGGCACAACAAATGACAAGAAAAAGCCAGAGCTGATTCCTTTATAAAGACTTCATCAGCAGTGGTATAACTTGTGACTGTGGGCAATAATATGAGGGGGACCTGTCAACAGACCCATTATAGGTAAAAACAATCACAATAGCAATCTGACTGCATTTTACAGAAGATTTAAAGTGATTAAGAGTTGCCCTGAGATAGTAGATGAAAGGAATAAATAATAGCAATTATCTATAAAATTATAATAATTTACAAACAGTAAATATTCATTATTGACAAAGCATACAGAAAAATGATTAGGAGTATGTAATGAAAAAGTTTAGAGACTGCTGCCATAGGCTTAGAGCTGTGTCTTCATCTTTGTAGCTCCAGCACCTAGCACAGTCACCGGAACATAGTGTATGCTCTGGGAGTATTGACTGAGTGAATAAATCAACAGAAGAACCAATACCTGAAGGTGAATGCTCTGCAGAGAAACCTAAGTCATTTTTTTTCTTTTTTAAGCTCTTACCTGGTGCAACCACAAACTAGAGTTAGGGAACCAAGATAAAAATCAGGTGACTCAGATGTGGAAAGTAGATCTGTGTCTGAGTACGGGTAGTGAAATTGTGACCCTGTAGCATAAATATGTCTGGTGAAGTCATCACTTCCTGCCTTATAGGGAAAGAGAGTGCCAGTTAAATGGAAGAATGTGGGATCATTCTCTTTGTGATTTCACCCTAAAACTGCACCTCATTGCCCAGATTCTCGTCCTCTTACACCTTTCACTTGCACCTCTGTTACGGTGGAAACTTGGTGGAACCTTGAAGTGCTCGCCTAAATTTCTGAATAATTTTATTTATCTCTAGTGTGATCGAAGTCCCAAAGGTATTTTTCTGGTAAATGATTACAACTTTACTCACCTAGCCCTGCAAGCTCATGCTTCATCCTTCAATATGGTGACAAGAGTCTTTCAAATTAATGTCATGATACTGCACCAAAAATCTCACCTTAGGACTGAATTGTTTTACTGTGTAAGGATTATGATTGAAGTTCTGGGTTCCTAATAGAGGCACCCTTTAATCATTTCTATTCACAAATAATAATATTAACTGCTAAGAAAACAATATGTGCTAACAACTTGTGCTTTCAAAGGTAAAGAAAGATACCATTCTCCCAATATTTTAAAGAAGCAAAATAATTTCAGTAACAAGTAGTATAAAATAAAGCCTCATTATTTTGCTAGCATATGTTTAATTCATCTATGTCATCTTAATTAAATGCTCTCTAAGATTTGGTGGTAGTCATAAGCTAACCTAGTATGTCTTAGAACTAATAATGTAGGTATTTTACAAATGATATTGATCTTTTAATTAAATATTCATGGTAAACATGGAGTATTCACTTTGAGCACTGATATTTTTATTGCATTATTATGGTAGCAACCATCAATAACAAGGAGAGTCTGCCTTCTTTAATTCACTGCCAATAAGTACACCAGGCCATTGGACAGTGAGCACCATGAAGGCAGAGAAATGTCTCTTTCATCCACTGTTGTGATCCCTGTGCCTAGTACAGTGGCTAGTACATAGATGGAACCCAATAAATGTGTGTTGAATGAATGAGTGAAGTCCATGTAAGTTCATCCCTGACACCAGCCACATATTTTATATCTCTGCTACTACTTAGCACGATGGCTTTCCATATCTGTTCTAGGTAACCTAGGTGCTCTGCAGAGATGCTGAGAGGTTCTGCAAGAATGAATTACTTCCTGCCAAACCTTTACATTGCCTGGGGATATTTTTCAGCATTCTTAGTCACAATGCAATGTAGCTTAAGAAAAAATAATTATTGGCTCAGGAATACCAACAAAGGTGGCACAAAGGAAGCCAAGGAAAGGGCAGGGTTCCGTGTGGGCCTCAGAAAAATTCACCACCTCCCTCACTCAGCATGTCAGCTTCATACATGCTCACTGCACTCCTGCCTTCTTTTAGTGGAAAACATGTTTTATGACAGCTGTTAAGCTTTATTTATATCTTAGAACTTTAGTCGCTGGATAAAGATTGACTTGAGGCTTTCTTTGGCCTGAAGTTGAAAATCTTGGAGAAGGAATTTTGTTTAGAAAAGAGGTTGGCTATTGAAAATGGTTTGAAATGGTTTCACTCTAAGCAATTTGTTTGCAATCCCACCACTCTTTTCTTACTCTCCTGGTGGTATCCCCATCTGCTTTTCCTCAGCGTCATTTCCCTCATTCTGATCTTAGATCTCCCAGCCCTAGTCTTCCCCCATTCTTAATCGCCTCCTGGCCTAATTGGCCCTTAGGCTTTCTGTTTCTTGTGCTCGGTAATGCCTTTTTATTCCTTCTATCCTCTTGTCTGGAGTGAAGACAGTCCACCCAGGGAGTCTCCTTCCAGCTTTCTGTCTAGGAGGAACTGAGCCATATAATGTGCACGTTTCAAAATTATATAAGCCATAGCTGTATTAAATTTTCCTGGTGCTTTTAAAAGGTTTTCACTTGAGAACAAAAGGCAGTTATTTCATATCTACTGTAGTCTCAAGCAGCATGTAAATAGGGTAGAACTTAAAATAACTTCTTTTGAAAAGTGGGCCATCGTCAATCATCAAACAACTAGAATTTTCTCTGAAACAAGTGCTAAGAAATGGCCTTGATTAGTAAAATGGAACATAGGTATTGAAGATGTAGAACAATCAATACAGTCTTTTCTATCTCTTCTGGACAGTCAATTAAGGCTCCTTCTTCACTAGCCACAGCAGAGCTAACCTGAGTCAGGTTTGACAATGATCTATTTGACTATGAGCAAGGGAGGTGCCAGCCCATTTTTAGAGCAGGACATTTCATCTTCACTATTCAACTTAAATTTTTGTGCTGAATTTACAAAATGTGAAAATCTTGTCCTGAAAACACATTTTAAATATTAGGAAAATAATTATGAATAAGTTAGAGAGTGAAATGGATCTAAATAGATAAGGTAGGGGTCCTACAGAGCTTTCTTCATTTACTGTTATGCTGAAAATGTTGTAAAATGGGGAAAAATGAAGTTATACTTTCATTAGCTTATGAAATCACAGACAATTGCTTTTGAAGGAATAATGATCTAGCCCTTAAGAGAATGTAGGTTGAAAATTGAAGTTTATCTAGGATTAGCTCAATTAACTTTATCATAATCTTCTCATTCTAAGTTGATTAACATGAATTCTATCATACATAAACTTTCTTGTCTTCTTTTGTATTCTAGGTTATTCTTATTTAGAATAATTTAAAAAGATCCACCTATTTAAACTAAAATTAAATTCATTAAAGAACTATTTATTCTTTGTTTTATATTACCTCAAGTTGCAGAAAGAATGAAAAACTATTAAAACATAATAATTTGTTCTCATACTGCAGATCACCAACATATGGTAGGAAATTTATAAGTTCTCTTGAGAATTAAAATATTTTGTGTTTCTATTTCAAACACAGTCTTTAAGGAAGTATAAAAATATACCATCTTAAATCCATTCATACAATTTTGATGGCTGTTTTTGTACATGTGGATTTAAAATGACATTAGTGCCAAGTGATCACCTAAGTGGCAGAGTCTACATTTTAATATATTGTCTCTCAAATCACAGTTTAAGAATCATAGAGTTTATGGACACATTTTCAGACATTTGTGAATACCCTTGCAATAACATTAATAACTAACATTTTCAATAATGTATTTGATGCCAGATGCTCTCCTAAGACATTTTTTAATGTTATCCACCAGAATTCTCATGATTCTAGGAAGTACCATTATTATCCTTATTTTACAGATGGGAAAATTGTGGCACAAAAAAGTTAAGAAACTTGCCAAAGACCTAAGAGTTGGATTTTGAATCTAACATTCTAGATCCAGATTTTACACTCTTCACTAGTATATTTTCCTTTCTTGGTAGGCATAATGGGTACAGTTCCCTTTATTTGTCATTGAGTACTTATATTTATGCTTACTAAAAATTAGTTACTTTCATTAATTTAAAGACTTTATATTTCAATTTTTTAGAATAAAAAGCCTTGCCTCATGTCCTTTTATAATCTTTCTCTCTGCCCTTCACAGACCTCCAAATAACCATCGATTTACTTTCCATTAATATAGATGCCTTTGTATTTTCTAGAATTTTTAAGATTAGAATCATTAATGTTTACTCTTTTTCTTCTGGTTTCCTTTTTGTCACATAATTACTTTGAGATTCATCGATAATATAAATAGCTCAACTTTCTTTTTTTTTACTATCTTTGAATATATCACTATTAGTTTATCCATTCATCTGGTTATAGAAATTTGGATTATTCCCAGGTTTTTGACTATTGTAAATAAGACTTCACAAACATAAAGGTTGGCTGCTCCCTATTTTAAGATTATGACTACTTATAGAAGAAATTAATTTATATATCAAATATTTTTAGAATTGTCAATAGAAAACTGTTAAATCATAGTAGCAATAAAGTAGAGAATTCCTGTTGAGGCACACTAGCTATTTAAGAATACAATGCTTCCTCTACTCAGTTTCCTCTTGAAAGAGTGAGAGAGAAAGTTTCCTTCCTGAAAAATCATTTCTAAAGCCTTTAGATGAGACAGAACAGTACTGGTTTCTACATTAGAAGAGGGAGGGTACCATAATAGCCCAAAGCATGGTATTGGAGCCCAAAGGGAGGTGGGCAGCAGGAAGGGGATTAATTTGGGAGGGCTGACCTGTGCTGGTATCAGAGACCCATCTGGATAAGGACCTATATCCATGTGGAGGGGTAACCTGATGTAGGTGTCAGAACTCAAGAGAAATGGGGTGGAAGCACCCAGTGCAGTGTGTCAGATTCCAAGCAGGGTGAGAAGAGCTTGAACTTATATGGAGGGAAAGCCTGACATAAAGTTTCTAAACTTAACTAGAGGGGAAGGCATATCCATGAAGTGGGGCAGAGGGCAGAATCAGGAGTCAGGGCAAGGAAGGAGTCTATTTGGAAAGGTATAGTCTGCACGGTATGTTGGAGCTTAAATGATTGTGGTGGTGGGACAACTGCTGGGGGTTGTTGGAACTCAGGCTGGGTGAGGAAGACATTTGTGCAGAGGACGATGATATCAGAAATGGGAGATTGGTTATACATGGGGAGGTGATCAAATAAAAGATATTAAGGGTAATGTGGACTGAATTCCTTACTGTTGGCATAGGGAGTTATACATACATACAAGAAGAAAACTAGAATGAGCTTTATACCGTTGTATTGGCGGTTGGAAATGTCAGTGTGTGTGGTGCTCTATCTGCATATTATTTACCTATCTATTTACCTGTCTTTTAAAGAGAAATGAAGGTAGAAATAAATGTAGGGGTATATGTGTCTGTGCATTTCTTAGCTTTGCCCATAGGGAGAGTAAGGGGTAGTGGCACCTAATAGGCATGAGCACACCCGCTATCTAGATACTGACTTTGAAATGCTATCTCCCAAGGAACCAGAGGTCCTTGGAAAAATAGCTGATTTCAGAACTGTGACAAGTGACGCACAAGAGGAGACTTGAAAAATGTTGTTCTAGAAGTCAATGAAGTGCTCAAAGAATATTTTCAAAAGGACACAGCACTCCTTAACCATATGTGTATTTTTATACATATTTTTTTTTTGTTCCCTGCAGGGACACTGAATATAAAGCTTGGATGTAACAATGGGTTTGAATTGATTAACAGAGATAGATTGGCAAAAACTAGAACTGCAGTGGGGCAGATTGTTAGAGGTGGATGCAAATTAGAGGTGAATGAAGGTTAAAGCAGATTGAATGTCTGAGAAAATAAGGGAAAGTAGACTCTGTGGGAAGGAGTCTGGGAAGCATGGGGAGAATCCACGAAGAAGAAATGGACAGTTGGTGACTTCAGAGGCCTAGGCATTGACTTTTATCAATTGTGTCAGAGAAAAGCAAGAGATCGAAGAAACTATCTGGGGTTTTGGATCTGTGGAACATTGCTAATTCCAAAGATGATGGGGTTTGGAGTATTTCTCTTGGTTGAGAGAGCAATGGGCAAAATAGTTTCAACCTGAACTTGTGGTGCTCCCGCATAAAGGTGCATCTGTTAATTTGAAAGTTAAAGTCTTGGAGTCTGAAACTGAAAAAAAGCTTAAGAGAAAAAAATCAATCTGCTTTGTAATTGCATTGCATATGGCTAATTCGCCTTCATGTAGAAGGAAGCAGTGAAGTGTACTGCAGTAGGTCTTAAACTAAGCTATCATTAACATTTCTTAGGGAGCTGCCTTGGCCTTTTAGAAAGAAAGTCATAGAGGCAGAAGAAGTGAGCTGGCTGGACTGCATAGAGTCAAGAAACAAGGTATAGAAGAAAAACAAGGGCCCTTGGACACAGATTCAGGGGATTAGCCTGGATGAGCTGCTGCTGCCCATTGCTCCCTTGGTGAAAAGTCTTGTGGGAACCCTTAGAGCTTAGGACAAAGAAAGCAAAGATAAATATCTGAAGAAAGAAGGCACAGTTGTGCTCTAGAGAGAGAGAACATGCACTGGATTCTTTGTCTTAAAGGTTTTTATCTGTTTTCTAAAGGCAGGAATTTTAGGGGCGATCTTGAGAGGATCTCAATAGAATATTCATCTGTTTTCCAGGTTTGTTCTTTAATATGCTGATTCATCACAATGAGCATATATGGTCAGGGTGATGGTCTCTACTGTTTGGTAGGCACTAGGGCAGGGAATCATTGGTCTTGGAATCTCATCCTGATGAAAGCCATGGCATCACTTTGGCAGGTTTTACTGCTTTTCTGGGTCTGGAGCTGACACACAAGTGAGGCCTAGATGTTATCTCTAGTTTGACCAAAACTCTGTCTCAGTGGTCTACAGACCTGAAGCTTTGCTCCTGAGATTATCTGATACTGATCAGAACCTCACTGTCCTGAGGGAAGGTGAGTCAGGGTGCTGGATGAGGCCAGTTTGAATCAGCTGTCTCAGTTTCTCTATTCTACTTACTAAGGAATTTCTTAACTTCTCACTATCCTGCCTCGAAAAACCTGAGCAAAAAACGGATCCATGCCTTCCCAGACTTCTAACCTAGATATCTGATAAATGGGTGGTGTTTTTTTAAATATAGGACTCAGAAGATAATTTGAAGAGGTCTACTGGCCAAAGTGAGCATAATTTGAGCATCAAAATAATTATAGTAACAGAGTGCAGCCCATGGAATAAAATGAATCTAGACAGACATAGACAAACTCATTCATTACATGTTTAATAAGAAATGGGATATACTCAGTGTTTCAAAGTAACTGTCACAAAATACTTACTAATTAGAAGTGGAAAAAAAATATCTATAGTGGATAAACCTGGCAGATGCTGATTTAATTGTTTAAAGTGAGTATCATCAGTAATGGACAAATAGAAATCAGATTAGGATACAATGAGAACACAAATCAGTTCTGTGATATCTTGTCAAAGATGCATAACCTGAGTCTAATCATGAAGAAACATCAGATAAATCCAAGTTGAGGGGCATTCCACAAAATAACTGGCTTATAATTTTCAAAAGTGTCAAGATTATGAATGTCAAAGATTGAACAGCAATTTCAGGTGGAAGCAGACTAAAGAGACATGACAACTTAAGGCAATGCTTGATTCTGAACTGTGGTTTTTTGCTATAAAAGACATTGGAACAATTGGCAAAACTTGAATTGGGTCTGAGGAATAGTTGGTAGTAATGTTATCAGTGTTAATCTCTTGTTGATAAGTATTTTGTATGCAGGAGAATGTTCTTGTTTGTAGGAAAGACACCCTCAAATATTCAGCAATAATGGGGAATTAGGGTTGCAACTACCTCTGAAATGAAGCCTTCCTTCAGAAAAATAAATTTCTACTGTACTTGCAACTTTTCTGCAAGTCTGTCTGATCACATAATCCAAAGTTGTGGGTTTGATCCCCAGCAAGGGCATGTACAAGAATCAACCAATGAACACATAATTAAGTGGAACAACAAATTGATTTCTGTCTCTCTTTTTTCCTTTCTTTGTCTCTCTAAAAATCAATAAGTAAATTTTTTTAAAAGTTAAAAAAACACCTTTTCTTAAAATCCTCTGTGTATTTATAAAATTCAGAGAAAAAAGAAGAAAATAAAAATTGTTCTATCCACAATACTACTGTTGTACTGTGGTATATAGCCTTATAATCATTGATTAAATATTCATGTGTGTCTTTGTATATATACACATTTATAAAATTAAGGATTATTCCTTTTTGCATCTTACTTTATAGTTTTATATTTATATATAATCTACATGTCATTAAACAATATTCTTCAATATTAATTTTTATGGTAAGTTTTTTGTATGTAAAATACATTGTGATATCATTTGAAATGTTCAGATTTGTTTTTAAAATTAGGTGAGTACCTCTCATCAAGTCTGTCAACTTTATCACCATTCAAATTAACCTCAGCTGGTAATTTATAAGTCTTGGAACAGTTAATTCATACTTCAGAGGTGAACACGGCCTAATTAATGTTCATGTGCCCTTCCCTTATAAACAGTACCCCTTGGACAGAGCCAGCAGCATCATTTTCTTGACCTAAGAAAGCACTAGTGTTGCTGAACATTTCACTACCCACTTCATCTCACACAGCCTCCTCCCAATAACAAAAGTCAAAGAGTAACTTTATGAATATACCACAGTTTATTTATTCAACAACTGATAGATATTTGGGTAGTTTCTAGTTTGAGGCACCTACAAATACTGCTATGAATATACTTATACATATCTTCTGATGAATATATTTGCACATTTCTGTTGGGTGTGGATTGGCTGGGTCATAGTAGCTATCAATGAGTTTTCAAGAAATTGTATCAATTCCTACTCCCACTAGCACTGTATTCCAACATTTGGTGTTCTGGTTACCAACATTTGGTATTTAATTACCAACATTTGGTGTTTTCTTTGTCATGTCAGCTACTCTAGTGTCCAGGTATTGCATTGTGGTTTTAAGTTGGATTTTCCCAATGAATAAAGATGAACCCTTTTAATATGTTTATTGGCCATTTGGGTATTCTTTTTTATGAAGTGTCTATTCATATATTTTGCCCCATTTTCTGTTGGGTTGTCTGCATTTTCCTTATCAAATTGTAGTTAATTGGAAGTATCTATATTCTATACTCCCTTAATGGTGTATCTATATTCCCTTAATGGTATATTTGCATAAACAGAAGTTCTCAGTTTTAGTATTTCCCAACTTAGTACATTTTCCATTTATCATCAGCAATTTTTTGTGAATTGTTTAAGAAATTTTTGTCAACTCAAAGGCCATTAATATGTTCTCTTATATGTTTTCTTCTAAAAATCTTACTTTTTATTTTTCACATTTAGATCTTTAATACATCTGGAATTGATATTTTTGAATGTTGGGAGGTAGGGGGTCAAGATTCGTTTTTTTCCATATGGACACCTAACTCACTCAGAACCATTTATTGAAGACTGTTCATTGCACACCGCCCAGCAGTGTGCCTCTGCTCTGTCAGAAATCAGGTGACCAGATGTGTATGGATTTGTTTCTTGACTCCCTATACTGTTTGTTGCCTGTTTGTCCATCCTTGCACCAATAACACACTGTCCTAGTTACTACACCTTCATAATGGGTTCTTTAAAGGTTTTGTTTGTTTATTTTTAGAGAGGGGAAGGGAGGGAAAAAAGAGAGTGAGAGAAACATCAATGTGTGCTTGCCTCTTGAGCACCCCGCACTGGGGACCTGGCCTACAATCCAGGCATGTGCCCTGACTGGGAATTGAGCTGGCAACCCTTAGGTTTGCAGTCTGATGCTCAATTCACTGAGTCATACCAGCCAGAGCTCATAATGGATTTTGATATATGGTACTGTAAATCCTCCAACTCTGCTTTCTGCTAAGATTCCCTTGGCTATTCTTTGTCCTTTCCATTTCTATACATATTTTTTAATTAGCTTGCCAATTTCCACACACACACAAATCTTCTGGGAGTTCAATTGAGATTATATAAATCAATTTGGAGGAGTTGACATCTTTACAATTCTTGTCTCATCCACCATTTAAGTAATTTGCTGAGAGTCCTAGTTTATGAGTGATGGAATTCAGTCTTTGGTAGCCTTATTCTAAAGTCTAACTACTCTAGAGTTAAGGCATACCTTAGCTTTGGGAATGTGCTGTTTTGATTTCAGTGACATTTTAAATGAACTATTATGTTGGTCTAATATAATGTTTTCTACATGAGTGTCTTTTTAAAGCCTCCCATTGCATAGATGTCTCATATGTCTCATTCACTGCCTTTTTGTAAACTTAAAGGTTAACTCTTTTAATCTTTCTCTTTGTTTCTTGTCTTAGTTGAGACACCTTTTTCTTTACTGGCAATAACACACACAAAAATTAATATTTCTTACCTATTATAATTATTTCATTTATTCAAAATGTACTAGTGTTACCATGTTTCAAACACAGCCTTTTAACAGGGTTTTATATTCTCTTTTGTTAAAGAGTGGTGGATTGCTATTTTTATTAAAAATTTTAAAAAGCTTTTATGTAGCATTTAAAAAAAATTCTTTCCCTCATAATTGCTCCTTTGTAGAAAAACCATTCTAGAGTAGTGAAAACCCACAAATACGTTCTTCTGTGTTACCTTTTAATAGTGAAATGAGGATTTCTTTTGACGATTTTTTTGTTTCTACTTCCAGAACCACCTACACATTCTTTTACCTACTCTCTTTCGACAGTATTGAAACTGCAAATAAAACTCTATTGGAGTTTTAAAATAAGAAGTTTTACTAGGTGTAATTTTCTCATGCTACTATTGAAGAGTAGCTACGGAATATTTTCTAGTATTTTATCCTGTGCCTGTATTGATGGGTACTTTTCTAGAACAATTTTTATACTTCTCTATATGGAGGGGCATCCAGCTCCTGGGTGCTTCAGATAATTTCAGTCTATATCTGTTGGGAGTTTTGTTTGGCTGAAAGTTACAGAACCTGATTGCAGAAGCTTGGAGATTTATTTTTCTCATAATAAGTCCAGGGAGAAGTAGTCCATAAATAGCACAGCAGATTCTTGATATCACCAGTGCCCTAGGCTCCCTTGGCTTTCTTCTCTGCAATAGTGCATATCTTTCACTGTAGTACTCACTACATCGTCATCCACAGCTACTTATGCCTACTTTCACGTCCACATTCTAGTTGGGAAGAAGGAAGGACAAGGAAAAAGGGGCAGTGCCTTTATGAAAAAGCGAGTCTTGTCTCAGCAGACCTCTGCTTATATCTCTTTGGCCTGAATTGTGTCACCTAGAGCCTCAGAGGTATCAAGAAAGGCCAATATTTCCCAAGATGGAGGCATAGGTAGACACACTGTGCCTCCTCGCACAACCAAGATAGGGACAACAACAATTTAGAAACAGAATAACAACCAGAACTGACAGAAAATTGAACTGTATGGAAGTTGGACACCCAAGGATTTAAAATAGACACGTTCATCCAGACTGGTAGGAGGGGTGGAGTCTGGCAGGCAGCCGGGCAGAGAGGGGTGGCATGATACAAAGAGAGGTGGGACCTAGCACGCAGTGGGCAGACCCTGGGCATGCAAGCAGTGGCTGGCAGACCCCAGTACAGGGGTGGCAACTGGCAGACCCAGCCAGGTGGTAATTGTGGAGCAAGGCACTGCAACCAACCCAGGATCCCAGTGCTGGGAAATAGAGCCTTGGGGCACTGATTGAAAACACCTGTGGGGGTTGAGGCGCAGGGAGAGACTCCCAGCCTTACAGGAGAGGCTGTTGGAATGATCCACGGGGTGCACAAGCCCATCCACATGGGAATTGGCACCAGAGGAGCCCAGTGTGCTCAGGGGAAGTGGCGGGAGGGACTGAACTTGGCAGAGGGCAGAGCAGGCACCATTGTTCCCTCTCAGACCCTCGTCCCCACATACAGTCTCACAACCCAACCACTGGGGTGCCCCACCCTGGTGAACACCTAAGGCTCCACCCCTCATACATAACAGGTGGACCAGACCAAAACAAAAAAAAAGAGAGAGAGATGGCTCAAACAGAAGAACAAATGAAAGCCCCAGAACCAATCCTTTTAAGCGACCAAGAGATAGCGAACCTATCCGATGCACAGTTCGAAGCACTGTGACCAGGATGCTCACAGAATTGGTTGATTTTGGTCACAAACTAGATGAAAAAATGAAGGCTACAATAAATGAAATGAAGAAAAATGCACAGGGAACCAATAGTGATGGAATGAAAGCTGGGTCTCACATCAATGGAGTGGACCAGAAGGAAGAAAGGAACAACCAAATAGAAAAGAATGAAGAAATAAGAATTCAAAAAAATGAGGAGAGCCTTAGGAACCTCCTGGACATCTTTAAACGTTCCAACATCCGAATTATAAGGGTTCCAGAAGGAGAAGAGGAAGAGCTACAAGTGGAAAACTTATTTGAACAAGTAATAAAGGAGACTTTCCCCAATCTGGCAAAGGAAATAGACTTCCAGGAAGTCCAGGAAGCTCAGAGAGTCCCAAAGAAGTTGGACCCAAGGAGGAACACACCAAGGCACATCATCATTACATTAGCCAAGGTAAAAATGAAGGAGAGAATCCTAGAAGCAGCAAGAGATAAGGGGACAGTCACCTACAAAGGAGTTCCCATCAGACTGTCAG
>CM052541.1:57770906-57798914 GCA_028533065.1 Trachops cirrhosus
TACAGGAACAAATATAGAGGACACATGGACAAAACTAGGGAGGTTGGAAAGGGGAGGGAAGAGGGGAGGAATGGGTGGGTGGGCTGGAATGGGAATAAAGGATAGAAACTGTACTGAATAAACTAAAATAAAAAATTAAAAAAAAAAAAGCCCAATAAAACGAGAACAGGAGTTTGCAGTCAAGGATATACGGATTTATTCGTTGAGGAAATGGCGCCAAGCCCAGAGTCACGGGTCAGCTGGTGCTCAAAGACCTTGTTCCTGGCTGGCTTTCAGGGGTTGGATTATATGGGGGAAAATCATTAATCGTGGCTAAAGGAGTTGAGGTTGTGGGCTCTACTGATTGGTTGGGGCCAGGGCAGGGAGGAGTTGGTCATTTTTTTCAGGTCCTGATGTCAGCCATGGCATTGTTCTGTCTGGTTCCGTGAAGGTGTGATTTGTAGGGTCTGTATGCTTTCATGAGGCTGAGGCTGAAACACAACTGATGTCAAAATGTTATCTTTAGCTTGACCAGATTCTGTTTCTGCAACAGACCTGAGGCTTTTTTCTTAAGACAGTTTGATGATGATCAGAATCTGATGTCCTGCATGCATAATGACTAAGTAAGGAAGTGGACAAAGAGAAAGGGAAAGGATCATGTTAAAGAAATGGCACTTATATGCAGTTATAATACCACTGATGTATTAGGACTAAATAGGGCTAGAAATATTAATTTTTACCTATATTTTTCTCTACAGTTTGGTTCCATTAGTTTTTCCAGGACAGTCATTTTACCTTGTACTAACTATAATGCATAAGGTCTCATGATGGAAATAATGTGTGCCATTCGGTTTAAAATCTAAAAGAGAATTCTGCATGTTGGATAAGTACTGCTTAAGTTAGACACCAGCTATAATATTTGAACTTACACTTAAAATGTCTAGAGATCTATCACATGAAAAAAATTATAATTTGATGCCACATCTGAACTATTTCTAAGATTGTATTGTTCTCACACTGTTTGGTCTGGCAGAATCCCCATCAACTTTGAAAACATACTCAGATGGTGAATGGGTACTAATCTATATATCTACACAGTTAAAAAATTTAAAGGTAACAAACTATGCATATGTTATACTGTTTTAAGCCTAAGGACAACTCATATTTTCTTCCTCAGTGTATTAAAAGAGATTTTCTCAGGAAAGAAAACAATGCAGATTTTAACACTGTAAAAAGATTACCTTATTATATAAATGATCTCTGCTATTTTTTTCTCATCCCTAATGAAGTCCTGATTGTTTATCTACCCTCAGGAGACTAGTTGAAGTCATATATTTTTTCTAAAGTGTAGATTTTCTAGTAAATTTATAAAAATTAACTTTAAATGTTTTTTCAACCTTCTAGCTACTGTGAATCTATAATTAAATTATATATCAAATGTTCTTTCTATACTATAAGAAATTTCACATAAAAATATGTTATTTTAAAATATTTTCAGTAGTTGAGTAAATATAAAGGCTTAACATTTTGGTAACACAAACATTTCTAACATGTCACACAATGTGAAAATGGAATAATTTCTGAAACTAAGTGCTGTTAAATTATTTAACATGAAAAATTCTGTTCAAGTAGCCATTATTCAGCCAAAAACATTTTAACTACAGACTGAAGCAGACACTTGAATTTCTTACTAGTAAGCATAAAATAGAAATGGCCTAGATGACATATACTTGTTAGGGAATCAGAGAATGTTTTAGTACGGTGTTAAATCCCTTATCTGTAGTCTGTAGGGTCAGATCTATTTTGAATTTTTCAGATGTTTAGAAATGTGATGTGGAGCTTATTACTTAACACTGGTGGTGCCTGGGCAGCACCCAGAAAGTAAACTCATTAACACTTTTTCACAAATGTCTGAGTATTCACATTAAATAGGATAAACTTCAGTTTGGGTCAAGTTTCCCACCAATAGATTTTAGGTCAGATTGGATTAGGACCCATTTTGATTATGAAATAAACTTTAATTTTCAGAGATTTTTATCTAATGAATATGAGATTTCAGGCTTAAATTCTCTGTGACCTTGGTCATTTTGTGGGGGGACTCAATCATCTCAAATGCTAAAATGAAATGTTAGACTGTATCATAAATTATTTGCTTTTTGTGGTAAGAACTTTTTTTATTAAGTGACTTGTCAATTACAGTTGGCACACAATATTACATTGGTTTTAGGTGTACAACAGTGAGTAGACATATATACCTTCAATTGGTCACCCTGATACATTTAGTGCCCATCTGGCATCATACACAGTTATTACCATATTTTTTTTACTATATTCCCTATACCATACTTTACATCCATGACTTTTTTTTTAAGATTTTATTTATTTATTTTTAGAGAGGGGGAGGGAGGGAGAAAGAGAAGGAGAGAAACAGCAATGTGTGGTTGCCTCTTGCGCGCCCTCTACTAGGGACCTGGTCTGCAACCCAGGCATGTGCCCTGACTGGGAGTCGAACCAGCAGCCCTTTGGTTCTCAGGCCAGCACTCAATCCACCGAGCCATACCAGCCAGGGCCATCCATGACGATTTTTATAATTGGCAGTTTGTTAGACTCATAGATTATATATGAACTTCTCATATTCTAAATTTGAATGTCCATTTAATTCCCTCATAAATAAACAGTACAATTAAGTCAGTTTTATAATATCTCATTTAATAATTAGTTCAGCAGCCCTCAACATTCTTGAGTTGTGAGTAGTAGTTGTTTGTGATTTATATATAAATATTGTGTTTCCATTGGTCTTCTATATAGTTTAAGTTTATGTTTTCTATATGTTTTTCTATATGTTTTAAGTTTATGAAGACAGGTTGGTTTTTATTTGGAATTCTGATTCCCAGAATATATTCTAGTGTAAGTGATGAAGGCATTCTGGGAGTCTGGGGACTGAAGGGTCCATAACCCACTGTGGGTTCTTGGCCTTGCATAGAAAAGAATTCAGACCTGAGCCAGCATTGAGTTTAACGTGAAAGTGAGATATTAGTGAAGCAGTGAGACAGAGAATGGGCTATTCCACAGACAGGGCAGCTCCCCTTTAGCAGAATTTGTTTTTATTGAGTTTCATTTAATTGGGGGCTGGGCAGGGTATCTTCCCAGGAAAGGGGTGGAGACTTCTCAGAGGAGGTTGGTGGGACATTTTGTGTTTTTATTCAGGCTTTGTGTTTCTGATCATCATGGCATGGGGTGTGTTGTTTAGCATGCTAATGCATTGCAACAAGTGTATAATGAATTTAGGGGTGACCGTTAAGTGAAATTAGTCACCATGGTGGACCGAGCTGCTCTGTGCCTTTTTTAAGCCATAAATCTAACGAGGGGATTGTCTTACTTTCTGGTAGTTCCTGTAGCTTTGATTGATTGCAGCTGTTTTGTCATCTACCTTATCTCATAAGGTTCTATGGTCAAAATTAAAATTTGAACTATGTAAAAATGGTGAGAAGCATTATGTGGGCTTATTAATTTTCTTCTGAAAACCAGGAGGAATAAATTAGATAGGATTAGACCTAGAGTAACCAAAAGGGAGTCTGCAAAGTGTCATTTTGTTTGGGCCTCTATCTTGCAACCTAAATCCCAAGAAAAACAAGACAAATCTAAAGGGGCTAGCCTCCCCACTGAGGAAAGGCTAAAACTTATCAGTTAGAGAACTGATGAGGTCTCTCCTGGATGGAGATGACAGATTTGGATGGTTAAGTTATGGGTGGGAGACTGAAATGAAAACTAGATGTGAGATGCAGTAGGCCAGACCTCACCGAGCTGGCTGCTGAGTGCGCTGTAAATTTGTTTTGGAGACTTGCTTTATTTGTATATTACCTTTATTTTTTTAAATGTATTTGATTATGTTTAGGTATGAAATGCTCTTTCATTTTCCATGTTTTCTGCTATTCCCTACGATTGTGTACCTTGTCACTTCCCACTTTTAACTTACCTGATCCCTGGAGGCATTTAAATTTGCCATTCCTGTCTGTAGGTTATGCAATCAAAGCAGATTTTTAAAAATTAAAAAGTTGTTATTCATAGAGGGAGGCTATATTATGGACTTAGGAATTGTTATCGCAGTTCTTTGAGGGACTAGAAGACATCCAGCTACCACCAGCTATTTTTCCTTAAATGATATTTATTGAGCATTTACTATTGTGTGCTAGACACTAGGGATATAGTCAGAAATAAGACAAATATAGGCCACATGTCTGTGGAGGGGGATATCAAAGCAGTAAACATGCAGATGTGAAGACTCATGCAAATTATTATGGAAAAGAAATAATAGGATTAGAGAGAAATAGGGATTCTTCCTTATTTAAATGGAGAAGTCTCTTTAGGTCTCTCTGAGGCTTTGACATGTTGGTCACACTGAAGGCTGAGTAGGAACCAGCCACATAAAAAGAGGAAAAGAATGTCTTTAAGGCAAAGGGTACAGCAAATGGGAAGGCCTCAAGGCAGAATGAACTTCGTATATGTGAGAAATAGAAAGACCAGTGTGATTGACATGTGTGAATGAAATGAGGGTGGAGAGATGACTAACGGCAAGTCAGGAAGGGCTTTAGAAGTTTGGATACTATACTAAAGGGTAATGGGGAACCATTGAAGGAATTTCAGCAAAGCCCGGTTAGAATTTTAAGAGGTTACTTGGGCTGCTGTGTGGAGCATTGACAGTAAGGGAGCAAAGTGAAACTGCTGCTGCTGCCCCAGCTGGAGGCGATGGTGGCGGGAGGCAGTGTAAGTGGACAGAGCGGACGTGTAATACCTTCCAAAAGGAAGGAGAATCTTAACAGATAGAATGAGGATATGAGTAGAAACAAGACTATAGGGAGAGGTGTCAGTGTTGTTAAAGGCTTGATAAGAGAATCCCTTGAGCAGAGACCCTTTAGAAATTATACACTGGAGTTTAACCCTATATTCCTAAAGTTGGTAAGCAATCATCAGGGTTCTTGGTTAACGTCGTAGAGTTTCTAGAAGTCATAGTCATAGACTTGTGCTACTTTTCCTTCCATTTTAGAAGGTTTAGGTTACTGAGAAGGCCACTAGACATGGTAGTTCAACCTAGTGGATATGGAACAAAAATTTGTCAAAAGTAGGTAGTGTTATGTAAGGAGCCAGTTGACTAGTCTGATGCCTGGAGGTGCTCAGTTCACTTCAGTAGGTTCTCAGGAAGAAGATGATGAGGCTGAATTTGAAGTGCTAGATATTTATCCAGGGATCCATACCTGTGAAAGGAAGAAGGAGGAAGCAGGATCAGACAGATGAACATGTCAATTTCAATGCAGGTTGAACAAAGTGTGGGCCAGCCCTGCAGGGAAGTTTGGAACACCTATTGCCCATCAGAGTGGCCCACATTGGGTCCACACTGCTGGGTCTTTACATCCCTGCCTTGCTCAGTCATTAGGTACAGGCTACCCAGCAGTGGTATGCCTTTAGACTCTCTGCAGCTGAGTCTGACCCCAGAGGAGGTGACAGCGGGGCGTTGAGTGCTTTTTTAGAAGTGGATGGCATATTCCCAGGTCCACCACAAGTGCAATACTGCTTAATAGAAGTAGTGAGTAATTTGGCTAGCTGCTTTATTTTTTCTGTGGTTTCTTTCCTCACAGGAACTCAAAGGAAAACATACATAAGTTTTAATCACAAAGTATTTATCAGTCACAATCCCAGGAAGGGGAATTAAGAGGTTAGAAATTGGAAGGAGAGATCAAAAAACAGGAAAGAAACAGGGAGAAAAACTAATGGAATGAAGCTTCTAGAAGCAAGAAGAAGCAAATTTTAATAAAATACCAAGAGTTATAGCACCCAGCCCTGGGCCTTATTTTAAAAAATACTACAATTAACACATATTTTAAAATGTTGTAAAAATCAGATTGTAAAATTGACCTGTCTCTTGTTTCTCTGACAGATATGGAAAACATGAATAAAAGAGACCGACCATTCATGGCAATGCAGAAAAACAATAGCTCAGGTATATTTTTCTACTTCCAAGTCTGTTTTATGATTTATGGTGAATTATGCATGATATAAAGTTGGAATGTTGACTTTTCAAATTTTTAATCATGGATAGCTCATTTTGAGGGGTCACACTGGTTTCTTCAATTTTCATACAATGGCCATTTTACTCATCTTTAACAGTGGTTAGGACAACCATGCTTTCCATCACTGTGATTGTCCTAAATCACTTACCGCTTCCTTATAGTAATGTGGTCCATGATATACTTAATAAATATTTTTACTCTATATGGCACATTATTCATTTAATTGAAGCAAAGTACAGTTTTTGCTTGAATTGATCAGGTTATTATTCTTTATGCTACTTAACCTTAAAGTACCTTCTACTTACATTTTAGTTTATCAAAATAGCTAATACACTAAAGTATTTGTATGGAGAATGCCTGCCTAAACATTTACATCATTGTCATCTTATTTGGCCCACTGAATTTTTTAGCTTTCAGTTTCAACCTTTTCTCAAGTTTAATTGAAAAATTTTTTTCAGTTTTTCTGAGAAATACAGCTATGACTTAAAAAAATCTATTTACTTAATTTGTTTCATTATAATGTAATACTTAAATATGTACAGTTGCTCCTTAACATTGCTTAAATTACAGAAATGGACATACTTTGTATCTTGACATTATATTGAGAATTTAAAAAATTTCCCAATATACTAGCTTAAATGAAAGTATTCTTTCATGCTCTTTTAGTAATAAGTTTATGCAAGTAATATAGTGGCAATATAATTTAAGTTTCTATAGATATAGGTTCAATATACTATGAATGTTGTAATATATTACTTCTTATATTTACCTTAAAATATTTAAAAATAAGACCTGTAGTCAGCATGTTGTTCTAACTATATTTTGACTTCCAGTAACATAGTATTATTTCTCTCATTTTCTGTTTTTTATGAAAAACAGATAATCTGCTATTCCATCTGAAAAATGGAATGAGAGGCATTAAGTATAAACCGGTAGACTATCAGCAAATGCATGCATTAACTGAAGCAAAAAAATTAGCTGCTGCCTCCACAGAGCTAAAGGTTAGAAGTTGTGTGTGTGTGTGTGTTTTCTAGGTTTATAAAATTGAATTTCTAGCAAGTAAAATATTTAAATGTAAATATGAAAATAAATAACATTCTACATAGTTTTTTGAGTCTTCTAACTATTAATAATAGTGAGTAGCAGCTAACGTTTATTGAATGCTCTCAGAGTGTTGTGTAGTTTACATTCATTACTCACTTAATGTTCATAACCACCCAAGAGGTCTGGATTCAACTTTATTTTTAGAAAGATTGCTACTTAATTAGTTTTCAACAATTTCTAACTTAATCTGAAAAATGAAAATTGTGAGTAAATGCTAGCCATGGATTATTATCTGATTTAAGGTCCCATCTGCAACACCATTCAAATATGCCCTCAGGTGCCACTGTTCTAGAATTCCCTTTTTTGTTGTTGCCATGACCTAGGAAAAGGTGAATCTAAACTAGATTTGAAAGGAGTTTATGTGCAAGTGATTGTGCATTTTAGGACCATGTATGGTTTAGGATTACCATGCAATATGTTTCCTTCTTGTGTAAAATAATAGAGTACATTATAAATAGCATTACATTATAAATTGCTTGGTTGCATTAAAAATCTGGTTTGGCAAAGCAATATATTAAGTAATTTACAACTCTTCATTTGTATTTAATATTTTTGTGTTACATTAGTTTTGCATGGCTTTTTGTTGTTAAGATCCTCTTTAAAAGGCAGCTGTTACGAATCTAAAGTACAGTTGATAACCTATTCTAGAGACACTACCATATATCCATGAGTTCTATTCCCTCTAACTAAGAAGACCACTTAAAAAGTAGGACATGATTTGTTTGCTTCAGATATAACTTTAAGATAATTTAATGTTATCATGACATTCAAAGAAATTTTATGAGAAAATTACTTGTATAACTATCATCCTAATAAAACTATTTTCATATTTCTGATTTTTATGCTGACCCATTGTATGCATACAACATATATATGTACATATATATAAACATATACATACATATTTGATTTTTTCCATGGCAAACATATACATAAATCTTATATAGATTTTCCCCTAACATTTTGCATATAATCTTGAAAATATTCAATTATTATATGATATTTAACTATTTAAGTAAATAAATATTTTTAACTATTTTTTATTGTTGTTCAAGTACAATTGTCTCCATTTTCCCCCCACCATTACCCACCCCAGCCATCTCTACTTTTCACCCCTGACTCTACTTAAGTAAATAAATATTTATCATGTATCTCAAAGATACAGTGAGGAACAAAATATAGCTCCTACTGCCATGAAATGTACTGTTTGCAGAAAAGGGAAGGAGGGAAGTCAGCATTTCTCAAATAAGCCCCAAAATAAAAATACTTTAAGTATATACTCCAATAAATATATGCTGTCTGGTGTGTAATAACAAGACTTGATTCCAATTGGATAGGAAGGCTTTTCTGAGGGAGTGACATAGGAATTGGGATCTCATGGCCAATAAAAATGAATTGAGCAAAAACAGGATTGAACAGCACTCTAAACAGAAAGAGATACATGCTTTATCACAGCAGTCCCCAACCTCTGGGCCTGTTAGGAACCTAGACACACAGTTGGGAGTGCACTTGAATGTAATTCAGATGAATCATCCCTAAACCATCCCCCACCCCAGTCCATGGAAAAATTGTCTTCCAGGAAACCTGTCCCTGGTGCTGAAAAGGTTGGGGACCACTGCCTTATCACATCTCAATTTGGGGATATTTGCATTATATCCAATTTTATATAGGAAGTTATACTTTAGTAAACGTCTTCATGCATGGACACCTTTCATGCTTTAGAATCTACCCCCATAGGATAAATTCCTATAATTGGAATGTTTGAGCAAAAAAGTATGAATGTTTTTTAGCTCTTTCCCAAAGTATTGTTTTAATAAAGATGCCTCCACAAACATTTTTCTCTACACCCTTGTCAGTATTGGAACATGTACATATATATTCATATATATACATGTAAAATATATATTCATATATATACATGTAAAATATATATTCCTAATATTATCCTGTTATCCATGTGTTTCTTTTGTCTTTCTTTTTATCTGTCTATCCATCCATCCACCATGTACCCAAAATACTATCATTTTGACTGAATGTGGAATGGTTGAGTGTTAAAATCAGTACTTTTACAAAGTGAATTTCTCTTTGATAACAGAATAAGTATCAGAGAATAAAATATTTAAAAATTTTAATAGTTAATGAGGTCTTTAAAGTTTGACCTTAAGTGCAGAGACAATAATTTCTCATCATTGTCAGCTACTATATTACTTCTTTCATTATTTTCAAATACTTTCTTCCTTTCTTTATACAGTTTTCATTTTTTATTATATCTGGATTAAGGAAGATGTATTGGGAATGTTGTTCTATATGCTTTGTGGAGTCTTCCGTTCTTGCTTAATTTAGAGATAGCAAGTTGACATTTGTTTTTAATTCACTCTTGTAAGACGTGAACAATTTGCAATCACAACTTATTTTTTGAAACACTCAGGGTTTAAATAAAATTAGAGAACTAGAAATTAAAGTTTATTTTGTTTAGTGTTTTGAATGCTAATATACCAAATGGTCAACACAAATTAAAATTATGAATATAAATCATCTCTGTTATTCATATATCATTTGAATTTTTATAAAATATATGTTTGCTCAAGAATAATATTTTATTCTTCCAAAAGTTACATAGTAAATATATTCTCTTAATATTTGCATTAATTATCAATCTATTTCCTTATTTTACTAATAAAATGTGCTCATATTTTTACACATGAAATTAGCAACTTTAAAATCATTGTTAATTGTTACAGCACTTTGGCAATATTAAATGTAAATGTACTTAAAACTGAATGATAAAATGTTAACATTTAAAGCACATAAGCAGATTTTTGCTTCAAGTTATATCTAGATAACATAGGCAGGAAAATCTCAGATATTTCACAGAGCAGTATTTTCAGTGATATGGGCCCTAGAGAAAGGGACATAAAGGAAAGAATAAACAAATGGGATCTAATCAAAATAAAAAGCTTCTGCACAGCTAAAGAAAACAGTATTAAAATGAAGAGAGAACCAACTGTATGGGAAAACATATTTGCCAATGATACCTCAGACAAGGGTTTGATCTCCAAAATACATAAAGAACTCACACGACTCCACTCTAAGAAGACAGGCAACCCAATTAGAAAATTAACATAGGACTTGAACAGACACTTCTCCAAGGAGGACATACAGAGGGTCCAGAGACATATGAAAAGATACTAAGCATCGCTAGCATGAGAGTGATGCAAATTAAAACCACAAGGAGATACCACTTCACACAGGTCAGAATGGCCATCATAAACAAAGCAATAAACAACAAGTGTTAGAGAGGTTGTGGAGAAAAGGGAACCCTAGTGCACTGTTGGTGGGATTGCAGAGTGGCTCAACCACTATGGAAATCAGTATGGAATTTCCTTAGAAAACTGAAAATGGAACTGCTTTTTGACCCAGCAATTCCAGTGCTTGTATTATATCCTAAGATCCTTGAAACACCAATCCAAAAGAACCTATGCATCCCAATGTTCAAAGCAGCACAATTTACAATAGCAAAGTGCTGGAAACAACCTAAGTGCCCATCAGTAAATGAGTGGATCAAAATCTATGGTACATTTACACAATGGAATACTACACAGTAGAAAGAAAGAAGGAGCTCCTACACTTTGTGACAGCACGGATGGAACTGGAGAGCATTATGATAAGTGAAATAAGCCAGGCAGTGAAAGACAAATACCATATAATCTCACCTTTAACAGGAGCCTAATCAACAAAATGAACAAGGAAACAAAATATAACCACAGACACTGAAATTGAAAACAGGCTGATAGTGGCCAGAGGGTAGAGGGGAGGGGATAATGGGGGAAAAGAGTGAAGGGTTTACAGGAACAATTATAAAGGACACATGGACAATAACAAGGGGGGTGGAAATAGGGGAACAAGGTGGGGTTGACTGGGATTGTGGGGAGTGGTGGGGCAAAAGGCAGAAATTGTACTTGAACAATAATAAAAAAAACAGAAACTAAGAGGGAAAAATAGGACAACTGAGGTATTAGAGTTTAGCCTTAATTGATGGGCTTACGTGTGTAAAGATAGGATTCAGTATCTGCTCTTGAAAGGATTCAGTATCTGCTCTTGAAAGGAGGCCTTTGCCTCTGAAATTTTTGCTTCAAAAAAAAAGTTATATCTAGAATACTTAACTATATTTTTAAAATTAACAAAAATTTGTTAATTAGCAATAAATTCAAAAAACTTTCCTGATTTGTATTGCTGGTATCTTTTTACTGAGTAGATGTGATGGTCACCTATGTAATCCCTGTGTCAGTGATCATACGCAAGTTCTAGAATGCCAGATGACACACTGATGTGGACATTGAGTGATCTAGTTTTTCAAAGGCTGAGATTGAACCTGAAGCCAAATAGTAGATTTAGGCTGAAAACTGAGATAAACTTTTTTATCCTCATATCAGGACATGCTTATTGATTTTAGAGAGAGGGGAAGAGAGGGAGAAAAACATCAGTGTAAGAAAGAGACATTGATTGATTACCTCTTGTATATGTCCTGACTGAGGATCGAACCTGCAACCTAGGAAGGTGCCTTGACAAAGAATTGAACCCATGACCTTTTAGTTTATGGGATGGTGCTCCAACCAACTGAGCCACACTGGCCATGGTGAGACCAGTTTTTGATTTATTATATGTTAACTGTTTGTTCTCATTTTAAGTATAAAAGAAATCTTCACGGTTATTTTTATTTGAATTTCTTTGCTTAGTAAGAATGAATGTTTATTCTTGTCCAACTCAAGTATCTATCTACTATTTCTGGTTTTTAAACATTATATCATGGAAAATTGTGAGCATATGTAAAATTAGAGTGAATGGTATCATTAATCTCCATGTAACATTATCTCCAAGATTAACTCTTGGCTATTGTTTCTTCTACATTCCCACCCACAATTTCCCCTTGTGACAGATTATTTTCAGGCAAATCTCAGACATCATAATACTTAACCATAGATATTTTAGCATGTATCTCTAAAATAATTGGGGGGAAAAAGACTAACCCTTATAACAGCATTGCCATTGAAAATGTTAACAATTTCTTAATAATTTCAAATATCCAGTCAATGTTATTTTTCCCTGATTTTCTCCAATTTTTCTTAAAGTTTATTTGAATCAATATCTAAATAAGATCCATATATTGCAATGTATTTTTATTTCTCTACTCCTCTTGTGTTCTTGTAATTTATTTCTTGACAAAATTCTGTTGTTTGTCTTTTATAGTTTCTTACAGTTTGGATTTTGCTGATTACATCCTGGTGGTGTCATTTAACCTGTTTTTCTGTCTCTTGTATTTCCAGTAAATTGATAGTTTTATCTAGAGACTTGATCAGATTCAGGTTCAATTTATTTTGGCAAGAATACTTACTGATGGAATTTTTGTGCTCTAGTTTCTTTCTATTACAAATAGTGCTGCATTGAATAGCTTTGTTCATTTATCTTTTTATGCATTTTGCTAGTATAGTTTTCAGAGAGATTCCTGTAAGTAAAGGTAAACTCATATGAAACTGTGCTATACATCTCCAAATTCCCTTCTGATGGGGGGAGGGGTTTGTTGCATCATTTTGCATTTCTATCAGCAACTTGAGAGAGATCATATTTTCCCATAGTTTAAAAGAGTGTTTTGTTAAACATTTGCATATTTGTCAACCTGATAGACGACAAATTACAACTTAGTGTATGTAGTTTTTTCTTTTGATTTATTTAACACTTCTTTATTGAGGTACAACTCACATATATTAAAGTGCACAAATCTTAAATATACATCTCTATAAATTTTGACAAATAGATATTTACATGTAACCAACACTTAAATAGTCCCCTAGTGATTGCTGTTTCTTTCTGAAGATGGACATCTGGCTCAACAGGCTCTTATGACACTTCAAGGAGCCTGTTTAAGTTTTATTAGCTTGGGTCATCACAATAAAGCACATAAGAAACTCTAATTTCTGGTTCTTTATTAATTTACTATTTTTGTTATTTTAAATTCATCAGCATTCTGCATACATCATCATCTACCTTGAATAATGATTTCAGGTGGCTCATTGTCCAGCAAAATGAACTGGAATCACTTAGAAATCTCCATATTGAGAAAGATACAACTTGAAAACTTTTTGTTTTTTTAAGACTTTTCTTTGTTTTTGGCCTGAGGACAGAAATGAAGTTAATGAGTGAATTTACAAAAAAAACTAGATGTTCTGTAAAATATTGGAAGTGTCTAGTGAAAAATAATAACTTTATTTTGACTGTTACAGTCTACTTAATTGGTCTTTCTTTAGGCCCAAAGGCAGCAGCATTGATTTTTTTTTTAAGCTATAAAAATGAGTCTACATTTTTACCAATGTGTTTTTTGTACAACACGGACTAAATATGTCAAAGAAATCTAATTTTAAAAGTTTTTTCTATTGTAACAAACTTTAGAGGTTATAGATGACAAATAGTTGGAATGAATTTTAAGTATTCTGGAAGCAAACTCCAGAGTGTCAGTTTTTAGAAACACTATGCATTTTTTTTTTGGTAGATAAAATAAACATTCTGAATGTATTCTGGTGGTGCCCTGTTCTTGTTTGAATGAACTTTTCTTCTAAATTTCATGATTGTAGCGCTCTTAAGACCTTCTGAAGAAAAGATTTGACTTTGACTTTGACTTTGTGTTTTTTTAAGTAATGTTTGAGTTATTTTGTTTTCTTATAGGCCTGATTTTGAATCAGTAACCATTATAACAGCAAGATAAAGTCAAGGTTAAAATAATCAGTGATAGCTAGAGATAGCATGCATTATGAAGAGTCTTTTTAGGACTTGTCTTCTGAAGTTTTTATATCTTCAGTATTGATCTGTTAAAGCTTTCAGGCTACTAAGTGTTCTAGTAGCAGAGAAAGTGTAAGATATGCATATTTCACCAAGTTTCTGATTTGAATAGCACTTTTGGAGATGTTTAAAAGCTAGCATGGAGTACACAAGTTGAGCATAAACATGAGTATCAGAGTCTAACCTGGAAACAGACACCGCTTGAGAAGGTTTTTAATGAGTAGAGGGACCTTTAATTCAGGAAATGGTTACACAGGTGATAGAGGTGATGAGCCAAACAGGACTGTGAAGCAATAAGGGATTAGCACAGCAGGAAATCATGCCATGCCTAAGTCAAAGGGACATTTAGAAAAAGCAAGGTTTGTACCCCATCTCATGGGCCAAGGTTATCCAGAAATAGCTGGAACCGTAGTAAAACTGTCAAGAAAAGACAGAGCAAATGGAGAAGATGCAGACGGTCCCTGAGAACCCTCTGAGAGTACAGAGGGCAGCAGAAGTAATCCTTTGGCTTCTCCTTTCCTCCTTCCCTTCAATCTCCCACTGCTATTGTACCCCTTCGGCTGAGCCAACTGGAAGGCAGCTGACAGAAGTGTTTGAGATGCACAGGCTGCTCTGTGATAGGGAGCAGATTGGGGAGATGGCCAAGAATGGGTCTGTCAGCAAACAAACCCAGGCCTGACAGACCTTGTCAACAGAAATCCCAAAGCACTAATCATGTGCTATGTTTTTAAGTCATAAAATTTGGGGAGAATTTCAATTTTTAAAATTGGGGTTTTAATGTATATGATTTTTTATGATTTCTTTAAATACCTTCAAATAAATATTTGTCTAAATTAAAAAAAATTATTTACAAAGTCATGGAGTTGAAAGATTAAAATGGACTGTTCAAGTTCATATGGCTAGGCCTCCTAATAACTTATCCAATGACTTTTTCCATCCTGTCTGAAGAATCAGATACAAGCCAATTAATACATGAAGGCTCTATGTTATTCTGATGTTTATGAGCTTTATGATCTTGATCAACTCTTTTAATTTCTCTGAACATCAGTGTCTTCAGCTGTAAAATGGAAATAATGATGCTCATGATGCCTGGCAGGGAAATATTCAAAAGGTGAGAAAATATATGGAAACTATTCCTGGGATGTTATGAATTAAGGTGTTACTTACTCTATGTATGGAAAAATAGAATCACTTCACCTTTTTTTTCCATAAATGCTTTATACATAGTTCTTAAATTGGTCAGTATTCCAAGCCATTTTCTCTTTCACCTCCCTGGTTTTTGTTGAACATAGCGCTTATTTTAAGTAGAATTTTATATTAGAAGATGCACTAATAGGATTGAAAAAGAATAAGTATTTAATGAAGAAAATACAGATTAAACATTTCCATTATAGAAACAAATTTTAAGAAACATTGAAATGGCTCATCTTTTGTTTCACTAAATCTAGATCAGAAAAGCAATGCAGACTTCAAAGGTATCTAAGGAACAAACATTAATAAAACAACACAGGCAAGTGTGGTGGCAGGAGCAGCAAAGGCTGAATGAAGTCAGGTAAGGACTGAGGGAGATCTCAGTAAGTACCCAGAGGAATTTCTAAGCCTTGCACTTATTTAGTTAAGTGTTCTATAACATCCCATGTTAATTAAACTATTATAATCAAAATTAAAAGTTAGTTTGTGAGTCAAGTTAAAATAATTTTATTTCCTTAGTTTAATTTGGAATTCAGTGAATATGTTAATATGGCTTTTGCTTTCCTTAGGGAAAAAATGTAATCTTTATCTGCTGATCACAAACTCTTTTACACTTCCACTCTTGCTTACTTACATTATACTTAGCCCTTTGGATTATAATATTTTGTTTACCTATTTCATCCCATCATATTCATTTTTAGGTCACAAAATTTGGGGAGCCATTTTTATTGTAGGATACATAGCAGTAGATATATAAATGGTTTCAATAAAAAATTAACAAATGAACTAAGGGATTCAACTTACTACTCAGTGATTTTTGGAGGTATTATAGCTGTATCATGACTAACTTATTCAATTTGGATTTTTGACTTTTGTTATTATTTTCAGCATTCACTTCAAGATGAATTCAAACAAAATAATGATTCTATATGTGATCTGGATTGTAATCTTTTAAAAATAAATTTCTTCTCAAAGGATAAGGCAAAAAGAGAAGGCACATGTTTTTCCCTTCCATTTGAGGCATATATACTAGTTTTAATGATGCTGGTATTTGTAAAGAAGTATATATTTTATATCAAAATAAATTTTGTGATCTTAGTCTAAGTCAAATTTCCAAATACCATTAACTTTACTTTTGACACTTTTTGGCAAGAGATTCCTATGTGTGAAGTAAAAGGCTCATGGTTGGAAATGATTTTTACATATTATATAATTTTCGACTTTGTCACTATGCTGCTCTTATCTTATAAGACTTATTCCTCAAAACATCACCTTTTGTGGGGAGAACATTTGGGCTTATTAGAAGTTTTTTTTGAAAACTTGCATAACTTGGCACATGATAAAAAGGAGAGCCATTAGGAGGTTTTAATATGGTGCTTGGCGATGGAAGCTCAAATGTAAAGGAAGGCACTGGTGAAAGTTTTTTATCTTAGCTCTTTCATAATCTTCTTAATGTGTTGTTTTTGAGCTAGATAGAAGAGGCATATATATGTTGTCATGGCAAATAATCCTTTTTTAAAAATTTAGAATGACACAAAGATGATGGAAGTGAGGAACGCTCAAGTAATAACAACCTTAATGTCTTGAAACTTTTAAGGATTGAAAACTGGACAAAAGGAAATCCAAGAAAATTTTCTGTGTTATTCTAGAAAGTAGGCTAATTTCAATATGTGTTCAGTGAAATTGAAAAACACTAGCGAAAGTGCCCTGGCTGTTGTGGCTCAGTGAATTGAGTACTGGCCTGAGAAACAAAAAGTCATTTGTTCGATTTCTTGCCAGGGCGCATGCCTGGA
Organism: Trachops cirrhosus; assembly: GCA_028533065.1. Classification (NCBI taxonomy): domain Eukaryota; kingdom Metazoa; phylum Chordata; class Mammalia; order Chiroptera; family Phyllostomidae; genus Trachops; species Trachops cirrhosus. The sequence goes on from CM052541.1 coordinate 57,787,870, forward strand.
TTGAGGGCCAGGTCCCCAGTGGGTGCAAGAGGCAACCGATTCATGTTTCTCTCATACATCATTGATGTTTCCCTCCCTTTTTTTCTCCCTCCATTTCCCTCTCCCTAAAAATAAATAAATAAATAAATAAATAAATAAAATCTTTAAAAAAAAATAATAGCAAAGGAGGAAAGTTAGAGCATAGCTAGACTTGCGGAGAATTTGGGGGCCACCAGAAAATTGGGAGTTTTAAGTCTATCGGTGTTTGTCAAACTTTAAAAATCTGTGTTTTCTTTTAACAAAAAATTAAAAGTAAAATGTTCTTATGCTACATCATAAGAGACTTCATTTGAGAATCTTAGGCCTGCAGAATTACCTTTGGGGCCTACAATGACATCTAACTTTTGGGGATGTGATTTAATATGTACTGAGTAATATGTTAAGTAATTTTTTTCACTTACTTCTTAGAATGTCCCTGCAGAGTAGGTATCATTGCTATCTTCATTTTACAGATGAAGATCTTGAGGTTCAAAGGATTAAAGTTATTTGCAGGAGTCAGATCAGCTGGTTTATTTGAAGGTGGTATTGGAACAGTTGTGTTTAACTCCAGCGCTCCATGTACTTGGAGTTGAGCAGCTTTTTTTCCCCACAGGGTTCCATTCACAGCTCATCTAACTGGTCTAGCCTTGCTAGAAAAAAAGATTTTGCCAAACTTTAATTCTTTGAAATCTGAACTGAGGAAACTAGTCACATAAAGTTTCTAAAAATAAAAATAATATTTTATATTTAAATTTATAACATTATATTTAATCATTAATATTTTCTCAAACTACACCTCTTGAAGACATTGATACACTTTCCCAGGGTATATTGCTCCCTTGTTTCAGAATGACTAGTTTAGAGGTTTAGAAGGAAGTTAGTTATATTGGCCATGTAATAAAGAATTATAATTTTTATTTAAAATAAATGACTATGTTACTGGCTTATGTATTCACAGTACAATACTTTTCTATCCTCCCTTGAGGACATGCTTATTGATTTTAGAGAGAGAGAGAGGGAGAGAAACATAGATGTGACAGTTGCCTCTTGCATGCACCCTGACTGGGACCTAACCCACCACCCAGGCGTGTGACCTGGAATCAAACTGAAGACCTTTTGCTCTGGCGGACAGTGACCAACCAGCTGAGCCACACTGGTCAGGGCTCTACAAGGGATGTTTTTAAAACCAAATATCTGTTAGAAATATATGTAGTCTCTTGCTCACAATTTCTCTTTTAAAACATTAAAAGTATCACCTTTACACAGAGGATATCATGGGGTTTTACCAACAATTAAATGCTGTCTGGAAATGCATCTTTAAAGATGACATTTAGACCAATCACTATTCATACCATGTAACTCAGAGTACCAGAGAGCTCTCTTTGAGCCCAGCTCCTGAGCTCACTGTTAGAACTCAAAAACACCCTTCACCAGGCTGGTTTATCCTGTAGGTGGTTGCATTGCAAGTGGGCATATCTAGGAAATAGATTAATATATCATCAAGGCAAATGGTCACACAAAAACTCAAGAGGGTTTTTTGTATTACTGTCATAGTCCGTGGTACCAGAGGAAAGGCCAAATAGCATTAGGAGGCACCTAATTGGCAGATTTGGACTTGAAAAGTTGCCTAACATTTATCTGTCCCCCCTTCAGATGTGGAGGAAGGAGGCTGCATGTACTGCAGAGTTGCAACTTGGTGGACGCCTGGGTCCTAGTCTGGCACATCAGTGATGGACAGAGCAGGGTTCTCTTCTCTAGAGTTACTGTTTTTAATGTCCTTGTGGCCATTACAATTTTTATCTATATTTCCTAAATCACATTGTACAAAACAGAAATATTCTTTATGATACTCTGGAGAATAATGAATTTCATGGTCCTGTATGTTAGGAAAATACTTTATATTTCATCCCCTTTGGGGAGAACCTCAATGCACATTAGCATAGTCAGGTTTCTGGGGAATCCTGCACTATAGAAATGCGTCTGGTTTTGTTTCGTTCACCATTTTCTATTTTTCCTAGCATCCCATACCATTCCTGTTTTATAGACCACGACTTGGGAAATGTTAGCCTGCATTCAAAGCTAGTCCCAGATTCTGGTAGTTCTTGAGGGCATAAAAACTGCTTCTGGATTTTGTTGGGCACTCAGGACAAGTAGAAAAATGGGCTGGTCTTGTCTGATGGGTTGGGGTTATTAATCTCTGAAACCAGGATGGAGCTTACTAGAATTATACATACAAAGTAGCCAGTCTGTCTCCTATATGAACAAAGCCACTTCTGTTGGTTTGGCTGTTCCACTATGGCTTTCTGGGTGCTGAAAATATAAGGGAACTAAGCTAGCTGGTTTATAAATCCTATGTTTTATTTAAACAAATCCATTATGAAATAATGTCTGGTTTTATTTTATTATTATGTACCCACCTTTCATTTAACAGTTTCCAATGTAATCTTAAAGATACTTCTAGCAAAAGCTGCATGCTGGAAAAATATGTAGTGAAGTGTCATCTGTGCTAGCACCTCTTTTTACACAAAAAATCCCTGTCCCATATGGGTAACTTAGCTTAGAAGGTGATGGCACATATATAAACTAGAATATATGCAACCATTAAATAAATAAATATGGAAATTATTTTAAAATATCTTTAACATATTATTCAAAAACCTATATAAGTGGAAAATATGACATAATTACAACTATTTAAAATATATATGCATATAAACAACAGGTAGAAACTTATGTGCAAAAATAATCAGTGTTAAAGTGTTGTAATTGTTCCCATTTTTTATTTTATGCCATTTTTAATATTGTATTTTTATAATCATAATAAATCAAAACTCATTTCTAAGATTTCATTAAATCTGCCATAAACAAAGGAGAGACTACATATTTTTTGAAGAGTTTATTTATTCATTTTTAGAGAAAAGGTAAGGGAAGGTGAGAGAGAGGGAGAGAAACATCAGTGTGTGGTTGCCTCTCATGCTCCCCCAACTGGGGACCTGGCCCACAACCCAGGCATGTGCCTGACTGACATGTGCCCAACTGGTGACCTTTTAGTTTGTGGGACGATGCCCAACCCCACTGGGCCACACCAGTCAGGGCGACTACAATATTTTTAAATATCTTTTTAAAGCTGGTTATGTTTTTACTTTATAATGACTATATATAAATAATACAGTGCAAGATTATTAAGATTTATTACTTGTATTAGTATATAAAAATAAAATATACTTTTACCCTTATTTCAGCAGTTCAAGAGCTCCTCTTCTCTTAACTTTTAAAATAACCCCCTTGTTGGTGCAGATTTGCCTGACCCGTTCCTGTTCATCTTCCATTTTTATTGGTCACTCCTCTTTCTAGCCTGTCCCTCATTTTGCCTTGGAAATCTTTTTCAAACACATATCTGGTAAGCAGGTGAGGTCAGTTTAATATCCCTCACTGGCTTCCCAGTGCCCTGAGCTCTCTCTATAGAAGTAGTGCAAGCACATGTTACTTGCTTGCCTTTGTCTCACTGTCACTTCTGCCCGAAGCATTCACATGTGCTTCTTTCCCTTGCAGAACACTTGGTCTTGTCCGAAACGTCCACAGAGATGTCTGATCCATACCTTGATATTTGCCCTGTGCAAAACATGCATAGGTAATATAAATTCTGCTCTTTTGCATGATTCTAACCTGGAACCATCTACCTAACCCCATTTGCCATTACCAGGTAGTCTGCTGAGGCAAGAAAGGTTATTACTGGCAGTATAGCCACAAGGCAATTATTGGACCAATAAAACATGATTGTATTTTTTTATGTATTAATCCTATAAACCAAAAGTAGAAATAAACATTATCAGTTGTCTGAACCCAAGGACATTTCCTAAGAATGAATATTGTTTCCAACCAACTGAGCCACTGACCAGGGCAAGCATGGACATTTTTGACAGAACTAGGGACCATTTGGCATGGACCAAATATGCTTGTGAACGTTTTGGAAGGACCACATATCATTGGTATGGACCAAATGTCCACTGATTGTGTCTGGCAAATACCCAATCTATGCTAGGAATTTAGTATGTGATCTGATTAAATAAACTGGTGAATAAAACCACATCAGATTAAATGTCTACTACTAGTTTTTTTTTAAACCTATATATATTTCTGGTTATAAAAATTGACTTAATGTCTATTTCAGGGGTAAAATGGAATCTGAAATAAAATCTTTTCTCAATGAAGAGAACCTTGGAAATGAATGTCTTTCTGACCTTAGGAATTTTGGTGAGATTTTTTTGATCCTATATTTAAATGGGTGTTTTGAAGATGAAAGTGGGCCACTCACTTCATGTTCCTTTAATATTAACTGCTATTTGTTTTTCTCTAAAGGCTCCAAAAATAAATCTGTACTCTAAGAACCTGTTCTCTTTTTTTTTCCAAGATTTATTCATTTTTAGAGAGAGGGTAAGGGAAGGAGAAAGAGAGGGAGAGAAACATCAACGTGTGATTGCCTCTCATGTAACCTGTCCTGAGGCCCTGGCCTACAACCCAGGCATATTCCCTGACTGGGAATTGAATCAGCAACCCTTTGGTTCACAGGCCCAGGCTCAATCCACTGAGCTATACCAGCCAGGGCTTAAGAACCTGTTCTTGAAAAAAACTTAAAATAATGTGTTACCTTGATTTAATTTTGCTTCACCATAGAACAAGAGTTATCAGAACAATGGTGCATGTATCTTAAAAATGTGATAAATCCTGTTCAGCAATTGAGAGAAGATCTAAAATACAGACAGCATCACAGTCCACAGCATTCACACTCACATACTGAGTTTAACTCAGAGAAAGTACTGGAAGAGGTCAGTATATTATCTTTACTTTTAATAATATAATATTTTGTTTTTGTCCCAACTAGAACAGTTTGAGATAAGAAACCAACATGGGCCTCTTGTGTATTTTAATAGAAGGTATAGCAAATTCTGTTTATTCATTATCATAAGCATTCTTGAATCTGCCAAAGCATCCTCATTTTGCACTTGGAATGTTACATTGGCCTCATAACTAGCCTCCCTGCTTTCATTCTTGCCCCTCCTCCCATTGCATTCTGGGATCTACCTTCAGTGCAGAGGGATCAAGTCATCCCCCTGGTAAATCCCCTCAGGGCTCCTTCTGGCCCACATCTTTCTCCTCTCTGCTTCTCCAGTCTCATCTCCTACCTGACACCCTTTTCCTCCTAGACCTTGTCACAGGTCTGGCCTTCTTTCTATTTCTCCTCACATATACCAGGCTCCATTCTGCCTCAAGGCCTTTGCACCCGCTGTTTCCTCTGTCCCACTGAGAGCATTTTTTGTCCTTTAGGTCTTTGCTTAAACGTCCTCTCCTCTGAGTGGCCTGTCCTGTTCACTGGAGAGAAGCCACACTATCTCACTATTACCTTACCATGTTTTTATATTACTTACCTCCTACTGATACGTTCTTAGCTATTTTTCATTAGTTTATTGACAATCTCCCCTGGCTAGAGCATAAACTCCATGATTATAGTTGTACTAGATGTAGGCTTTTAGGTGTTTTTCTTCAGTTATCTGTAGTGTTATCTATATTGCTTTCATAAATAATAATTTTTTAAAAATATTAAAAATCCCATGCCTAGCTGGGGATTAGAGGCAAGGATGCAAGGGATGAGAAGGGTGATTGAAACAGACATTCTGAAAAGCTCTCTGCCTTACCACAAACAAAACCAAAACATGGGTGCAGAGTGATGAGGACCCCACTATACTTCCCAGTTCAGTTTTGAGTTATGTGTCTGGAAGCCCCCCTGGAAGCACTGCCTGGCTATGGCATTTCTTGAATCTCCTTCCACACGTCCTCAAAGGGACTTTCTCTTATCTAATTTTTCATCATTTACTGGCTTTTGAGATAAATTCCATGCATTTAAATATACACATTGAGAAAATAGTCTTTGACCATACCACCCTGAATGCACCCGATCTCATCCGATCTCGTCTGATCTCGGAAGCTAAGCAGGGTCGGGCCTGGTTAGTACTTGGATGGAAGAATAGCCATAATTTGCCTGCTGCTTGTTCTAAATGTTTCTATAGGTTGAGTTTGTGAAGAAACAATTAAAAGCTGTCTTTGAAGGACTTAGCCTGGAGCAACAGAAATTCGAAAATGATCTTTCAGACTGGAGTATTAAAGTAAGTGTGATGCAGATAGCAATTTGTTTATCAGTTTGTCATTTGTGTTAAATAAAATAATCATATAATTTTTTTCAGATACTAGATCATTATTCAGAAGAAAGGAGTAACTTGCTTACTGAACTACCCACAGAATTGGAAGCTTTGGAATGCCCATACCCTGATTTGAAGTCTTCCATTTTTAAGGAGTTCTGTAACTTTACAGAGAAATATCAAAAGAAACTTCATGAATTTGATCTGCAGTTAGAAGACATATCTAGGTAATAAGATAAAACTACTTGGATTATGTAGACTTTTGCCCCTAAAATTTTATTTTTGTGGGAAGTTACTATACTTCTGTTTACCATTTTCATAGTTACTATGTGATTGGAATATAGCCAATCAATAAATGCTTAGATTGACTATTTGTTGAGTGAAAAGGGTTTTTTCCCTGCAAAATAATTTCCCTGAAACAATGATTTTAAAGTTTTTTATAATGTTGAAATATGTTGAAAATAGCCCTCTCATTGAACTCTTCACTACACAAATAAGAAATCATTTTTCAAACATGAAATTTCAGTAACCATGAATTTTCATTTCAAGACATGACTCTCCTCTTCAGTGGATGCTTACAGATTAGTAGTAATCATTGGCCACCATGAAAAAATGTAGCCATGGAATTAAGTTATTTGTAGTCCACTGTGATTTTGTCTTATGGTGAACATAAAGTACACTTTGTAAACTTTTAAAAACATGCTACATTTTTTTAAAAAGTGTACATTTGGCTGTATCCTAGGAATGATAATCCTCTTTTGAATGACAAATATACTGTTAAGTGATTTAAAATTCAGGAAAATGACCTTTCCTTCCAGATGGCATTTTGTTCCCTTAGCAGAGGTGGCTAAGATTTTGGACTTCCTAGGTTAGCATCTCCTAAACATGGAGGTGCTTAGCAGCTTGTAATGCCTCCCTCCAACAAGATCTATCCTTCACAACCCATTTTCCTACCTCCCTTTTAATCTGAACTCAATTTCTGCTCTTCCTTCGAGCAACCCTGTAGCACTGAGAAAAAGTTGAGATTCATAGCTCCATTGATGTGACTGAAGATTAATTGAATCTAAAATGAATATGCATCACATGCTAAGGGAAGAAACAAGGATCAGAATAAGAGAGAGAAAGGGAGTAGGGAGGACATTCCAAAACAGATATTAAATGATGACTGTAGATTCCTTGAAGACAAAGTAATTTATTAATATTTGTATCTTCAGCACCTAGCATATCTGGGCATATAGCAGCTTTTAAATAAAGGATTGTTCAACTGAGTTGAATTAAAGATGAAAACAATGAAGGCGAGAGTGACAAGGCATGTTATGGGGGTAGCAGGACTCTACTTTGGTGGATTGTATGTTCATGAATCCTCGTTTAATAGTGTGCTTGCCACATATAATTATAATTATAAGAATAAATTTTATAAAACTAATGATATGGTTTACTTGATGAATATTTATTGGGTAATCCTTAATACACAGTGATCTCTGCTAAGCTCCTTACTAGGAGGATCAACAAACTGACTAGATAGACTATGGCTTTGCCTTTAAGAAGGCTTGGAATGTTTAGAAGATTAGGATTCACATGTATCCTAATCAAATACATATTACATGCACACATCAAGCAAGAGATTACTTTATAAATATGCTGGCAGTAAATGATAAGGGATCAAGAAAAGTCAATGAGGTTTCAGGAGTAGCTTCATTGTGGAGAAGAGAAGAAATGGGCTATTTTGAATTGATACAGAGGTGGTGGGCAATCTGGCTGATGGGCAGTAAGGCATGGACATATACTGTTCTAAACAGCACAATGAATATGTTCAACTATTCTATTAGCTAGACTTCTAGTTTGCCCAGTATATGCCGTTATTTTGATACGTCCATTTCCTCTTTTGGTTGCAGTTATTAGCCTTTGGAAGGAAAAATACACATAGACTGTGCACATGTATGTGCACACCTGCATCAGTGTGTACTACTATGACATAAGAATGTTAAAATGTCTGGGAGATAGATTTAAGTTACAAGTTTTCATTGGGCTAAAGGCAGTGGACACGATGGTTAATCCCAACATTTATTTTAAATGTTGCTGGTTTGACTTGGAATGACTCCATCCCCCGATCCAAAGGTAGGCCCTTGTGGGATTGTGTACCAGGCAGTAGCCACATTTCCTCAAGCCACAGCTACTAGCTCATGGTGGCCCAAATCAGGACAAAGGTCAGAATTTTTGTTAGATACTTGTGAGGAATAGTGCCTTTTCTTCTTTGTGGGTGTACCAAGAAAGTACGTAGTTGAGGTTGTTGCTGGCAGCCATCGTGTGAATGGAGGAAAACAACAAAGCAGGAGAGGACAGAGCCCAAATAATCATGGGGAACTGGAGCCCTCTTTGAACTGTGTGGAAAGCCAACAAATATCAAGTAATCTTGGAGCGGGGAAGGCCTTTTAACATGTTACCTGCAGTGAAATCATAAAGAAAAAGTTTACCATTTATCCAAAGTAGAAAACTTATATCTGTACAACAGTCTGCACATAGATGTTCATAGCCACTTTATTAATTATTGCAAAACTTAGAAGCAACCAAGAATTCTTCAGTATGTGAATAGGTGAATAAATTGTGGTACATCCAAATAATAGAATACTACTATTCAACATTAAAAAGAAATGAGCTATCAAGCCATGAAAAGACATGGAAGAAACTTAAATGCATATTATTAAGTGAAAGAAACTAATCTGAAAAGGCTACATTCTGTATTATTCCAGCTTTATTACATTCTGGAAAAGGCAAAACTATGAAACAGTAAAATGATCAGTGGTTGCCAGGGGTTGGGAAGAGAAAGGGGTGAATATGCAGAGCACTGAGATTTTTAGGGGAGTGAAACTATCTGTATGTTACTACAGTAGAGGATACATGTCATTACACATTTATCAAAACCCCTAGAATGTACAACACCTAGTGCAAACTGTGGACTTCGGATGATACTGTGTCAGTGTAGGTTCACTGATTGTAATACACAGTCTGGTGCATGATGTTAATAGTGGGGAAGCTGTATATGTGTGGGGACAGAAGGTATATGGTAATTTTTTGTACTTTAGCTCATATTTGTTAGATATCTAAAACTACTATAAACAATAAAAGTTTATTAATTTCAAATATAAATTAAAAAGCGTAATTAATTTAATTGCTATTTAACTGTTCCAGAGCATAGAAGGAGGAAAACTTCTGAGTTATGAAGCAGTTATTACATTGATAGAAAAACTTGAAAAATATTGTAAAAAAGAAAGCAATAGCTCAGTCTCACTTGTATCTATTAATAGAAATATCCTAAATAAAATATTTGCAAAGAAGATCCAGCAGTACATTAAAATAATGAATCTAGGAGACCCTCTGTGGCTTATCCTCATGAACACTACAATGCCATTAGAAATTTTAGCATCTATTCTTTAAAAATATAAAAATATTAGACAAATACTTACCATTACAAAAGATATAAACCCTTCAAAGCTAGAAGGGAAAACACAGAAGCACTTTTATAAATGACAAGCATGTGCAGTTACCACCAGATAAAAGATATAATGAATGAAAAAAACAGTGTGCAGTACTAACAATAAATATAGAATGTCACAAAATTCATTCAACAACTAATGTCAAAGATATATGCTATAGGAATGAAGCTTTATTTTTTAATCTTTTTTTATTCCTGTTTATTCTATTACAGTTGTCTCAATTTTTCCCCCTTAGACCTCCATCCAGCCCACCCCTCACTCCCACAGTCTGTTCTCATACCATTTTCCATATTCATGGGTCATTCATACATGTTCTTTGAATAATCCCTTCCCTTTCTTTCCACCATTACCCCCACTCCCTCCTCTTTTTCTGCAGCTGTCAGTCTGCTCCATGTTTCTGTCTCTGTTTCTGTTTTGCTCATTAGTTTATTTTGTTCATTAGCTTCTTCTTATGAGTAAGATCATATGGTATTTATCTTTTACTGATGGATTTTTTCACTTAGCATAATAGTATCCAGTTCTATCCATGCTGTCACAAATGGAAGAAATTCCTTCTTTCTTTATGCTCCATAGTATCCCATCATGTAAATGTACCATAGTTTTTTAATCCACTCATCTACCAATGGGCACCTAGGCTGTTTCCAACATGTGGCTATTTTCAATAGCACTGCTATAACATTGGGGTGTATAAGTAGTTTTGAACTGGTGTTTTATGATTCTTAGGGTCTTTTCCCAGCCGTAGAATCATGTGGTCAAAAGACAGTTCCATTTTTAATTTTTTGAGGAAATTCCATACTGTTTTCCACAGCAACTGCTCCAGTCTGCATTCCCACCAACAGTGCACTAGGGTTCCCTCTTCTCCATATCCTCTCCAACACTTGTTGTTTGTTGCTTTGTTTATGATAGTCATTCTCAGTGGTGTGAAGTGATATCTCGTTGTGGTTTTAATTTGCATCTCTCTGATGGCTAGTGATGTTGAGCATGTTTTCATGTGTGTATGGGCCATCTGTATGTCCTCCTTGGACAAGTGTCTGTTCAGGTCCTTTGCCCATTTTTTAAAAATATATTTTATTGATTATGCTATTACAGTTGTTCTATTATCCCTGCTTCAATCCCCTCCACCCTGAACACCCTCTCCCCCCCACATTCCCCCCTTTAGTTCATGTCCATGTGTCATAAGTTCTTTAGCTTCTACATTTCCCATACTATTCTTGCCCTCCCCCTGTCTATTTTCTATGTACCTTCATTGCTACTTATTCTTCCTACCTTCCGCCCCCCCTCCTCCTCCCAGTCCCCTGTTGCTAACCCTCCATGTGATCTCCATTTCTGTGGTTCTGTT
>CM052541.1:57799414-57842377 GCA_028533065.1 Trachops cirrhosus
ACAAACAAACAATTCAAAGGATCAATAAATCCAGGAGCTGGTTCTATGCAAAGATAAACAAAACTGGCAAACTATTAACCAGGCTCATCAATAAAGAAAGAGAGAGGACCCAAAAAAATAAATCAGAAATGAAAGAGGAGAAATTACAACTGATACCACAGAACTACAAAGGATTGTAAGAAATTACTATGAACAACTAAACCTAACAGATGTGTAAGGATGTAGGAAAATAGGTATTTCATATTCTGCTGAAGGGAGTCTTAACTGGTATGACTTTTCTATAGAGAATATTTTGGTAGGCCTTACCAAATCACAAAGCACATACCCTTTGTCTTAATAGTTTCCACATCTCAATAATATGTCATACAAATATACTTGAATATATATAGTGATTTATTTTTAGTTATTTAAAACAGTAGTTAAAGACTGAGGAAAGAATCTTAATATCAATAGGGACTAGTTTTATAGATTATTATACAACCACAGAATGTATTATTCTCTAGATTTAAAAAAAAGGAATGTAAATACTTATATTTATTGACATGGAATAATCTCTGAGGATTAGAGTTAAGGTGTAATATAGGGCTAAACAAACAAAACAATACACAGTACAGATTGTATAAAACAGGGAAAATCAAATGTGTACTCACACGTAAACACATGCACACATACATGTGTATTTGCTTTTTATGTCTGAAAAGAATATACAAAAATTGATGACATTCATTGCCTCTGAGGAAAGGTAGTAGATGCCTGGGGAGTGAGGGTGAAGGAGAATTTTTATTGTATACCCCCTTTTTATTATTCCTTTTGAATTTCATAGTATGTGAACATATCTATTCTAAACACAAAGAATTTTTAAAGGCAAATAAGGGTAAAAATTAAACATCAAATGGGAAAACATTGGAAACATATCAATCACAAAAGATTAAAATACCTAATACATAAACACAAATTAAATGGTTGGTGAACCATCAGAACAAAAAAGAAACAAAGAAGCAATTTATCATTCATATTTTCAACAAACATTTATTGAGCAAGTACTGGCATATTACAGACAAAAAGCCCTGTACTCAAAGCAAGATGAAGATACACAAGAAACTGTAAACACAGTACTTAAGTAAATTATACACTAGTGTTTTAGAAAGTGTATATATGCTATGAAAAAATAAAGATTCAAGTAAAAGAAATGTTGCTGAGGTTATGGGAGTGGGGGACAGAGTGCAATTTTGAATAGAAGTTTGGGGAGGGCCTGGCTGAGAAAGGGATACTAAAGTCCAGTCATGGTGGGGTGAGAGAGCCAGCAATGGAAATTTGGGGTGTAAGTGTTCTAGCCAGTGTTTTCTGAGGTGGTCAAGTGCCTGACAAGAAGCTCGAGTGGAAGGAACAGAGAGATAGATGGGGAGAGTAGTAGAAGGTGTGGTCAAAGAAGTAAGAGTGGGGGAGGAGACATTTACAAGCTTGCAGCCAATGTAAAAATTTTTAGATACAGGAAGCTATCAGAAGCAAAAGTGTGAGAGAAGTATGCAGAATAACAAGACCTAACTTACATTTCAGGATCACCTTGTCAGTAGTGTTTAAGATGGAGCCAGGGAGGGGCAAAAGCAATTGAGTATTTAGGAAGTTATTAAAGTAATCCAGATGGGAGCTAATGGTGATCTGGATGAGGAAGTAGAGATGGTGTGAAATAGTCAGCTCTTGGACACATTTGAAAGGTAAAGCCAATGGCATCTGCTGACAGATTTCATAAAGTATGTGAGAAAAAAAAAGAGAGCAGAGAGATTTTGGATTAAGCAATTGGGATAGAATTACCATCAACTGAGATGGGGAAGACTAAGCAACACAGGGTTTAGCTATGGGGGAGCTCTGGAGTTCAAGTTTGGACATATTGAGTTTGAGATGCTATCAGATAACCCAAGTACAGATATTGTAAAGACAGTTATGTGAGTTTGGAATTCAGGAGAGATTTAAACTGGTGATACATGTTTGTGAGTCATCAGCATAAAATTGGATGTGATCACCAAAACAGTGAGTGAAGAGACAACAGAGAAGAGAGAGGACTAGTATCTTGTGTTCTCCAGCATTACAGATGTGAGCAAGAAGAGGGATAACCAACAAAGGACACTGAGGAAAGCTGTGTGAGATACAAAGAAAACCAAGAGAGTGTGCTGTCCTGGGGGGAAAGTGAAGAGAAAGTGGGCAGCAGTGTGAGCTGAGGAGGGGTCATTCACTGAACAAATGCAAGTCTAATAAGATAGGGCTGATAGGGCTGTGGCTACAGGTGGAGGTCATTGGTAAACATTTGCTTTGAAGAAGTGGCAACAAATGCCTGATTGAGTTGGATTTGAGTGAATGGGAGTAAAACAACGAGAACAGACTACTCTTTTGAAATAGTCTTCTATGAAGGAGAGCAAGAAAGGAGGATGAGACTTTGTTGTTGTTATTGTTTGTTCTTTTGTTTTGCTTAAAATGGGAGAAATATCAGTATGTTTGACGTTGATGAGAATAACCCAGTAATGGGACTTAGTACACAAGCAGAGGAATAAGCAGAGATGGTTCATCTATAACTGTAACAGCTGGGGATGCAGATGCTGAGAGGTCAACAGGTGTCATGGTGGTAGTCTGTGAAACTTGGGGCAGTAATCATAAATACAAATGACAAATTTTTGTGAGCCTCTCTATTCATCAAAATAATGAAAAGTTTAAATATACTCAGATTGTTACTTATAAAATGGTAAAACATAAAAGAAATTTATCCACAGTTAAAAATATAGGAGAAATGGGCATTTTTAAAAATATACAATTGGTATATAAACTCTTTTGGAAGACAGTCTAGCAGTATAACATCAAAATTCTTTATAGATGTGAATAATCTGTGTCCTTTTAGAAATATAAGGAATAATTATAGAAGTGAAATAAATTGTTGGCTTGAAGGGTGTTCAACAGATTAGCTTAATCAGTTATATCATACAATGGAATATCACACTGTCATTAACAATTATTTTAAAGAATTTTTAAAAGATATTATTTATGTTTTAGAGAGAGGAGAAGGGAGGAAAAAAGAGAGGGAGAGAGACATCAATGTGTGGTTGCCTCTTGCACACCCCTTATTGGGGACCTGGACTGCAACCCAGGAATCTGCCTTGATTGGGAATTGAACCTCTGACTCTTTGGTTCACAGGCCAGCACTTAATCCACTGAACCACACCAGCCAGGGCTAATTATATTAAATAATTTTTAATGACACAGGTAGTTGCAATAATTTGCCATGCAATTAAAAATCAGGTCACAAAACAGTTTGTATAAAGTTTTTTTTACCTTCCCTCTGAAAGTGTTGCATCTATATCTACATAGCCACAGAAGAGAGACTAGAAGCTTATCCACCCAAATAAACAATAACAATAGTTATCTCCAGATGGGAATGTTATAAATAATTTTGGCATACATGCTCTTTCTATTTTATAAGGCAAAAATACATATTTTTAAATATCTAAGTTAAAGGGTGAAGAGCAAACCATTGATATTTAATGATAGTTAATGAGTACCTATTACATGACATGCCAAGCACATGTCATGTTAATCTTCAGTGTATCTATTTAAGAAGCTCTGTTTTACAGATGAAGGAACTGTGCAACTCAGAGGAAGGTGAGCAATTCTCCCAAAGTTTCTAAGTTAGTAGATGGCTGAGCAGGAATGAGTTTCTTCTGCTCATCTGAATATAAAGCTTTTCCTCACATCAAACCACATCAAGCATTTACATGTACCAGGAGATAGACAACTACATCAGTGCTGTTTAATACAAGTATGATGTAAGCTGCTGCAGATGTGAGCCACATATATTATTTAAATTTTAAGTAGCCATATATTTAAAGATAAAATTTATTTTAATTTCTTTTATTTGATTCAGAAATTCCAAAATGTTATAATTTCAACATTTAATCAATATTTTAAAGTTATTCATGAACTATATTACTTTTTTCCATGCAAAGTCTTTGAAAGATGGTCTACATTTTATACTTACATTTTAAGTACTCAATGTGTAGCTAGTGGCTGCTGTGTAGGACAGCATACCTTTAAAGGATGTTGTCTTTTACTAAAACACATTCTGAACATTGTTTTGGCTACAGTTGAGCCTATTTCTTTATTCACTATGTTTGTAAAACTTTAGATGCTCTTAGGGTATATTTCATTAGTAATATAATGACAAGTTTAATTGCATATTTTAGACTGAAATGAGATTGTGGTTTTAATTTTCTAACATTTGGATAAATTAATCATGTAGTTGAGCAGATGACATGATACTGTATGTATACAGGGGACAATAAAGATTCCACTAAAACACTACTAGAACTGATGAATTAATTCAGTGAAGTAGCAGGATGTAAAATGAATATCCAGAAATCAGTTGCATTTTTATGTACTAATAATGAACTACATTCTTTTACAACATATATTTATTACATGCATGATATTACAATATATGGTTGTGTCATAAAAATCCAACCCACCCATCTACTGGTTTTGCACAGTTATTTATTGCATATTTTGATATTTGTTTAAAAACCTTGGAACAAATAACTGTCACTATATTTTGAGTAATCCCATGACTATTCTTTTAAGATAAATTCCTAGAAATGGAATTGATAAGTGAAAGAGCATGAAAAATATTAAGACTTTTGAAAATGGTGAAAGTCATACAGTACAATAATTGTTTTCAATGACATATATATTGAAATATAATGTATTAAAAGTAGATTAAACCTAGAAAAGTAGGTTTAACCATATTGCTTTCTAGGAAAGTAGAAACAATGGGTACTCTCACCAACAGACATTCTGTCATCTTGTTCATCTTTTAGGCATGTTGATGAGGGCATTGGATGTTGCTGTCATGTGTGAATAGTGCCAGTGTCGTGTTCATATTCTCTTCTTTTTTTCAACATCTTCATAGCATAGCTATGCAGCCTTACTGTCCTTATGTGAAATTTTTGCCAACAAAATTGGCAAAAAGATGAAAAAGAAAAAAGATGAAATAGATAAAACCAGCATCAGAAGCCAGTACTCAAGAGACAGTAGTGGCTTCTCATAATTTTGTTTAAAAATATTTGATTAAGCAAATGCTTACATGTTCAACTGTTGCTTGATGAATACAAAATAAAGAGGGAAATGAGCATAATTGCTGACTTCATGAACTCACAAGTTAAAACATTGGAGCTTTAATTACCAGGTGGCATTTTTCTCTGAAAATGCAGTCTCAGACTTTTGGAAAGTATCAGTCCAGTCTCACATTCTCAGTTTCTAGTCTGGGCGGGTTGTATGTCAAGGGTGGTTAATCAGAGAATTTTCTTATTCTGTGCTGAGAAACAGGAGCACAATTATTTGAACACCAGTATGCTCACTTAGTCACAATGGTTATATGACCTGCTTCTGCAATATTTGGGGTCACTCCTACTCCCATTTTCTCCTGGCATATTCCAGCAGGGGTTGTCCAACCTGACCTTGAAATTTATATTTGTGTGTGTGTGTGTGTGTGTGTGTGTGTGTGTGTGTGTGCGCGCTCGCGCGATGGGTGCGGGGATAGTTGTAGACTAGATCTTATTTTTTGTCATGTATATTTACTAGCTTTCTCTTAAAGTAAATACATCATTTAAAACACTTAATTACTTTATGACTTTTGACCCAAAAGCCATATTTTGATTGTTTAACCTATTTTTAGCTTGTTGTAGTAATACAATATATTTTAAGTTCTCTTGGCTATGATGGAATACATTTTATTAAGGGAAAACAATGGGTTCATTTTCTATAGGTTTTCCTCAAAATTGGTCTTAGAGTTTGCCTTCACTTAAGTAACTCAGTCTGTATATCACCTGTGTGTTATGTTTGTTTTAATGTATTTGTGAAAAGTACATCTACAAATAGTGGCTATACATTTCTAAGTCAATAGCCTTTTTTTGTGGGTTTCACTGCAACCCGTACCTGCCTTCTTGCTATAAGTGTTTGAGCTAGGAACTACACAGTGTAATGATGCATGAGGCTACATTTTTAATACTTTGGGAGACTGAAAACTCTGGGTTTTACAGGATGAAACAGAGTCATTCATGAAAACTTTCTGTTTTTCACTGGTTGTGAAATCAAATTAATCTTGAGTAAATCAGATTGGAGAAAATAGAAACATAGCAGCTTGACAGATTTGTGTCAAAGACAATTGACATGTTATTTTTTAACCTGCATAATACAAATAGAATTTTTTATTAAAATAATAAAATCTGTGTAGCTATAAGCAAACACAAGATTAAAATTTCTATAGACAGAATTGCCAAATTGTGACTAAAGAGGAATTAGAACACCTATTTTATACTTCAAATCAATTGTTCTTAAGTTTTTCCTATTCCCTATTCCTTGAAGTCCAGTTGTGGGTAAATATAATCCTTTGAGGAAACCCTATCATTAAAACTGAGACCATGGAGAACCAGTCATATGAGAAATTATAATCAACATGCTCACAGGTTTATGTTTATTTGCCATATTAGTGTCCATAAAAGAAAATAAAGTTCAACATTATTAATGTCTGAAAAAAACTGAGAAAGAGTACTATCACTCTTCTAATTCATTCTTATAATTTCTTAATGACTTTTGGTAGATTTGAGGTGATATTATAGCATTTTTATGTGGTAATTAAAATTTTAGAAACCCTCATGATGGTTAATTGTTTTCTCATGCTATTCCAAACAGGTAGGCCAGTTTTATCATTTTTGCTTTTGAACCTGGAAAATTGAATCATAATGTCTATTTAAAGTAACTTTATTCAGTTCAACTTTATTGCAATTTAATATGTTCTTACTCTCCAAAAATGAAACATAAAATGAGGTAAAATGGAGTCAGATTTTGACTCAGTAGAAAGTTTTAAAAAGCAATTAGAACAAATAATGTCTTTTTATTTATTTTATTTTATTTTTGTTCAAGTACAGTTGTCTGCATTTTCCACCCACCACTCCCCCAACCCCAGCCACCCCCACCTCCCTCCCTTGGTTGCACCCACTCCTTGGTTTTGTCCATGTGTCCTTTATAGTTGTTCCTGAAATCCTTTTCCCCCTTCCCCCCCATTACCCCCTCCTACCTCCCCTCTGGTTACTCTCAGATTGTTCTTAATTTCAATGTCTCTGGTTATATTTTGCTTGCTTGTTTGTTTTATTGATTAGGTTCCACTTAAAGGTGAGATCATATGGTATTTGTCTTTCACTGCCTGGCTTATTTCATTTAGCATAATGCTCTCCAGTTCCATCTGAATATTTTCACCAATATGTCCGCTAGAGGAAGGGAAATAAAGGAAAGAATAAACAAATGGGATCTCATCAAAATAAAAAGCTTCTGCACAGCTAAAGAAAACAACATTAAAATGAAAAGAGAACCAACTGTATGGCAAAACATATTTGCCAATGATACCTCAGACAAGGGTTTAATCTCCAAAATGTAAAAACAACTTACATGACTCCACTTCAGGAAGACAAACAACCCAATTAAAAAATGAGGAATGGGAATAAAGGATAGAAACTGTACTGAATAAACTAAAATAAAAAATTTAAAAAAATACCATAAAAAAAATGAGCAAAGGACTTGAACAGACACTTCTCCAAGGAGGACATACAGATGGCCCATACACATATGCAGATGCTCAGCATCGCTAGCCATCAGAGAGATGCAAATTAAAACCACAATGAGATACCACTTCACACCAGTGAGAATGACCATCATAAACAAAGCAACAAACAACAAGTGTTGGAGAGGTTGTGGAGAAAAGCAAACCCTAGTGCACTGTTGGTGGGACTGCAGACTGGTACAGCTGCTGTGGAAAACAGTATGGAATTTCCTCAGAAAACTAAAAATGGAACTGCCTTTTGACCCAGCAATTCTACTGCTGGGATTATGCCCTAAGAGCCCCGAAACACCAATCCAAAAGAACCTATGCACCCCAATATTCATAGCAGTACCATTTACAATAGCCAAGTGCTGGAAGCAACATAAGTGCCCATTGGTAAATGAATGGATCAAAAAACTATCGTACATTTACACAATGGAATACTACTGAGCAGAAAGAAAGAAGGAGCTCCTACGATTTGTGACAAATAATGTGTTTTTAGATGATCCCATCTTTACTGATTCTGTTCATCTGAGTATGAGTGGCTTTTGTTTAGTTTAGGGGGACTTTTTTGTCCTAAAAATGGTTCTTGGTTCTAAGCACCTATCTATTCCCAGTGAGCTGAGCAGAGTTACTGTAGATGCTGGTGTCTGGCCACATTATGTCTACATCTCCTCAATCTCTACCTCCTTCATAATGCTTTCTTTCCAAAGCAATATTAGGATGCTCTTTTTTTTTGTATTCTCGCCCAAAGACATTTATTGATCGTTTTTAGAGAGAGAGAGGAAGGGAGAAAGAGAAACATTGATATGAGAGAGAAACATCAATTGGTTGCCTCTCATATACACAATGACCAGGGTTTGAACCCACAACCTAAGTATGTGCCCCAACTGGGAACTGAGCCTACAACCTCTTAGTTATGGGAGGACACTCCAACCAACTGAGCCTCACAGGCCAGGGCAGGATGCTACATTTTTAAAAAGTCATTTTTCTATCCTTCATTTAGCTACCAAATAGGATATCCTTGTAAGTAAGAGAATATCCAACTCAAGTGAAAGCAACTTAAACAATAAGGGATTTTCAAGTCCAAGTACAGTGAGGTCTGGTTTCTGCATTTTCTTGCCCTGTCTTCCTGCAGGTTAGATGACTTCCTACCAGACAACTGTTGTTCCACATCACAACACTCAGAAGCAGAAAAGGACTTTTCTTTCTTGTGACTTGTCTTAAGAGCTAGGAAACCTTTTCCTCAGAAGACTTTCCACATTCCATTGGCCAGAACTGGGGCTTTTTTCCATGATTATCCCAAACACTGGCCAGAGGAACAGAAAACTTGTGAATGAGCATTTATAAATGGCTTAAGATTAGTCAAGATTTGCTCCCAGGACAGCAGGTGGAGCTAACTTTCTCTGAGGTGCAGGGACTCATGGAGGAAGGTAGATCTTGAATAAAATCAGAATTCTGGTGGACAATAGCAAGAGTAGGGGTAATGTCCTCTACAATTACCTTTTCCTTATACTTTTTATGATGAATAAAAATTATTTAAAGCCTAGCATATGGGGTAGTGGAGTCATTATTTTTCAGTTTTAACAGGCTATTTTATCTTGATCATATTCTCTCAAAACTTCTACTAGGAATCATATTGTGTCTTAAAGTTAGTGGTGGATGGATTTAGGGACAAAGAGTGGTTTAGAAGTCTTGCCATCATTCCCAAAATACGCATTCCACCTCCAAAAAGTACACATTCTAAGCAAAAATTGAGCTTTGTATACAAACTACTCTTTAAAAAAATGTAAGTAAGCACAGCATGCTTGCTATGAAAATAACAATTGCAGTTTCCAAACAAATCACTTAGCCTTCTCTTCTGAACTGATTCCCATCCCTAAACCATCCTATAAGAAATTCTGGAGCCATCACTTTCAGAACCCTGTCATATTTTCACTTTTCTGTCTCCCCTAAGAAAAATGTGGCTTTGGATGCTTGTACAAGGTCTAGTTTCACCCTCCGGGCCACTTTGTTGTTGTTGATGATTTGGTTCAGTGAATTTTGACCATACTCCTGAGAGCCCACTTTATTCTGGCTATCAACTCCCACCAGCATAGCCAGATTGAGCAGAGCCTAGGGACCCTAGAGGTTAGAACTGCTAGGTGGGAATTGATGTGGTAGGAAGACAATGTACACACCCAAGCAAAACCCAAGGTGCAGGTTCTGTTGGTTAGAAATGAGTTTGAGGCCAGGGAGCTCCCTGTAAACCAGGTGGAAAATCAAAGATAGATTTGTACTTGGACAGTGGACCTGTGGTTGGGTGGTGGGTGGGTGGGAAGACAATGTCAGGAACCAAGCTGATTAGATTTGGTATTTGGATGGGTCTGATTTGAAAAGACAATATTGAGAAGTACAGTCAAGTTATATTTTCTAGGTCAGACCCAGTGCAGCCAAACAAACAGATCATGTCAGAGCTGTCTTTAACCTGAATTAATCTACCAGGGGCTCACTCCAATCATGCTTCGTAGTGGAGGAGCACTAGGTGTCCACTAACAACGTTAAACCTGAAGAGAGAAGAGTTTCTCTTTAGGTCGTATTCACTATGGTCATTTTCCAACCTTGAGGCAGCCACAGATAACTGATAACTGTGTCAGCTAGCTTTAGAAAACACTACCATTTGACTGGAAAGCTCCCTTCACTCTGAGAAAATGTAAAACATCTTTCAGCCAGTTTGTAAACACAATGTTTCTTTTATAGATTTGTTTTTGTTGTTAAAGTACGTGCCACCCTATGTGTTTTATTTGCCACCATTGGCTGCCTTCCCTCCACAAAGGTATCTTATGTCATAGAACTAGATCCTAGAGAAATGGTTTATTTTTTTAATGTATTTTATTGATTATATTATTACACTTGTCCCATTTTTTCTCCCCTTTACTCCCCTCTGCCCTCTCCCCACCACCCCCCACCATCATTTCTCCACCTTAGTTCATATCCATGGGTCATACATATAAATTCTTTGGCTTCTCCATTTCCCATGCTATTCTTAAACTCCCCCTGTCCATTTTTTACCTACTATTTATGCTTCTTATTCCCTGTGCCTTTTCCCCCATTCTCCCCTTTCCCCTTCCCCACTGATAACCCTCCATGTGACCTCTATTTCTGTGAATCTGTTGCTGTTCTAGTTGTTTGTTTAGTTTGTTTTTGGTTTTTGGTTTTTTTTTAGGTTTGGTTGTTAATAACTGTGAGTTTGTTGTCATTTTACTGTTCATATTTTTGATCTTCTCTTAGATAAGTCCCTTTAACATTTCATATAATACGGGCTTGGAGGTGATGAATTCCTTTAACTTGACCTTATCTGGAAAGCACTTTATCTGCCCTTCCATTCTAAATGATAGCTTTGCTGGATAGAGTAATCTGGGATGTATGTCCTTGCCTTCCATGACTTTGAATACTTCTTTCCAGCTCCTTCTTGCCTGCAAAGTCTCTTTTGAGAAATCAGCTGACAGTCTGATGGGAACTCCTTTGTAGGTAACTGCCTCCTTTTCTCTTGCTGCTTTTAAGATTCTTTCCTTATCTTTAATCTTTGGTAATATAATTATAATGTGCCTCAGTGTATGCTTTCTTGGGTCCAAATTTTTTGGGACTCTCTGAGCTTCCTGGACTTCCTGCAAGTCTATTTCCTTTGCCAGATTAGGGAAGTTCTGCATTATGTTTTCAAATAAGTTTTCAATTTCTTACTCTTCCTCTTCTTCTGGCACCTCTATGATTTGGATGTTGTAATGTTGAAAGTTGTCCCAGAGGTTCCTAAGCCGATCCTCATTTTTTAAAATTCTTGTTTCTTCATTCTGTTGTGGTTCAATGTTTATTTCTTCCTTCTGCTCCAAATTGTTGATTTGAGTCCCAGTGTCCTTTCCTTCACTGTTGGTTCCCTGTACATTTTCCTTTATTTCACTTTTCATAGCCTTCACTTTTTCCTCTATTTTGTGTCATACTCAATCATTTCTGTGAGCATCCTGATTACCAGTGTTTTGAACTGTGCATCTGATAGGCTGGCTATCTCTTCATTGGCTAACTGTATTTTTTCTGGAGCTTTGACCTCTTTTTTCATTTGGTCCATATTTTTTATCTCAGTACACCTGTTACATAGTAAGGGGTGGAGCTCAGGTATTTGACAGGGCAGGACAACCCGGCTCACTGCACTGTGGTGCTGTATGTGGGGGAGTGGTCTGAGAGGGAACAATGCTGCTTGCTTGGCTCTCTGCCTGCTTTTATCACTCCCTCCACTACCCACAAGCAAAGTAGGCCCTTCTGGTGCTGATTCCCGAGTGGGTGGGCTTGTATACGTTCTAGGACCTTGTGGGTCTCTCTAACAAACTGTCCTATGAGGCTGGGAGTTTCTCCTGCTGCCTCAACCCCCACAGGTTTTTTCAGTTAGTGGTTTTGAGACTTTATTTCCCCACACTGTAACCCTGGGTTGTGCGGTCTGTCTTGTTCCCCAGCTGTTCCTCCTGGTTTATGTGCATGCAAATGCGCGGCTGCTGGCTCTACCAGCCGCTGTCTTGTCTGGTCCTTCAGCTGCTGCTTTGCCTCAAGTCCTCTCTGCCCCAGCTGCCTGTCTCCACCCCTCACATTGGTCTGGATGAATGTTTCTTTTTTAACTCCTTGGTTGTCAGACTTCTATACAGTTCAATTTTCTGGCCATTCTGGTTATTATTTGTTTTTAAATTTGTCGTTGTCCTTCTTTTGGTTGTGGGTGGAAGAAAAGTATTTCTACCTATGCCTCCATCTTGGCTGGAAGTTCTGGGAAATGGTTTAAACATGACTACTGAGAAAACTGGTAGCTAAATTAATTCTAAGTCAGTTTTGGATTTTTGGAATGTATCAAATAGGTGAAAACAGGGAGACAGTCGGCCTTCGTCTGGTTGAATTCCCAGAGCCCAGTCGTCCTCCATTTCTGAATTACCTGTTGTGTCTCACATGTTTTATCCTGGGAAAGCATGATGAAATGATAAGTGGATTTCAATATTTAGAGGCAGGAGACGGTGGGTGGGGATTGAGTGGTGAATATCTCATACTTCTGCAGGCTGAAATTTCCTGAAGTGTTAGAAGTGCCCAATAAATCTGGAAACTATAAAGTGTTAGTGTGCTATTTTAAAGATAAAAATTACAAAACAATTTAAATTAGAAAATTGGGATGGGCAAAAAGAATACAAATTGCAGACTGTACTGCAATCCAAAGATCTTTTGTCTAAGGATATTTAAAAACTTGCAAATGTTTAAGATAATTGTAAAGTCTTTGTAAAAAATTATGGTCATTTTTTCCATATTCAGAAAAGAGATAAGTGATCAGAATATTTTTCAATATCTGTGTAATTTAGGTCATTCTGTCATCATTATCACCAGTAAAGCAGTTAAATTAAAAAAAGAATTTTGGGAAGTAAAAGCTAATCCTCATTATTTTATAGAGCTAAGCAATTTTGCTTAGATTTTTCTGTACGATTGAAAGACAAAGTTTTGATTAGGAAAGATAAATGTCCAGATATGAATTTAGAAGAGCAGATATATTAAATTTGTTTTTATTTTAGAGACTGAGTAAGAAATGATTGCTTAGAAGAAACTATTATGTTAGAATTTTACCATCCAGAAGACTCAGTACATATTACAGTGGGGGCAGTTTCTCCCTCACAAACAGCATCCTAATGGAGATGTATGTCTGTGCCATTAGCATTGCTGATGTGGATATTTGCCTCAAGATTTGAGCCTGCGGCTGTGGAAACTGCTATAAATATTCTAAAAATAATAATTTTGTGAGTATTTATATATGATTTCCTCTAAGATGTTTTTGTACCATGTATGCTAGAGAAATGACCAACAATTTGTATAATTGTGGTAATTGGGAAAAGCTGTTGAGAAGCGAGGCTTCTAAAATCAATAAGAAGAACAAAATAGATGTGATCATTGTTCATGACATATTTGTTTTTAATGTTATATTAGCATTTCATACATTTAAACGGTTTTAGTGTTGTCACTAAAATGGCACCTAATTAAATACATTACGCAATGTATTGTATAAAAATGCACTGAGTGCCACAAATTCTCCTGCTGCTATATTTGTTAATAGCAACATGCACTGCTTAATGTGTGCCTTAATTTGAAAGGCATTTTTATAAATGTTTGCTATTTGCACTTTCTCTTTGAGAAAAACCTTACACCACCATTAAATGTGAGGAGCCATCAAAGAAATTAGCTAAGTACTTCTTCATTTACCAATGGATTTTAAACTATTAGAAAATTATGGGTAGGATTGCTTATAGATTGTCTTAGGTTGGGTTCAGTAAAAGCAATGCTGAGACTGAGATTGTAACAAGTGATTTGTTGGGCAGTGCTCTCCAGAGAAGGGTGGTAGGGGAAGCAAGATACAGCAGGGGAGAATGTCTGTGCAAGGAGGAGAACTCAGTAGGAATGAGCTGCAGTTTGCTCCGACAGTGGAACTCTGCAGCACAGATGGTATCACAGAGTTGGACCCATCTTGAGGCAAGTGGGGTGGCCTTTTGTACCTCCACATCAGTGAATCAGTCATTGGCTGTGGGTAGCTCCTGAAAGTGCATAGGAGAGTTGCTTTCTGCATGAGGTAGTTTTCAGTTGGCTCAGAGCAATTCTCCACAGAATGAAGGTACATCTGTGAATTATCAGCATCTTGGTAATGGAAATTCTAGTTAATAAAGGTGATGTGTAATGGTTTCAACAGCATCTGTTATATAGATGAATGACAATTCAGAAGAACAAAAAAAATATTGAACTTAGATCCTGTCACTTCCTCCTCTCCAGCACAAAATTCCACACCCACCCATCTACATTTGTAATCAAATAAAGGTGGAAATTCAAGCCATGTTAAAAACCTTTTCCTTATAGAAACAGTTTAAAAACATTAATGAGGACATGGACTGTAGGTCTTTTTGCTGTTGTAGTTGTGGTGTAGTAATAGGGAATTTGTGTGGCTAACTGCTATTAAATGTACTTGTCATAATGAAAATGAGTTCCTTGAGAGAGGACCAGAGAGATATTGTTCTTGAAGACTTGAAGGTGTTTTAAATGCCATATACACTCAGGAAAGCCTTCTTCCAGGCTTAATACCCCTATTTGAAATGCTTTATTTGCAGAAGCCTTTGACTGTCCATACACGCCTAAGTGATTCAGACAAAACAAGACACTCAAGGTGTTCAATAAATGAATTCATCTCAAATTCTTCCTCTGCAACAGATAATGTTATACTGAGGAACTATAGAGTATCCTTCCTGGTAGAATACCTTTAACCTTTTTCTTCCCATTATAGAGCTGTTAGAGATTATCTTCTTTGAAAAAGAATTTCTTTCTTGCTTGCTAGTTACCAGAATAATGAAATGCTTTACCGACTAGATGAACTTGTGTAAAGACAGTGGAATTCCCATTAGTATCACTAATTTAAAGAAGTTTTTATTGTTTTATGTTGTCAAACATTTTTCAAAGTCATAGAAGACATCTGAAAAAAATTTTGAATTATACAGTTAACTTTAAAGTAGAAGATCATTGATATAGTAGAAATAAACAATAGCAAGTCTTCATCTTTGATCAAGAATTATTTATTGCTAATAATAATCCCTTTGATTGCATCTGATTTGATTATTCCAAGTTATTTAACAGGAGTAATAATATGCAAATAATCTCAGAATAATGAAGAGACATTAATTCACTTTAGAGTTCCAGTTGATATTGCAGCCTTTTCACTCTGCATAGGGCTTTGCTTGAAACAACAGGGGTTTGAACTGCATGGGTCCACTTTTATGAAGATATTTTCAGTAAATACAGTCAGTTCTTCCAATCTTCAGTTTTGTATCTGTGGATTCAACCAACTGCAATGGTATTTTCACATTCCCAACTATGGTTTCCCAACCATAGGTTTCCAGCAGTCAGATCAAAAACAGTGTATTGACTCCCTAGTTGGTTGTATCTGCCAATGGGAAAAGCTGATTGCAGAGTCCAAAGCTATACTGAATTTTTGACTGTGCCATGTAGGTTCCCAATGTTATTCAAGGGTCAAGCGTACTTTACATAGGACACAAACCAGGTCAGTGGCTAAGAGTGTTTTGAAGTGAAAAATACATTTTGGAGCATGGTGGACATGTTCTTGGTAAGGTGACTTGAAAGGATCCTTTTTACAGGTGATTAATGATTTGAAATTTAATTTCATTGGTTATTTTTTCACTACCAATAACTACTCTTACCTCCCATCCCAAAACAGTGAGATGTTGAGAAGGTAAAGTAAAAGATAATTTTAGTCTTGCTTTTAAGGTCAAACTTGAAATGAAGTGCATTCCTCAGGCCTTAGTTTTCTATGTGTAATTAGTTCATTTAACTGTCTACATTTGTATTTTACTGCAGTCCAGAAGTAGGAATTTTGTTGAATAATCAAAATTCCTTTTTAATCTGCATTTTTAAAAATTTATTTTCCAATATTTAAAAAATTTAATTTATCAGTTATTATAGTTAAAATATAGGTAAGATAGAATAAATACTTTAACAATACTATGTCTCATTGTCAAACTTCTTCAGATGATTCCCAGAACTCGTGGCAAGAATAAATAAAGAATTCACAGAACCCATTGTATTAGAATTTAGAAACTTTTCAATAGCAGACATTTAATTTGGCTAATGTGTTTAAAAACTTTAATTTTATGTAATCATTATCACTTACTAATAGTTTGAGGAGTTTGAGATTCCACAAACTTCATTATTGCTTAACAATATTATGTAACATTTTTGTTTCTTTCAGAAACTTCCAGTTAAGTGAAGAAGATCACTGGATTTACCAGTCTGTTTTGGATCAGTATCCTGGAGATCTTTGTGGCAGAAGGACTCTGTATCTTGACATGTTACAAAGATATTTTCCTCACAAATCTAGGCATGCTTTGGTGAGTACTAGCAAGTTAAATTGTTTTCATGGTCCATTATTATTAAGTAAAAAATAATTTTTTAAATGGTGCTCTAAAATTTAGTTTTTCCTACATTCTAGAAAATATTTGGATTATAGGTTGAAAGTCTGTCATTTTTCAAGTCTGTACGCTCCATAAATGTGTGGGTGACCCCTCTGGTAACATTTATTCTTCTGTGCTTACTTGCCCCAGAGGTCTTCACTCTGGCTGCTCTGCTAGTATCTGACCTCCGGGTGTGTATACATTCACCTGCCCACCATCAGAGGTTTTTTCGTCTCTGCTTCTTGCCTGAAAGTGGAATGCCTGCTCCTTCATCCACAGAGCTGCCACACTTCAGTTCTTTCAGTTATGGGGAAACCAACAATTGCATTGGGGGCTGGTTCTTACTCATATCACCCCCACCACAACCACCCTGCTTGATCCCTTTAAATGGGTCTGAACCACAAATGCTTCAAATTCAGAGTCATGACTAAAATTTACCTGAGAAGGGCCTGGAAAATTACTGTTTCATTTTTTAGATGACAAGAAAACAAAAGTTACCATGGCACCAATCAGTTTCATAATAACTCACCTTAAAATATATATGTAAACAAGCACACATAGTCTCTTAACTTTTAAATGGGTCATTCTATAAAATATTATTGTATAATCTGCGTTTTTGTAATTGTTTTAAGTTAAGCAATTGCTAACAATACTAACATGTATAGAGAATTTGCCTTATGTCAGTCATGTGTAAACTCCTGTAAATACATAACAGTAGGTGAGGGAAGTGCCATTGTTATATTCATTTTACAGATAAAAAAACTGAAGCAAAGGCCACACAGCTAGTATAACCATCATCTATCCTCTCCCCCAGCCTGCCACCCAATAATTATTTGTTTCAATTCTGACCTATAAAGAGAAGATACCTGTTATATAAAAAGCATGTTATATAATAAATAATTCCCTTTAGAATTTTTAAAGTCTTAGTTTATTAAATTAGATCTTTCTTTTTATTCCCTGTTGAATCTAGTTGCTTTTGTGACCAGCTGTCATTTTTATCTTTGTAGACTTTTATATTTGCCTAGTATTTACATAATAAGATTTTTACATTTACTTACATTGGGTTGATTAGTATGCATTTCTGCATGATGTATGTTTCCTTTCTTAATGTTTGAGAGGTTTTAAGTATATTTTTGGCTTTTGGGAACAAAGCTAAAAAGTTTACAGAACAGATTCTAGCAGCTGATGCTTGGTTTAAGTGAAGCCATAGCCTGTTTCATCATGTACCTCATTAACCAAACTAAATTATTATTTTGGGTAGGACCAACCTTATCCTGCATGCTACTTTCTTTTTTTTTTCACACCATTTAGAGGTTAAATAATGTATCAAATTCATGTCAGAGACATGGCCTCTAGTAGCAAAATAAAGAATTATTCAGGTCAGTGACTCTGAATTTAAGAAGACACACCTTTCTATAATGAGCATTTCAAAATCACCTGCAGAGATTTTTTTTATCTCCATTCCTCTTCCTCCCCTCAAATCTGAGCTCTCTCTTGGTTGTGATTCATGCCAACAGGAGCTGCTGGTACTGATGTGAGAATGCCATGTCCCTCAGGAGTGTGGGATGGAAAGGGCTACTGTCATTGCTATAATTACTTCAAGTTTAGACATCTTAACATCAAAATGTTTCAAAGATCAAGGCAAACTGAGTTTTCAGGGTTATTGTAAAAAATTTTTATGTTTATTTTACTGTTTCATTACACATATCAAACTGAAGTTGTTAAAATACCAAAACTAATTTAAAGATGGAGTATTTTTGAAATTATACGTAGGGGAAATAACACTTCTGCCTGTAGATTCATTGTCATGTAGAAGTAGAAGTTACTTTAGGGTCCCCTGGTCTGACTCCGTCCTATACAAGGAAACTATGGACTTGAAAACATTAAGTGACTGGTCCTCAGTCACCAGTTAGGCATAGGCTCAGAACTCTGGGACTGGAACCTGGTCCTGGTTGCTATATTAACCATTAAGATATTTGCCCCCAGTTTTTAAAAATTAGTTGTCACACATTTTATTCATTTTTGTAACAATGACATAAGGCATAGGCTCACTTTTGTTATAAGTGTAATCATAGCCATCTGTTATGTTTTCAGGTTGAACATGAGAAATGTTATCACCAATATCGCTTCACTAGGGAGCAGCGAAGGATCCTGATATCAAACTGGAATAAGAATAGGAGAGATTTTATACAGAAGGCTGTGCTGACGCTTGCTGAAGCCTGTGCAACTTATGAAATGGAGAACGCATTGGCTGAGGACAGAAAAAAGCAACAGGAACTGTGTGCTGACCTGAAAGCTAAGGTGAGATGCTTTTCACCTTAGAAGGCATTTCAATATTGGCCTGGGTATTTATTTAATAACCCACATTTCCCTTTTGTTCAAATTCAACTTGAGTTCAATTTCTCTAAAAAGCCTATTTTGATTGAGCGCAGGCTGCGAACCAAAGCATCACAGGTTTGATTCCCAGTCAGGGCACATGCCTGGGTTGCGGGCCAGGTCCTCAGTATGGGGCACATGAGAGGCAACCACACATTGATGTTTTTCTCTCTCTCTGTCTCCCTCCCTTCCCCTCTCTAAAAATAAATAAATAAAATCTATAAAAAAAAATAAATAAGTGGAACAACAAATCTAAGTTTCTCTCTCTCCTTCCTCCCTCCTTCCCTTCCTCTCTCTCTAAAATCAATAAATTAAAAATAAATAAGTTTTTAAAAAAAGCCTATTTTGAATAAAATTGTTCACATGATATAAAATTGCACTTTTTTAGGTTAAAGTAGTCAACAATCAACAATTTCATATGGTTCAATTTGGTTACTATAGCAGGAGGTTAATATTGAAGTCTTGGTTGGGAGATAGCCAATACCAAACCATAAATACTGTACACCAGAGTGAGGTGCCAGAGAAAAGTGCAGAGTGTAATTGTAAAGTACATTTCTGATGTTGTTCAAAGACTCGTGAGCTTCTCATTCACATTAAAGATGTGATTAAAGAAAGTCAAGTTATAAAGAGGAAAGAGGATCTGTGAAGAGATATGTTCGAAGAACTTGATGGGCTGTGTGTGAGTCCTCAACCAAGTGAAAGGGTGAGGAGATGGGGTTTTCTTCCTCCTCGGACCCAGTGAGGGGCATGCACGTTCACTTGGACAGTTTAGCGGGTAACCCTTGTAGTTGGAGTCTTGAGGACTGGTGTCTGATGCTCACAGGGAAATATAGAGGAGCTGCCTCAGTGGCAGAACTGAAAACGAGTGACTGCTGTGCTAGGAAAATGAGACAGGCTGCTGTGTTGGGAGTAACTGCATTCCTCAGACTGGGCACGGGTGCCTGAGTCCGGGAGGCCCCATGTAGATGTGGCCTCTCTGGGAGTGTTGGCAGGGCCATCAGAAAGAAATTATATCAAGGTATAGCATGCACACGGTAAAGTGCACAAATCTTGATTTATTGATAAATGACATAGTGGGAGAATGATGATACAACAAGAAATTTTAGTTTCTTGATAAAAGAAAATAATCTGGTAAATGTTACACTGTAGCAATTAATAGCACATAAAAACAAATGTCCCTGTTTTAAAACGCTAGAGGAAAAATGCCTACTCTTCATTTTTTTTTTAACAAAAAGGTATTTCTTTTGCCATTGCTTAAAGCTGGGTGGTCCTAAAAGGAATAGAAACTGCATCAGGTCTGATTTACCATGCCTACAGAGCCAATGGATGTTTTTTTCAACATCTGTGGCAGATGAAAAGCACATGGGTCAGGGCCAAGACATGTCCTTATTAACACTCCTTGCCTGTTAATAGTAATTTTACACATATTATCATTAGCCCTTGAGCTATGCTGTAGGTGATATTTTCTTTTTATTGTATTGCATTGAGGTAAACATAAATGCAGTAAAGTACAGAGAACTTAAATGTACCGTTGAATGTTTTACAAGTATATATTACCTCATGGAAATATCATTGAGATCAAGGTATAGAATATTTTCTGCAGGTCAGAAAGCTCCTCATGCCTCTTTTTAGTATATACTACTCCCACTCATAACTACTATTCTGAATTCATCATCATAAATTAATGTTGCTTACTCATGAATTTCATATAAATCAAATCATAACGGTGTATACTCTTTTTTGTACTTCTTTTGCTCATCACATCTATAAGTTTCACCTTTGTTGCATTTTGTAATTATTTGACTTTTTTTTTGTTTGGTAGTATTTCATTGTACACATATACCACAATCTTTATATTCTCCTGTTAATGAAAGTTTGTCTTATTTCCAGATTTTCGTTATAATGGCGACAGTGTTATATATATTCTCAGACACGTCTTATGGTGGATATATGCACTCATTTCTTTCTTTTTTTAATTTACTTTTATTTCTTTTTATTCTTCAGTTGCAGTTTACATTTAATATTCTTTTGTATTAGTTTTAGGTGTACAGCATAGTGGTTAGGTAATTATATACCTTATAAAGTTTTCCTCCTGACATTTCCAATATCCTCCTGGCACCATACATAGTTATTACAATATTATTGACTATACTCCCTAGTTTGTACTTTACATCCTTGTAAGTATTGTAACTACCAATCTGTACTCCTTAATCCTTTCACCTTTTTTACCTAGTACCCCACTCTCCCCTTTGGCAACTATTCTGTTAGATACACTTGCTTCCTTGCACAATCAAAACAAGGATAATAACAATTTATAAAGAAAAAAATTACCAGAACTGCCATAAAATTGAACTGTATGTAAATCTTACAAACAAGGAGTTAAAAAAGAAACATTCATTCAGACTGGTAAGAGGGGAGGAGATGGGTGACCAGGGCAGAGAGGACGTTCAGCAAGATGGTGGCTGGAGGACCTGGTAGGTGAGGTGACGGCTTATGGACCCAAATAGGCAAGGCAGTGGCTGGCAGACCTACAGTCTCACTTTTGTATGAGAATAACAGGGAGAAACAACTGGGGAGCAAGACAGACCACACAACCCAAGTTTCCAGTAGGAGGGAATAAAGCTCAAACCCTCTGGCAGTTAAAAACCTGTGGGGGTTGAGGCAGCAGGAGAAACTCCTGGCCTCACAGGAGAGTTCATTGGAGAGACCCACAGGGTCCAAGAATATACATACACAAACCCACCCACCCAGGAATCAGCACTAGAAGGGCCGAACTTGCCTTTGGGCCATGTAGGAAGTGACTGAAAGTCAGCAGAGAGCCAAGCAAGCAGCATTGTTCTCTCTTGGAACCCTCTCCAACTACAGCGCCACAATGCAGCAAAGGGGGTTCCCCCACCTTGGGAAATACATAAGGCTCAGACCCTTACAATGTAACAGCTGTGCTGAGACAAAAAAAAATATGGCCCAAATGAAAGAAGGGGTCAAATCTCCAAAAATAGAACTAAGTGACAAAGAGATAGCCAAACTATCAGATACAGAGCTCAAAACACTGGAAATCAGAAATGCTCACAGAAATGGTTGAGTATGGTCACAAAATAGAGGAAAAGTAAAGGCTATGCAAAGTGAAATGAAGGAAAATATACAGGGATCCAACAGTGATGGGAAGGAAACCAGGACTCAAGTCAACAGTTTGAAGCAGAAGGAAGAAAGAAACATTCAATCACAACAGAATGAAGAAATAAGAATTCAAAAAAAAATGAGGAGAGGCTTAGGAACCTTCAGGACAACTTTCAACGTTCCAACATCTGAATCATAGGGGTGCCAGAAGGAGAAGAGGAAAGAACAAGAAATTGAAAACTTATTTGAAAAAAATAATGAAGGCTAACTTCCCCAAATTGGCAAAGGAAATAGATTTCCAGGAAGTGCAGGAAGTCCAGGAAGCTCAGAGACTCCCAAAGAAGTTGGACCCAAGGAAGCAGACACCAAGACACATTATAATTACATTACCCAAGATTAAAGATAAGGAGAGAATCTTAAAAGCAGAAAGAGAAAGGAGACAGTTACCTACAAAGGCGTTTCTATAAGACTATCAGCTGATTTCTCCAAAGAAACCTTGCAGGCAAGAAGGGCTGGAAAGAATAAAATCAGGAAAGACAAGGAAGGACCTACATCCAAGACTATTCTATCCAGCTAAGGTATCTTTTAGAATGGAAGGGCAGATAAAGTGCTTCCCAGATAAGGTCAAGTTAAAGGAGTTCATCATCACCAAGCCCTTATTATATGAAATGTTGAAGGGACTTATCTAAGAAAAAGAAGATCAAAAGCTATGAACAGTAAAATGACAACAAACTCACAACTATCAACAACCAAACCTAAAAAAAAACCCACAAAAACAAACTAAGCAAACAACTAGAATAGAAACAGAATCGCAGAAATGGAAATCACATGGAGGGGTAGCAGCAGGGAAGGGAGGGGAGGGGGGAAAATGGGGTGGGAAGTACAGGGAATAAGTATAAATATTAGGTATGGGGGAGGTTAAGAATAGTATAGGAAATGTAGAAGCCAAAGAACTTATTTGTATGACCAATGGACATGAACTGAAACTGGGGAATGATGTTGGGAAGGCAGATGCAGGACAGAGGGGAATAAAAGAGGGTGAAATGGGACAACTGTAATAGCATAATCAATAAATATATTTTTTAAAAAAACTGAAAAAAATGTCAGATTATACTGCCTATGTTTTCTTCTATGACTTTTATGGTATCAATTTTTTAAAAGATTTTATTTATTTATTTTTCAAGAGAAGGGAAGGGAAGGAAGGAGAAAGAGAGGGAGAAAAACATCAATGTGTGGTTGTTTCTCGCTCACCCCCTTCTGGGGACATGGTCCACAATACAGGTATTTGTTCTTGACTGAGAATCAAAATAATAACCCTTTTTTGCCCAGGCCAGCACACAATCCACTGAGCTACACCAGCCAGGGCTATAGTATCAATTTTTACATTTGAGTCTTTATCCTCAGTTTATTTTTGTATATGGTGTCAGAAAGTGTTCTAGTTTCTTTCTTTTTTTGCATGTATCACTCCAATTTTCCCAACACTATTGAATAGACTACTATCTTTACCCCATTGTGTATTTTTGACTTCTGTGTCAAATATTAACTGACTATATGGATGTGGGTTTACTTTGGGCTCTCTATTCTGTTCCATTGATCTATATGTCTGTTTTTATGTTAGTACCATGCTGTTTCAATTACTATGGCCATGTAGTATAGTTTGATATCAGGTAGTGTGATACCTCCAACTTATTTCTTCTTTCTCAGTATTGCTGAGGTTATTCTAGGTCTTTTGTGGTTCTATATAAATCTTTGGATTTATCTGTTCTAGTTCATGAAATATGCCATTGGTATTTTGATAGGAATTATGCTGAACCTTTAGATTGTTTTGGGTGTATAGATATTTTAATGATGTTAATCCTTCCTGTCCATAAGAATGGTATATTCTTCCATTTATTTGTATTTTGTTTTTTCAGTATCTTATAATTTTCTGACTACAGGTCTTTTACCTTTTAGTTAAATTTTATACCTTAGTATTTTTTATGCAGTTTTAAATGGGATTGTTTTTTTAGTTTTCCTTTCTGATCATTCATTATTGGTGTATAAAAATGCAACCAATTTCTTTTTCTTTTATCATTGTTCAAGTACAATTGTCTCCATTTTCACCTCACCAATGTAAATCATACAAAATGTGAACTTTTGAGTTTGACTTTTTTTATTGCATAATGCATAATGCATTTGAGATCAAGCCATGTTATAGCAGGTATTAATAGTTTTTTAAAAAATCCTGAGTAGTATTCCATGATATGATTTATCATCGTTTATCCATTCACCAGCTGTTTCCAGTTTTTGGCAACTTGTATCACAGTATTTTGTTCATGGTAGGGCTCGGCCTTAGGCTTTCCCTGTGAGCCTGGGCCTCAGGGAGAGACTTGCCATTATTGTTCCTTTCCCTGTAGTAGATTCTCACTAGACACTTACCAGACTGGTAGAGGAAGAAGCATTCTGCTTTCCTGGTCCAACCTCAGTCTCAGTCAGGCTGGACCTATGTTCCTGGGCCTTGGGGCTAGAACCTACTCAGTGACCCTGTCCTCTTTAAGGCAGACAAACCCTGGCTTGTGTCTGGGTGGTACCTGTGTGGGAGAGAGCTTCCTTCCCCTTTCCCAGGGGATGAGAATTTTAGCTGCAATCTTCTCTACTTCTACAGCGGCCTTGTCTTTTTCAGGTGCTCTTCCTTAGGTAAGTCAGTTGTCACATTGCTTCTCTTCTTGGAGAAGCAATATCTTTTTCTTTAAATCTCATGTTATTTTACTGCCCTGTGCCCTCTGCTCCCTGATGGGTAAAAAAAAATCTGATGTTCTCGGTTCTTTCACTTTTTCTTGTAGTTAATGTGGGAGCAACATTTTTCTGCTGGAATGTCCTAATGATATTGCACCTATCAATCTTTTATGTGCCCTATTTAAGAAATCATTGGCTAGTGGTATGAGCTCATTTTCAAATGCATCCTGCCTGACATTTTTCTGTCCATGAGGGTTCCTGCCAGAGTTGAGCAACACCCCAAAACAGTGCAGTGGAACTACAATAAATGGGAACCTGATAGGTGAAAGAGAATGAGTCAGTCAGAAAAAAATGTGTATGACCCACATCAGGGGAATTTTTTCACAAACAGTTCAGCTCACAATCATAGCAACAAAACTGGCAGGAGGGCAAGAGTCAGCATTAACCACCTGCCAGGTTTGCTTGGGACAGTGTCAGTGACCAGTATGATGAGAACTCTACTGTCCTTTCCTTGACTTCTCCTCCCCTTTTTACCTTCCATCTGTGGACTGATGATTTAAAATATATGGAATGAGAGGAGATGTATCTTCTAAATAAAGAGGGAAGAGCTGCTTAATCTTGGAACTGGACAATTTAATTTTGAATCAAGAATGTTTCTGTGACTTCAAGTGACTCTTAGATCTTCTGTAACCCAAGAGGGAGTCATAGCCTCGGTCACTAGTTTTCATCCAGTGACAGGAGAAACATCTGAATGGACAACAAAAATAATGCTGTGTTTTGAGTATCTCCCGCACATGGTGCTGTTCAGTGTACCAGGCATAGTCTATGGAGTGCCCTCTGCATTGCAGACCTTCTAATAGGTGCATATTTTCTGATATTACTGTCAATGGCAAATCTAAGTTAAAAGTTTCAGGGGTTTCTGCAGAGCACCCACCCACCAAAATCAGGGGCTTGGATCCTGGAGGCAATACAGTATGAGTCTCCTCAAGACCAGTGAGCAAATATCTCTGAATTTTTGGAGATGAAGCCTCCAAGGATTAAATGTAGGCAGAGACTGGAGAAGTTGGGACATAAATTAAACTACTAAAATGGATTTTATTTCCCACAGAGATAGTGTTATCATTGTGGTTTTTGTTCCTGATCTAGAACTGTGGTGCAAGAACTTATAGCTAGGACCAAAAAAATATCATAAGAAAAAAGGGGTAACTCTATCAGTTCTAATAGTAATTTTAAAATTATGCTCATGGTCATTTTTAACCTGGAAGGAAACTTGGAGATTTATCCCTCTCCTACATTTCAGAAGTCTGAAAGCTGATTCCTGAAAGATAAAGTGACTTGCCTAAGGTTCGTGCCAGTTCATTTGACTTGCAATTCAATATTGTCTCAGCCCTACAAAGCTTTGCATACAAGAATCTTACAGAATAATAGAAGATATTTATTATACTGGGAGCTCCGATGTGCTATAAAATAGAGCCACAGAGTGTGAAAAATATCACTTCATTATATCATAAACTTGACCTTTCTAAAACTAACATGCTAGCTATAATAAACATTAATTAAACATTTAACCATAATTTTGTTTTCAGTCTTGGAATTTAAAAGGGCTTCTGGGGTTGACTTATATTATTTGTTTCTTTTAAGAATAGGGTTAAAAGAATTTTAAAATAATGAGTTTTCTTTCTTTCTTTCTTTCTTTCTTTCTTTCTTTCTTTCTTTCTTTCTTTCTTTCTTTCTTTCTCTGTTTTATCAATATTTTGGTGTCATATCAGTTACAGTTGCTGTTTCAAATAGAGACTCTTAGGCTTCTCACCAGAGGTGTAGGGAAATTGGGGAAGTAGAACTCTCATTCTTTTCCCACAAAACCTGCTCTTTGAACCCCTAAGCTTTCTCAGACTATCATCCCCTCCCCAGCACCCAGCCTAGACCACTCTATTAGTTGT
The DNA here is from genome assembly GCA_028533065.1 of Trachops cirrhosus. Classification (NCBI taxonomy): domain Eukaryota; kingdom Metazoa; phylum Chordata; class Mammalia; order Chiroptera; family Phyllostomidae; genus Trachops; species Trachops cirrhosus. The sequence continues at coordinate 57,826,189 of CM052541.1, forward strand.
GCGCTTACTTCTTTAGCAGCCATGTCCACACCATGGCTGGGGAACCTCATTCCCAGATCTGTCTCACAGGTGACATTCTCTGCATCCATGCTGGGTGGCCAGGTGTGCTAAGGAAAAGTCAGCTTCATCTGCACTCTCAATGCCACATGAGAGGTCTTAGCACTGTCTTTAGTTTGCCAATTCTTCCCATTCTTCTTATGACTGTGTCAAAGGTCACCGCTCTTTACAAGACCCTTGCCTAACATCATACACCTGTCCCACCAAACACTCAGGAGACAACCCACCTCCTACTGTATAGATAAGAAGAAGTCATGGAAGTGTGAAATTGATTCCTAATTCTTGCCTCCCCACTCTATGTTTTTCTGTCTCCTGCTAGACTCCCACCTTCCTCCTGATGCAGGATGTGATGCTTTCTACATGTTCATGTCAAGTCCTTCCCCCTACTGGTTGGGATTCTGATCTCTATAAACATTTTAGAAACTTCATTCTAATGGTTATCCCCCTTTCTTATCTTTTTTTCTCTTACTCTCTGGGTTTTTTCTCTCAGCCTATAAATATGGTTAAGTCTTTATTATTCAAATCAAATGTTCTCTTGACTGTATGTCATCCTCCAGCTCCTGGGCAGTCCATAATCTCTCCCCTTTTGATTGAAATCAACCTTTTAAAAGAATAATCTACGTTATTTTCTTCAGGACCTTGGACCCCTTCATTGCTTCCACAACCCTCCTCTCTTCCATGGTCACCAGTGACCTCCGAGTTAAATAATTCAGTCTTCCATCCTGATTCAGTGGCCCTCTCTGCTTCGTTTCTCACTTTTGATCACTTGCTCTTTGACATTCTTCCCTCTGTTAGCTTCTAAAGAAATAATTCACTTTACCATATCTTAAAGTGATTCTTAGTTTGCCTGTGTATTTTTCATTACTCCTAAATGTCCTTGCTCTTTGCTCCTCTCTCTCTACTTCATTAGCTCCCAATCCTCTTATGATTTTACCTGGCCATTTACCAATTTAGAACATTTGATCACTTAACTATCTACTCCCTCCTTTCTGTCAGTGGGCCCTGGAACATTGTTCCTGAACTATTGTAGCAGTCTTCTAATAGCTGTGTTTCACATCCTGCCCTTCTGAAATCTTTCCCTTAAGCTGCGGGCAGAACGCTTTACCTAAAATGTAATTTGGGTTATCTCAGCCCTTGATGACAACTCCTCAGCGGTACCACTTTGCTTATAATAATGGCCAAGCTTCCTGGCATGGCTTTCCAGGCCCTTACTAGCATGGACCCCAGCTCCCTTTCCAGCCTTCTTTCTTGACACATTCCACCTCAGACTTTACAATTTAGAAATACCAAACTCCTTATAATCTATTCTCCCTCTCCCTTTGTACAATATTTTCTTTCCTGACTCTGTGCCTTTGCTCATGCTATTGTTGGCTTTGCCTAGAATTCCTCTCCTACTTTCCTTTGTCTGGCAAGTCCCACTCATGTTCAAGATTGAGCTCAAATGTCCACTATAGGAGAAATTCCTTGACTTATTGGCTAGAGTCAATTTAATTTTGGTGCTCCTCGACCCCTTGTACATAACCTTGACTTGTCCGTGATTATAGCATACTAAAAAATCTATATCCCTTGCACAACTGCAATGAGGAACCCCATCTTATACATCTTGGTATAACATATACCCCCTCTGCCTCCCCTATTTCCTCATACCCTTCTCCTAATATAACAGATTTTTCAGTGCTTAAAACATAGTGGGTGCTCAGTAACTGTTGTTGAAGTAAAGTATGTAGTAAATCTAAGGCATTTCCACCCTTTTTACAATACCTCCTGATATAGTACTATTTTCACTACCTTCTTTTTGCCTTATTTATGAGGAAGCTTACTGTAGAAACAAATATGTGGGTGTGCAAAGTCATTAAGAAGTGAATTACCCCCAAAAAGAAGTTAATTAAGTGTCTTAGTTGTCAACAATGAATATGCTAAAATGTTAAATGTGGTTTTAAAAATAAAACCTGGTAATCTAAAGCTGAGGTACATTTCAGGCATGAACAAAGTTACAGGCACTTAGTTTTCTTCTTCAGTTCATCTTGCTTTTGTGCTCCTTATCTCCATCTCTAGCTAATTGTGTGTCCTAACCAAGAAGCCACAGTTGTTACAAAAAATAGAAGGTACCTTTTTGAAAAAATATCTTTTGAACAACCTTTTCACACTTTGGTAATTTCTCCTAGCATCAACTCCTTCTATAATCTCCCTTCTCCACAGATTTCAGTCTCCTTGAGTGTTGGGGAATAGACTTAGACTTAGGTTTCACAGATCAGATGGCACCTTGTACTTTAATTCAAAATAGAGGTTTTTTTCAGTTCCAGTTCAAGTAATAATGAATAACTGGTATCATGGTAAACAACTATAAAAAAATGAACAAAATATTTTTTTTAAAAAACTGTAAGCATTGGACAACCAGAGATGGATAATATCACTGAAATAAAAAAAGCTTCAAGGGCGAGCCCTAATTCATTTTGGATTCCTTCCTTATGTCATTTTTCAATATAGGGTGGGAAGAAATATAACCCAAGTGGAAAATTAATAGGTGAAACTTAATAGGTGAAGGAAGCAGAGATGGGAGTTTGGGATGTAAAAGTAGTTGAAATTTGGGGTTAGAGTACCAGAGATTAATAAACAGCAAATAAAGAGCCTCTAAAATGTGTATAAAAATATCTTATGAGTGAGTTCTTTGTGACTTATAAGCTCTGAATACACAGAGTGAGATGCAAAAAGGCCAACAGAGAACAACTACTGGAAGGATGAGGATTTAATAGAGATTTCAGAGGTCACACATTTTCAGAAGGTATAGGTAGTGGAGATCTAGCCCAGATAAAGTGGAGATATCTAGGGGATACTCTAGACATTCAGTTTAAACTCTAAAATTATCTTGCCTTAGGGGTATGGGCTACACTCAAAGATTATGGACAAAACTGAAACAGATGTAGTCTAAACAAGTAAAACATAAAGCATCAACAAGACCTAGATTTTCTTAGAAGGCAATTAGATAGGCAGTTAAATAATTGTCTTCTAAACTAAAGACTCAACACTGTTTAGAGAAAAATAATATAATCGAGAACCTCTTTGATAGATCCTTCACAATGTCCAATGCACAATAAAAATTACCAAACATTCAAAGAAACAGGAAAAAAATGACTGATAGACTCAAGAAACAAAACAGACTTAAAAATGATCTAGATATTGTAGCTGAAAAGATAAAAACTTTAAAATAACTATGGTTAAATTATTCAAGAAAATGGAAGAAAAGATGGACAAAGTGGATGAAAATATTCCGCATTTTAGTGGAGAATTACAATATGTATATAAATAAAGCAAATGGACATTTTAGAAATGCAAAATATAATACCTGAAAATTTTAAGAAGTCATTCAATAAGCCTTAAAAACTGACTAGACTTTATGCCAAGATGGAGGCATTCATAGATGTACTTTGCCTCCTTACACAACTAAAAGAAGGACAACAACAAATTTAAAAATGAAAAGTAACCACAACTGCCAGAAAATCCAACTGTATGGAAGTCCAACAACCAAGGAGTTAAAGAAAAAGCATTCATTGAGATGGGAAGCTGGGGCAGAGAGGACACATGGCAAGGTGGCAGCTGGTGGACCACACAGTCCCACATTTGCATGTGAATAATCCCAGAGGAACTGGGGAGCAAGATAGACCACACAACCCAGGGTCCCACTGTGGGAAAGGAAAGTCTCAAAACCTCTGGCTATAAAAACCTTTGGGGGTTGCAGCAACAGAAGAGACTCCCAGCCTTACAGGAGAGTATGTTGGAGGGACCCACAGGGTCCAAGAATATACACAGACTCACCCACCCGGGAATCAGCACTAGAAGGGCCCAACTTGCTTGTGGGTCATGTAGGAAGTGACTGAAAGTCAGCAGAGAGCCAAGCAAGCAGCATTGTTTCCTCTTGGAACCCTCTCCAACTACAGCGCCACAATGCAGCAAAGGGGGTCCCCACACCCTGGCAAGTATATAAGGCTCAGACCCTTACAATGTAACAGCTGTGCTGAGACAAAAAAAATATGGCCCAAATGAAAGAAGGGGTCAAATCTCCAAAAATAGAACTAAGTGACAAAGAGATAGCCAAACTATCAGATACAGAGCTGAAAACACTGGAAATCAGGATGCTCACAGAAATGGTTGAGTATGGTCACAAAATGGAGGAAAAGTGTAGGCTGTGCAAAGTGAAATGAAGGAAAATATACAGGGATCCAACAGTGATGGGAAGGAAACCAGGACTCAAGTCAACAGTTTGAAGCACAAGGAAGAAATAAACATTCAACCACAACAGAATGAAGAAATAAGAATTCAAAAAAAAATGAGGAGAGGCTTAGGAACCTTCAGGACAACTTTCAACGTTCCGACATCTGAATCATAGGGGTGCCAGAAGGAGCAGAGGAAGAGCAAGAAATTGGAAACTTATTTGAAAACATAATGAAGGAGAACTTCTCCAATGTGGCAAAGGATATAGTCTTCCAGGAAGTCCAGGACACTCCAAAGTCCCAGAGAAATTGGATCCAAGAAAGTAGATACCAAGGCACATCATAATTACATTACCCAAGATTAAAGATAAGGAGAGAATCTTAAAAGCAGAAAGAGAAAAGGAGACAGTTACCTACAAAGGAGTTCCCATAAGACTATCAGCTGATTTCTCCAAAGAAACCTTGCAGGTAAGAAGGGGCTGGAAAGTAGTATTGCAAGGCATGAAAGGCAAGGACCTACATCCAAGATTGCTCTATCCAGAAAAACTATCATTTAGAATGGAAGGGCAGATAAAGTGCTTCCAAGATAAGGTCATGTTAAAGGAGTTGATCACCACCAAACCCTTATTATATGAAATGTTAAAGGGACTTATCTAAGAAAAAGAAGATGGTCAGAAATATGAACAGTGAAATGACAACAAACTCACAACTATCAACAACTGAACCTAAAACAAAAACAAAAGCAAACTAAGCAAACAATAGAATGGAATCACAGAAATGAAGGTCTCATGGAAGGTTATCATCGGGGAGGGGAAGGGGGTAGAATGGGAGGAAAGATACAGGGAATAAGAAGCATGAATTATAGGTACAAAATAGACAGGGGGAGATTCAGACTAGTATGGGACATAGAGAAGCCAAAGAACTTATATGTACGACCATGGACATGAACTAAGGGAGGGAGATGCTCATGGAGGGGGGTGTGCAGGGTAGAGGGGAATAATGGGGAGGAACAAAATGGGATAACTCTAATAGCATAAAAAATAAAATATACTTTAAAGAAAGCTGACTAGATGTAGTAGAAGATATAATTATTGAATTTGAAGGTATGTTAAGAAGAAATACTCAAATCCAAGTACACGCAGAGAAAATTTTTAAAAAATGAAAAGCAGAATAGAGTTTAGAGTATGAGGGATATGGAACACAGTAAAAAAGATCATATGTATATCTTTATCTTTAATTATATATATTATAATTACATTTATATATTATCTTTAATTATATATTTATAATTATGTCTATATCTATGTATTATATATATCTTTATCTTTAATTATAATTAAAGTCCCAGAGAGAAGTAAGAGAGAATGAGATGGGGCAATATTGAAGAAATGACACCCAAGAACTTGCCATATTTGATGTACAACATCAATATATATTTTCAAGAAGCTCAGCAAACCCCAAGATATATAAATACAAAAAAATGATACAAAGGTGCATGATTGTCAAACCACTGAAACAAAGGGAAGTGGAGTTATGTGAAGAGACAGTTATGGCCTGGAGATCCATTTTGCTGGTGTGGTCACCAGCAAAGGCAGCATTTTCTAGCATCAGTGGTGATGCCAGCAATTTCCAAATTGTGCCAGAGGCAGTGTGACTTTTACCAGACAGCTCTGTGATGTGTGGTTCTGGATGGTATTCCTGGAAGCATAGTCTAGTGCTTGCTTCTCTGACCCTTCCAAAGATTTGGTGAGCTTTCTGAAATCCTGTAATTAATGTGTCTCTTCTTGAACTAACCAGTGTGGGTTCTGTTGAGTGTAACTGATAACTCTGGTGTAGATGATATCTGGGCCCTGCTATGCTATTCTAACATGACTGCTTGCTGACTGCTGATTAGATGAGCAGGAGTCAGAACCAGGAATGACTTATCATCGCTTAGCTGGTTTAAGTTGGAACTGATCCTGTAGGCATACAGGACCCTGTATACGATCACTTAAAGAGACAAGTGACCCAAAAAGTTTACCCATCTGTAACATGTCCTAAGTGACCAGATGCAGGGCAAAGGACATTTGTTCATGAATGTCTTGTTGTCAATTGTGCCATGCGCCATCAGCATAAGTAGTGTTATCGCTGAATCCCTTGCATTACTGCTTCCCCTAAAGGCTCTGCAGCTGGGGACATCACAGAGTTCTCTGTGGTTAACCATGGTTATAATATTGGCAGAATCAAGAGAGCTCTGAGGAACCATAGGCATTGATACTAGAGTGATTTTTGGTCACAGAAGCAGATGGTATTTCCTCTATACAGCTATATTATGCTATCCACAGCTCTTGGCAGGTAGCTAATTGAAATTCCTCAGGGCTTGGGGGCTTGATGAATCTATGTATTTGTTCCAAGTAAAATACTGAAAATAGCCCTACTCTTAAAATGTCTGTTTTAGAAATTGTATTTGTCTGCACTGGGGTCTATTTTACAAAATTTAAAAAGAGGCTGTACTTTCTAATGTTCTTTATAATGAGAGCTTTATATTTCAGTGACAAGTCATAACATCATCTCATAAGATATTTTGCAAATGAAGATACATGGTGTGGCATATATTATAATGTATGTTTGTATTTTATGGTGATTTTAAGCAATATAACTTCAGGCAACCATAATCTCAAAGACTGGGTAATTTAAGAGAGGAAGCCACAACTTGGAGTTGGAAAGGCAGAATTTTTTTAAAAGATTTTATTTATGTATTTTTAGAGAGAGAGGAAGGGTGAAAGAGAAGGAGAGAAACATCAGTGTGTGGTTGCCTCTTGCACATCCCCCCTGGGGACCTGGCCAGCAACCCAAGCGTGTGCCCTGACTGGGAATTGAACCAGTGACCCTGTGGTTCACAGGCTGGTGCTCAATCCACTGTGCTACACCAGCCAGGGCTGGAAAGGCAGAATTTTTTTAAAATTCATATTAAATGTAAAGACATATTTACTAAAAAAAAAATAAGTATGCCCCATTTAACAGAATAGAGAATTCAGAAATAGACCCATACATCTATGGTCAGTTGATTTTTAACAAAGATACAGAGTCAACTCAATAAAGAAAGGGTTGTTTTATAAACAAATGATGTGGGAACCATTGCTTATCCAGATGCAAAAGCAAATGAACTTCATATACATACATACAAAAATTAACTCAAAATAGATTATGGACCTAAATGTAAAACTGAAAACTACCACACAAAGGGAAAGACAACATAGGAGAAAAGTCTTTATAACCTTGGGATGGACAAAGATTTTTAAACATGACACCAAATGCACTATCCCTAAAAAGAAAAAAAATTGATAAATTGGACTTTTTCAAAATTGAAAACTTCTCATCAAATGTCAGTGTGGAGACAATAAAAAGACAGGCTTTTACAATATTTGCAAATCACATGACTGATGAAGGACCTGTATCAGAATTTATAAAGCATGTTTTAAACTTAACAATAAATAAACAAACAACCCAATAAATAAAAGAGCAAAATATTTGGCCACTCACTTCACTAAAGAAGGTATAGGGCAAATAAGATGTAAAAAGTTGCTAAATAACAACACTTAGAAAAATAGAAGTTGAAACCATGATGGGATCTCAGTAGATAACTATTAGAAAGTCTAAAATAAGAAATCTGGCTATGCCAAATATTGCCAAAGATGTGGAACAACCAAAATTCTCATACATTGCTGGTGGAATGCGACATGATACAGCCACTTTGTGAAACATTTATGCTCTTAAACAGACACTTGCCAAGTGACCCAGCAATTTTACTCTGAGATGTTTACTCATTTAAAATGAAATCCTATGTTTACACAAAAACCTGTGAGTAAATATGTATGGAAGCATTATTTGTAATTGCCAAAACCAGAAGCAACCCAAATGCCCTCAAATGGGGAAGAGATAAATAAACCATGATACTTTCATATAGTTGAATAATGATTAGCAATAAAAAGTAATGAACTACTGATACATTCAACAACATGGACAGATCTCAAAGGTATTATGCTTAGTGAAAAATGCCAGACACAAAAAGCTGCATACTATATAATTTCACTTATATGATCTTGCCAAGACAAAACTATAGGAACTGGGAAGGAGGGACTTCTCCAGTCATCAAGAAGAATTGAAGGAGAAAACTACCCCTGCCCTTTAAGTTTATTTTCCAGGAATTGCACACTCTAGTCCCAACTAACCTCCCTTGAACCAGCACTTACTCAAAACTTTCATACCTGGTTGCAAGCTGAACAGTGTAGTCTATTTTAGGTAGTTATTGTCCAGCTATGAATAGAGAAGAGGGACAACCAGCAGACTCTATGGCTGTGGTACCTGCCTACCTAAGACTCTACCTCTGCTTCAGGCATTTTCACAGAGTCTCTATGGCCTATTATTGCTAAGGACAAATACAGGATCCTTCAAGTTCTCTTGCAAGGCTGATTCTGTCACATTTTGTAGGAAAAACTTAAGGAAAATAAAAGACTTGGTGAAGAGGTAACTATTTCCTTTAGCTTCTCTTAGTCCCCATGATGGCTCTCTACTCTTCTACCTCTCCATTCCTCTTCTACCTGTCCTTGCTTTGTGATGACCAAATATTTGTAAAATAAATAAATAAAACTTTGCTTTGAAACTCATAGGCTAAAACATGTCAAATTGCTGTTTTGTAGGTCAGTAATGGCTAAATATCAGCACTTTCATTTGGTGTGGCCTAGTATTAGATAAGTAGGTGTGTTGGCTCCTTTCACATTGTATTTAAAATTGTGTGTTATAATCCTCTAGACATATGGTTTTATACATTATGCATTAGGTAAATGTGCCCTTTCCCCAGCCCCCATGTTCTCCCTGTGCTCCTGTGATCACCTTTAATGATATATTTATTACCTCTGATATAAAGCTTGTATATCTATTGCTGGACTCTAAACATATGAAGAGAAGGATATATATTTTATTCATCTTGGTGTCACTACTGTCTATCACCAGTTATAATCCATAATAGGTACTCAATAAGTACCACTATTAATTTCATGTACCTTGAGTAAGTCATATTTGTATGAAGTGGACTTTAGTTTTTTAAAAAGTGCTATAGGAAGTGTCCTGTATACCCATTTATGTCCTCTGATAATCTACTTGTGTTTCAAATTGTACACATTAGGCTTTCATGTTTTTCATGGTTTAAAAATATTGTATTTTAAAATCAGTTCATGATACAAGCTCATCTGAGTCTGGTCAAGGTAGTCCCTGTAGTTTTCATAACACCAGAGTTAATTCTGATTTCTCTCTATACTTTTCTCCAACTAGAAACTCAGAGGCAGATCTATTTGCATTTTGTACTTTGCCTTTTTACCCTGGCATTGTTTGGTTGTGCAAACTGCAGGGAGCGAATGAGAGAATAATTGTGTAGAAACACTCTAGTCCGGATTCCTTGCTCTTAGCTTCATATGGCACAGGAAATCTTTTGTCAAAAGAATTTTAAGTTTACTATTGACAGGTTATAAGTAGACAGATGAGGTCATCTTTTTTTGGTGTTGTTACACTTTTTTTCACTGAATTTATTAGGGTGACATTGGTTAATACATTCATATAGGTTTCAGATGTACAATTCTATAATACAGCAACTGTACATTGTATTATGTGTTCACTACCCCAAGTCAAGTCTCCATCCATCACCATTTATCCCCCATACCCTCTTCTACCTCTTCTTACCTCCCTTTCCCTCTGGTAATAACCATACTGTTGTTAGTGCCTATGAGTTTTTTTGTTTGTTTTTTGCTTAATCTCTTTACCTTTTTCACCTAGCCCCATAATCCTTCTCCCCTCTGACAGCTGTCAGTCTGTTCTCTACTATGAGTCTGTTTCTATTTTGTTTGTTAGTTTCTCATTCTGTTAATTAGGTTCCACATATAAGTGAAGTCATATGGTACTTGGTTTTCTCTGACTATCTTATTTCACTCAACATGCTTTTCAGGTCCATCCATCCATGCTGTTTCAAAGAGTAAGACTGCTTTCTTTTTTTACTGCTGAATGGTATTCCATTGTGTAAATGTACCACAGCTTTTTCATCCACTCCTTTATTGATGGGCATTAGGGTTGTTTCCATAGCTTGGCTAGTGTAAAGAATGCTGCAATGAATATTGGGGTACATATATGCTTTCAAATTAGTCATTCCCATATGTGAAATCACTGGGTCATAAGGCAGTTCCATTTTTAATTTTTTAAGTAACTCCATAGTGCTTTCCACAGAGGCTGCATTAATCTGCATTCCCACCAACAGAGCATGAGGGTTTGCTTTTCTCCACATCACTGCCAACATTTGTTGTTTGTTGATTTATTGATGATAGCCATTCTGACAGGTGTGAGATGTTATCTCCTTGTGGTTTTAATTTGCATTTCTCTGATGATTAGTGACATTGAGCATCTTTTGATATGTCTGTTGGCCATCTGTATGTCCTCTTTGGAGAAGTGTCTATTCAGGTCCTCATCCCATTTTTTAACTGGCTTGTTTGTTTTTTTGATGTTGAGTTTTGTAAGTACTTTGTAATTTTTGGATATTAACCCCTTATCAGATGTATTGTTGAATATGTTCTCTTATTCTGTGGGTTGTCTTTACTTTGTTGATGATTTCCTTTGTGATGCAAAAAACTTTTTAGTTTGATGTAGTCCCATTTATTTTGTTTTTATTGTTTCTTTTTATTGTTATTGTTTGATTTTTATTGTTTCTTTTGTTTCCCTTGCCCAAAGCAATATATTAGAAAAAATATTGCTAAGAAAAATAATTGAGATTTTACTGCCTATGTTTTCTTCTAGTATATTTATGGTTTTAAGTCTAATATTTAAGTCTTTAATCCATCTTAAGTTTATTCTTGTGTATGGTGTAAGAAGGTGGTCTGGTTTTATTATTTTTTGCATGTAGCTGTCCAATTTTTCCAATACCATTTATTGAACAGACTATCTTTAGCTTATTGTATGTTTTTGCATCCTTTGTCAAATAATAATTGACCATATAGATGGGGGGTTATTTCCTGGCTGTCTATTCTGTTCCATTGATATATATGTCTGTTTTTATGCCAATACCATGCTGTTTTGATTATTATGGCCTTATAGTATAGTTTGATATAAGATAGTGTAATTCATGAGGTCTTTTTTTCATGTGTTGTATATTTTCATAAAACTCTCTGGATGATAATGAATGAGTTAAATATATTAGTTATTAAAGGAAATCTCTGTTTTGATATCTATAGTATTTAAGGATATTTCTACCTAGTGAAACATTTAGTACTGTGAACACAAATACCACTTGGCACCAGACTGATTTTAACCCAGTGAATTCCCACTGGGGTACTTACCTTCAGACTACTTGAGAAAACCCCCTTTTGAAAATATCTAAAATAATGTATATTAATTTTCTTCTATTTTAGCTTATAACAGATGTTACATTTGGTCATGGTTACTTGTTGGTAATTTGTTTGTTTTTTGTTTTTTGTTTTTTTTTGGTGAGTGAGAAAGGCAGACTAGTGAAGGGATAAAGCTGAACAAAAAATGAGAAAACGAATCTTTTGGTGCCTGAGGCATTTATAATAAAGAGAATCAAATTGCTAGACATGAAAGAACTGTAAGAGACATGTTAAAAGTGATTCATCTGGGCTCTATGCCTATTTCTTTACTTTCACAAAAGATGGAATTTGTAAAAGACATATGTTGAATGGCTGAGTATTTAAAAGTAGCACAAGTTGCTTGTTACTTAATTTACTTAGTGATTATTACAAAAATTATGTTTTTGTATATAGCATAACTCATCCAGTTAGTCACCTGCCTTGTGCCAGGCACTGGGAATTCATTGAGGGATACAATGCCATCAGGATCCAGATTCTAAAAGGAGACACAGGCATGTAAACACACAGTTATTATAGACAGTGGTAAGGGCCATGGGAGAGAGATATATGAAAATGATGGGATCACAGAGTACATAGCCTAGAGTTCATAGCAGTAATAAGCAGTGGGAGAGGCCACCATCTGAACTAAAATCCTAAAGGATGGTATTCGTTAGCTCTGCAAAATCAGAAGTGAGAGGACCTTTCAGCCATGGGGGTGGATGAGCCAGTCTCCCATACATCAGTAACCAACATGTCACAGTTCAAAAGCAGCTTGTTGTTTCCTCTTCATAAATTGTAGGCTCAAGAGTAATGAGAGGAGAACTAGAGAGGTTGGTGTGTATTGGATCTTGCAGGCCTTGTGTTCCACTTCAAGGAGCTGGAGATTTAGACAACATGTTTGATAAGAAGCCATTATAGGGTTTTAATAGGAAACTGACCAGTTTTAGGATCAGTCTCATAGCTTGGGAGAGGATGGATTTTATGGGGACAGGGCTAGCAGAGTGGAGGGAAGTCAGGCATCTATTGCCATGATCTGCATGAGGGATGACAGTGGTCTGAAATCAAGTGATGATACTAGAGATGGAGAGGAAGAGATAGAGGGATATTTAGAAAGTTAAATAGACAAAATGGGGTGAGTGAGAAGAGAAAGCCAAAGATGGCCAGGTTTGTAGCTTTCCTCATTCATTTGATCTTTTGTTCATTCATTCATACAAACATCCATTAATTCAAAAAAAATTTACTGAGTGCTGAGTACATGCTGGCATTCTTCTAAATGCTAGAGAGTCCCATGAAAAAAAAAATACAACCCTAAATCTCAACCCTTATGGCACTTACTTTCTAATGGAAGTTAGGATGACTAACAAAATATATATGTGAAATCTATGGTAGAAAAGAGTGATAAGTACTAGTGAAAAAATATTAAGCAAACAAAAGGATACAAAGTGTGGGAGGTGTTATTAAAAATTTAAATAGATTAACTATTGAAGGCTTTCAGGAGAGTAAAAGCTTGAAAGAGGTGACAGAGCAAGCTGTGAATCTAGAGAGAATGTAATGGGCAAATCTAGGTAAAGGGAAGAGCAAGTGCAAAGGCCCTGTGGGTCGTGCTTCAGGAAGGGAAATTAGAACAGTGAGGTTGGAGTGAACAAAGAACCACATGATCTGACTTATCCAGTTTAACAGGATCCCTCTGACTTTTGGTTTGAGAACAGACTGACGGGACAAGGGAAGAAGCTGACATACTCATTCAGAAGCTTTTCCAGTTAGCTGACTGAGAGATAATGGAATGTAATGCTAGTATATAACGACAACATGCTCTGCCTGACACAGCACGCCCTGTGCCCAGTTCTTCCCAGCTGCTAGCCTCATGCCTCAGCAACTTTTCCTCTATGACTCACCTAAACCTCCAAATCTGCATTAAAGGTCCTTCCAGGTTGACACTCCACCCTGTAACCCTTCTTTGCCCCTCCTCCCCTATACTTCTACCTCAGCCCAGCCCCCAGCCATGTGCTTCTCTCAGCTCCTTTCTATCAGCCTGTACCCACAGTTTACCCCTCAGGCTCTACCCTTTTCTTAGCCACTTGCAATAGCTCCACTGTACCCCCAAACCCTCACCCTCAGAATAGTATAACAAAATTTTTACAATAATCACTTTTGGGGTTCTACCACTTGATATGCATCCCAATACAAGTTGGTTCTGCCTATATTTGAACTTCTGTGAATGAAATAAAGTTGTATGTTATTGCATTGCATCTGTCATCTTTGTCTCTATATTTGTTATTGTAAGTGACTGTAGTATACCACAGTTATTAATTCATTTTGGTATTGATGGACATTTGGGTTGTTTGTCAGAGATTTCAGGAATTTGTTGCTATAAACATTCTTTTTTTTTTTTTTTAGATTTCATTTATTTATTTTTTTTAGAGAGAGGGGAATGGAGGGAGAAACAGGGAGAGAAACATTGATTGGTTGCCTCTCGTACACACCCTGACCAGGGACCAAACCCATGACCCGGGCATGTGCCCTGATGGGGGAATGAACCAGCAATCTTTTACTTTGCGGGATGATGCCTAACCAACTAAGCCATACTGGTCAGGGCATGGTATGCATTCTAAAAAAAGCTTTCCAAGTTCTAGAAAAGAAATCCTGTGGAGGGCTGTTTAAGACTGTCATGAATATAGACAAATTTGTCAAGAATGAAAAGGTTTAGAAAATGAGGAACACAGGGTATGTTTTAATTTTTTAAATTCTTCTTTAACTTTAATTTTGTTCATAAAATTTTCTAGTTTCTTTGCAAAATCCTATGCATCTGTTGCTAGAGTTAGTTCTGTGTATTGGTGTTTTGATTCTCCTGAAAAAGATATCTTTAAAAGTTATATCTAATGTTTATTGCCTGAATATAAAATATAATTTCTACTATTATAACCAACTATAATATACTAATATTAATGTATTAAGAGTTATTAAGTCTAATAATTTATCATGTTATGTTGTCTATGTATATATCATTATTTTCTATGAATGACAGTTTTGATTCTTTTTAATGCTTATTCTCTTTATTTATTTTTCTTGCATTATTGCACTGGCTAGGACCTTCAATACACTATTGAAAGGAATGTTGATAAGAGCCATCTTTATCTTGTTTCTGATATCAAAGAAAAAGTTTTCAGGTCAAGGAAGTTCTCTGTTCCTAGTTTGCTAGAAGTGTGTGTGTATATATATACACACATATACATATATGTGCATAACTTATGTATTATTAAATGTTTTTTGGGGGGGCCAATATGGAGGCATAGGTAGACACACTGTGCCTCCTTGCACAACCCAGATAGGGACAACAACAATTTAGAAACAGAATAACAACCAGAACTGACAGAAAGTTGAACTGTATGGAAGTCGGACAACCAAGGAGTTAAAATAGACACGTTCATCCAGACTGATAGGAGGGGCAGAGTCAGGCAGCTGGGGTGCAGGTCAAGGAGCAGAGAGCAGAAAGCAGAGAGTGTTGGGACCAGATATGTAAGGCAACCAGGGTGCACAAGACCACAGCGGGCGGACCCTGGCCAAGGGGTGGCAACCAGCAGACCGAGCAAGGTGGTGATTACGAAGCAAGGCACTGTGCCCAACCCAGGATCTCAGCGCTGGAAAATGGAGCCTTGGGGCACTGATTGAAAACACCTGTGGGGGTTGACACACAGGGAGAGACTCCCAGCCTCACGGGAGAGGTCGTTGGAAGGTCCCACGGGTTGCACAACCCCACCCACACAGGAATTGGCACCAGAGGGACACAGTTTGCTTGGGGGAAGCCATGGAAGGGACTGAGGTCCCATAGAGAGCAGAGCAAGCACCATTGTTCCTTCTCAGACCCCACCCCCAATACAGCATCACAACCCAGCCACTGGGGTGCCCTGCCCTGGTAAACACCTAAGGCCCTGCCCCTCACTACAGGTGCTTGACAAGACCAAAAAAAACAGCAAAGAGTTGGCTCAAACAGAAGAAGAATTGAAAGCCCCAGAACACATTCTTCTAAGTGACCAAGAGATAGCCAACCTATGAGATGCACAGTTCAAAGCACAGGTGATCAGGAAGCTCACAGAATTGGTTGATTTTGGTTGCAAACTAGATGAAAAAATGAAGGCTACAATAAATGAAATGAAGGAGAATGAACAGGGAACCAATAGTGATGGAATGAAAGATGGGTCTCACATCAATGGAGTGGACCAGAAGGAAGAAAAAAACATGCAACCAGAAAAGAATGAAGAAATAAGAATTCAAAACAATGAGGAGAGGCTTAGGAACCTCCAGGACATCTTTAAACATTCCAACATCCGAATTATAGGGGTACCAGAAGGGGAAGAGGAAAAACAACAAGTGGAAAAGATATTTGAACAAATAATAAAGGAGAACTTCCCCAATATGGCAAAGGAAATAGACTTCCAGGAAGTCCAGGAAGCTCAGAGAGTCCTAAAGAAGTTGGACCCAAGGAGAAACACACCAAGACACATCATAATTACATTAGCCAAGGTAAAAATGAAGGAGAGAATC
>CM052541.1:57842877-57865389 GCA_028533065.1 Trachops cirrhosus
CTTTCATTTAGAATGGAAGGGCAGATCAAGTGCTTCTCAGATAAGGTCAAGTTCAAGGAGTTCATCATCACCAAGCCCTTATTATATGAAATGTTAAAGGGACTTACCTAAGAAAAAAGAAGATAAAAAACATTTACATTAAAATGACAGCAAACTCACAATTATTAACAACCACACCTAAAACAAAAGCAAAAATAAACTAAGCAAACAACTAGAACAGGAACAGAACCACAGAAATGGAGAACACATAGAGGGTTAGCAACAGGGGAGTGGGAGGAGGAGAGCAGAGGAAAAGGTACAGAGAATAAGTAGCATAGATGGTAGGTAGAAAATAGACAGGGGGAGGGCAGGAATAGTATGGGAAATGTGGAAGCTAAAGAATTTATGACCCATGGACATGAACTAGAGGAGGGGAATGTGGGTGGGAGAGTGTGTGCAGTGTGGAGGGGAATGAAGGGAGGGTAATGGGACAACTGTAATAGCATAATCAATAAAATATATTAAAAAATGTTTTTTTTTGTTTCTATGCTTACCTTTTTTATGTATCACCTCTGTTTTATGTCCTTTTTTTTTTCCTGAATAGTTTTTTTTTCTGACCCATCTGGCTTATTAATTCTCTCTTCAATTATTTCTAATCTCCCATTAAACCTACCATTGAATGTTTAATTTGGGTTCTTGTAGAATTCTATTTTGCTTTCAGTTTTAGAATGTCCATTTTGCTTTTTTCAAAATTTGGAATTTCCATGTTCATAGTTTTTAATTCCTTGCTTAGGCTCTGGCTGGTATAGCTCAGTGGACTGAATGAGGGCTTGAGACCCAAAGTGTCGCCTGTTCGATTCCCAGTCAGGGCACATGCCTTGGTTGCAGGCCGTGTCCCCAGTAGAGGGTGTACTAGAGGCAACCACACATTGATGTTTCACTCCCCCTCTTTCTCCCTCCCTTCCCCTCTCTCTAAAATTAAATAAAATCTTTAAAAAAATTTCTTGCTTAAAAATTTATGTTATATCTCTATGAACATAGTAACAATAGGGTTCTACAGTCTGTTTCTTATGACTCTTGGAAAATTTCTGATTTTTTTTTTCTGGTTCTAGCTCAAGCAGACTCCTGACAGTGCAGCCCTTCAAAATCCACGTTTCTTCCTTGATCTTTCCAAAGCAATGCTCTTCTCCTTACCAGTTGGTGTTCCCCAATGCTCACCTCTCAGTTTTTAAAAAAAGAATTGGTGATTTTGAGTAGCTACCTAAATTCCCAAGAGGAAATTCTCATTTGGTCCTTTAATTTTTTTACTATCTTGTTAGCTCTTTAAGAAGTTGTTATTACTATTTAAAAAATTGGCTAGTTATTGTTTGGTTGTTCAGCTGAAAGTTTGTCTTGAAATGACTAATCTATCAAAATTGATTTTATTTTCAAATAAATTTAACTATGTTTATTTTTTTAAACAAGTCAATTTAAATAAAAATGTTAATATCCACAGATTATCTGTGGATCTAGTTCATGAAGGAACACTCCAGCGGCTGACGTTTGTCAAACACTGATGTAATGGGTAGGCCTAGAGGTGCTGGTCAGACCAACTTGTTCATGCCTCGTCTAGATCACTTAGGAGCTTGTTAACCTCGAACAAGTTACTTAACTGTACCCCCTCAGCCCCTGCAAGCCTTTGTTTACTCATTTATATAACAGAGAAAGTAAAAGACCTTACTCACTGTATTGTAGTATGTATTAAATGAAGCCATGTGTATAAATCACATGGCATAGTCCCTGGAATTTAATAAACATCTCATAAATGTTATTTTTTTTTACTTGTGAGTCAGAAAGAAAAATGGTAATGGCATTTTTAGGTCAATAGTTATTCACCTTAATTATGATAAAACATTAACCTAATTTGGAACATTTTTTGGTAAAATGGCCATCATTTCTTCAAAGAAGTGTAGGGTTCTTGAGAGTAGTTCCCTAAATCCTCTAAAGGACGTTTTGCCTGAAATAGTCAGTCCTGCTGTGAATAGCCTTTCAGGTTATGTACTGCCCTACTTTAATCCCTGAAAATGGCACCACCCACTTGAGTTGTGCCCTGCATTCATTCTTCACAAATACTTGCAATAGCCCTGAGAATATTCTTAACACATTTGCAATATTAATTTGCAAAACATAATTGGACTGTTGTAATTAGTCTTAACAATTTTTTGCTTCTTGAATTCTAGGTTGTTCCCTGGCACTTTCTGTGTGGACTCGAAATCACTTAATATTCCCAGGCCTCAGTTTCTTTGTCTGTAAAAGATGAGAATTGGAATAAATTATCTTCATCTTTAATATTCAATGATTCACATGTAAAATGCAATTTTATATCTTAGTAGTGGATTTGCATCTTTCCATGAATTTCTAGTATTACCTGGCCTGTTTGAAATTTCTATATAGGTTGATAATAAACAGGAAGCATCATATTTTCTTTTTCCATTTGTTATGTTAACAAAACAAACATATTCTAAAACAAATGTGTGACCTTTAAAGTAATGAGGCTTAATCTGACTTAAAAAACCTTTCAAAAGTCTGTTCCAACACCATGACTATCTTTGTATAAATGACCATATTGGATGCCTACTTAGTTCACAGTATTTTGTATGGATGAAAAAAGATCTTACCAGCGATAATTGAAAGGCCATGGTGTGTGTCTGAATGGAGTTTCAGCTCACCTAACACAATACGTCATACTTAATCTTAAAGTTAGTTCAATGGTACAATTAGGCAGTTTTGAATTGAAACCCCATAAACTTCCCATGCCCCATCCTGGCCTGATAAGACTCTTGGAAAACTTCAAGTCATATAAGTAATTTACAACTAAATATCACTATTTTACATATTAACCTTTTTATTTAACCAAATCAATTTACCTTCTTTTTTTGACAAGTTAGGCTTTTTTTTTTTTTTAAGAAAACAGAAAGCTTGTTCAGGAATCGATAGATATAATGGTTATTCTTTGATCTGAGAGTAAATAGATGCTCAAGCCATACATAACCTTCTTTGGGTACCAACAAGTACTGCTGCTGAGGATTTACAGGGCGATTCTGCCTGCAACTTATACTGTGGGGAAAATGCTCACCATAGTATGAACTCTTTCAGTCATCGTGAGTACTGATGCTTTTCTAAAGTAATATTAATTTCTCCAGAGATTTTTCAATTTAAAATTTTCCCATCAAGAATCTTTTACAAAATACTTTGAATAAATATAACCAACTGCAACTCTGACTTCCAGCTGTCACCAAAAGTCTCTAAAGAATATACTTTGATTATTAAACTAGATTGACAGGGATTTGTGGAAAAAAAGACTAAAAAGCCACAGAACTGTTAAGCACCTTTGTTCACATCAATTCCCTAGTATGAAGTCACATAGAAGTGTTAATATCAAAAAGTTTTTTCTTTCTTTTTTTTAAGAAAGGAGAAACCTAATTACTACCTAGAAACTAATGGCATGGCTCCCAATTGTGCATACAGATGCTCTGAATGGAAACCTATTATATTGTCGAAATACAAACTATATAACAATTACAATTTAGTTATCTTCCTTCGTTTTTCAAAATACTTTGACATATATTTTTCTGTCATCAAAGCTATCTTATGAGAGAGGACAAATTATTATCCCTAAGCTACAGATAAGGACATGAGCCCCAGAAAATTGGCCTGCCAGAGTGATGTATATGGCGTTTGATTTGGGATTGGAAATCATTCTGCAGATTCTTAGCAATGCCATTTTCTAAAGACTACAGGATTACTTCGAGGGACTTAGGAATACAAGGAAAATGCTACTCAGAGAAAAGCAAGAAAGCATTCTTTCTTCGTTCTCCGTTCCCATGTTTCTTTCCCTAAACACTCACAACAAAGCAAAGTGAGTTGGCCTTGTTGTCCCCAGCCATGTAAGTATTTTGTGGCTACCTAGCTAACTAATTTTATAATTTATATAAATTCATTTGACTCTATTGACTTGCCCTTTTCTTGAAATCCTTTCATCCTTACTTATGAGATTCTTCTCTGTCCAGTTTTTCTTCTAGTCTTTGGCCACTGCTGAGACTCTCTTGTATTGCAGAAACAGTCTCCACATTGATTCCTCTAACACTAATCTTATAACCCCAAATCCATCTTCCCAACAGCCACCAGAAAAATCTACCTGAAACAAAACATCCTGCCAAGTTACTTCCCTACTTAAAACTTGTGGAGGGCTCCCCATGGACCCTGCAGTGGTTATCAAGACCACTATTTGCAACACATGTTCTATAATATCTCAGTTACTCTCCCCAAATAAAGTCCATAGAAAATACTATCAACCTAAACACATAACTTGAAAATAAAATCACTATCATATCCTATTTGCAACAAATGTTCTACAACATCTCAGTTACTCTCCCCAAATAAAGTCCATAGAAAATACTATCAACCTAAACACATAACTTGAAAATAAAATCACTATCATACCCTAACAATACTGTAAAAAGGAAGTACAGTAAACTAATTTAGCATAAAATAATATTTATTCCAGTGTTTAAATGTTTGGGTGTGACACCACCAGAAGCTACAATGGTCGGATGCTGGCACCTAAATGTGGAATCACAGAGCCTGTGATGGCCGCACATGCAGATGGATATACCCGTGTGTATTCACAACTCAAATCTATGAGCAGTGTTGTCATCAAGGATGTAATTTTCTAAAATAAAATGGAATAATATAACACTATCTTTTCATGTTGTCATGTAAACATGAATCACCTGAAGATCTCCTTTGACTTCACATTCTGGGGTGCAGTTTGAGATTATGATTTTCTAACCAGCTCCCATGTGATGCCTGTGCTGCTGGTCCACGGACCACATTTTGAATAGCCAGAGCCTAGACTAGGTGGATTTCATTTGTAACCAGAGGCTAATAGAATCTATGGATAGTGCAGGAAAATCTTAAAGTTCTGGCAAGACTTCATGAATTTTAGCATGAATCTATCCATTTAGCATCAATCTATATATTGGAGAATATACAAATGCTATCTTATGTAATATATTGCTATCCTGGAACACAGCATGGAGCAAGAGAGAAAACACTCTTCCCTTCTTTGAGAAAGAGTCAGTGATTGAGGGTGGAATCCTCTCCAAGGGACTTGTAATATTTAACAAGGGGTCCACTGGAGCAAGATAGATCCTGCCAAAACTATATTGATTCTATGATATTAGGCTATGTATCTATTCAGGTATTCAGGTACCTGAGACAAATGCATGAGAGATAATGACAGAGGGATGACATGGCATCTGAATCTTTTGAAACAGGGAGAAATGAGCATGACTCCTTTCTGTAAGGGACCCAGGGTCACTGTGGCACTGGAAGACTGGAGAGCTCTGCTTGGTAGCTCTAGAGTTTGCAAGCACCAGGTAATGGCTTTCAAAGAAAGCCACTGTAAGAGCTTCAGACATAGCGCATGCAAAGTTGAGATGGCAGCTTCTCCCCTGAGGTCTAAGAAAGAGCAAATGCCTACCAGACGTGAACTTGCCAGTATACCTGTTGATCCCTAGAAACATTTGAGGACATTTTAAAGGGGCTAAATTCCCATTGGAGAAGGTGAGTACCAGGAAGCAATAAAATTTGTATGCAAATCCTAATGTGACTTCATTTGAGGTCGATATTGAGATATCAATAGTAAACATAAATACTTTTTATTTACTGTTGATAATCATCAAATACCTCCTTCACTATTCTCTGTATCATGCCTATTATCACCATAACATATACTGTTTACAGATCTTCATCTCCCTTTAGTTTGACATAGTCTATATCAGCTTTGTTTGACTCCCCAAAACAATTTTCTTCATGATTTTATAAGACATTCATGTAGAAGTTTGCCACTCTAGAATCATAATTTGTGGTGGTGAAAGCAAATCTTTTCTTGACTCTTTGCTCAGAGCCAGTATTTACTTTTCACATTTTCTAGCCTCCTCCCAAGTCATGATTTCTGATTAGAAGAAAAAAATTAAGCTACCTCTTGTGTATCCAAGACTTCAGTTTCTGAGATAAGTTTTTAAGGTCCAAGAGATACATTCTGGATTTTATTATTTCATTCTTCCTCAAAGAATGAGCAGAAATGTGGGGATTGGTGTGCATGATTCTAGGCCAGCTCTCCTCAAACCTTGACTAGAATGTTGGTATCCCACATCAGAATTGCATTCCGCTGCCCCATTCTGCAGTAAGCACCAGGCATCCATTCCAGCATAGCACTACCCTTCCTACTCTCTGGGGTAGACCTGCAGCCCCTTCATTGGAAGATTTGCATCCACCCTGCCTGGGAAGGAGTTTCCTACATGACATATGGTGGAGGCATTATGGAGTGTCCTCTTTTTCTTATCTGTGTTAAAGATAAGAATGCTAAAGATTTGGTAGTGGTTGTGCTGGTTTTCTTTTTCACTTTAGTTCAAAGATGCTTCATTTCATTCATCCTTGACTATACTTCACATTCCATAAATGAGAAGCGTGGAAAGAAAGTACCAAAGCCTCATCCGTCAAGGAAACCAACTTGTATTTAGTACCCATATATTTGTCTCTACCCCTAGCACATGCTCTGCTTGTCCCTGAGATAGTTCCAAGGTCATTCGTAAGTCTGAAGTTGGGCTACAGCTCTTGGTTGCTCTCCCCAGAAATTTTCACTATAAATCACCTTATGAAAACCTCTTGGAATGCTGTATTTGTTCTTGTTAGCTAATTATTAGCTCAGAGCTCACTTATAATTGGTCCTGATATTAACCAGCTGAGTATTGGCCTAGATCTTTGGACTTGGATAGGAGGAAAGGGAATGGCAAAGAAGAATCAAATAAAACAAAGGATGATATAACTCAATTTTGGTAGGGAGGCCAAAAGGATATAAGATGCCTGAAATTTCCAACCTGAAATGTTTAGGGCAATAGAGAAAAGAGAAGAGCAATTTACTTTTGTGACAAAAATCACCAAGTTCATTTTTAAGGCATGTGGTTTATGTGATAGTTATACCCTTAAATAAAAATAGTAAGTAGTCAACATTTTATCTGATTTCAGTATAAGAAAATACATGTATTTCAAGCTACTCATATGCTGGTGAATTTATTATCTGAGAGATTTAGAAGAGTACATGTAAAACCCCAAAATAGTTTATTAACCTAAAAAATCTGCATCATTAATTCCATTAGTTGGTGAAAGTGAAGGTAATGATGATTATGCTGAAACAGGATAGATCAATTTCATGAAAGCAAGATGATGTGAATGTTTATGATGCTTGATTATTATAAGTACTAGGCAATTGTTTGTATAATTTTCTCTTATATGTCAGGAATCACATCCAACTTCAGTTGCTCATTTTTCCCAGGAGCTTTTTCTCCAGCATTCATCTATGACACATATAAACTATGAATGGAATTCAGAAACTGTCCTGTACTATAGTACACATTTGTGGCTTTTGTTCACAAATATGTCAGCTTTTACCTTTTATGAAAATACTGAGAGTGCTTTCTACAATAGGAAATGAACCCCCCATACAAAAGTGCCCATAGATATAGTCAACACATACATGTAATATATGTGCCAGAAAGATCTGTGCCAAAGAATTGATTTATACTTGTATTGTCATCAAGAAAATTGAGAAATCTGTCTTTCTGAATAGACTCTCCTGCTTGCTCACAAAAGCTACTTTTACATGGACAACCAAAAAATTGGTATCTATTGTCAAAACCTCTACAGTATTTCAAATTTACCTATGAATTGTTCTCTATATAGATATTTCTTAGGGGTAAGCTTTATCTAAGCCATTTCAGTATAGCTTTAGTGGCCAGAGTTATCAGGAGCAAAGCTTTACTCCTCATATGAAATAAAGTAATCCTTTCCTTGGCTATTTGCTTCAGTCCTAAATAACACAAGAGTTGCTTTCAGTCACCTCCTTTTTCTAGACCTGGTGTGAGCCCTTGCACAGAACAACACCCGCTTCCATAAGATACCACACCTACACAAGCCTCCTCAGTTGTTTCTTATGTCACTCCCATGAGGCTCTGTCATAAAATACGCAAGTAAAATAAAACAACGAGAATTTACAAATTACTTTAGTGAAGAATAAAAGTTAAGTATTAATATTCATCAAGTTGACATTAATATTTTGTTCTCAATAAACCTAAAATACCATCTTCACCTATGTCCTTAAAATTTTAATTGAAGAAACATATTTAAGTATTAAAAACTCAAGAATTTAATCATAAAACTTTGCAGTCTTATATCTAATGCTTGAAGATATGTCTAAAAATCACACTTACCAAAGAGAAAAAACTGATCTTGTGTCCCTTACAGAGAGTATCAGCTTAGGTTCTGCTTTGTTTTGTAATTTACTTTCCCTTTAATTTGGGTTACTTTCCAGGTGACTGAGAGGAAAGGTGACCCAGCCTGGATTTCACCTAAGGCAAAGCCCGAGCTTGTATGCAAGTAGTTTATTTTGTAAAGTGACCTCAAGGAAGAAAAGTTGGGGTTTTGAAATAGTCAGAATGTAAGGATGGAGAGCCATTGCCAGGATCTCTTATTTTGCTGATCCCCACTGTGGACACCACAGTGTTCACTCAGTCCACTGAGCCACACCACTGTCTCCCTTAGGTGTCTTTAGGTGGAGCATGTGCCTGTCCACCTGGGTACAGGTGCAACCACCACCTGTTGTCTTACAGTCAGCCCCTTTCACTCATTTTTGACACTTGCCTGGCCCCAGAAGATATTTGAATTTGTGCCTCTGCTGGAGACAGTGGTGAGCCATGGAAAGGCTTGAGGCAGTGGAGTAATCTGATCAGATTTTTTCATTATAAAAGGATTAGTCAGACTCCTGTGGAGGATGGACTGATGAGACATAAATCTGAAAGTGGGGAGCCCAGTTAGGAAATAATTCTCACAGTCTAGGAAAGAGATGATGGAAGTTTAACTGAACTTTGTAGCTTTGGGGCTGGAGGTGAGGTAAAGGAATCTAGACATACTAAGGAGATCTTAGTGGCAGAATGTGAAGACTAATGGAGAGGAAGAAGTCAAGAGTGGCTCTTGGTTTTGGGAGCTGGGTCATCTACGTGCATACAGGTTTTGAGTGAAGGATTGTGATTCTGGTTGGTTTTTTTTTTGCTATCTTTCATGAATTTTTATACTGTAGGTATCTCAACCTGCTTTTTAAAAATTTTTTTTTCAGTTATAGTGTACATTCACTTATTTTGTATTAGTGTCAGATGTATGTTTGGGTGTGGACTGAAAACCCAAAATATCAAGGGCTAAACAATAAAAAAAACGATGTACAGCACAGTGGTTAGTTTTTTAATGTGGTACTTTTAAAGGTCTGTGGGTAACTTAACAGGGAGTTGGATATGTGGATATGGTGCCATGCATCCGTGGGCTCTAAGCATATCCATAGTACTGGAGGCCCTACAGGTTGAGTGAAAAGGAAAGAACCATAAAGGAAACCCTGGGAACATCAGAGGATACTTACAGGAGGTGGATCCAGCAAACCATCAAAGATATGCAATTAGTGTAATTAATTCTGACATCTTACTGATTCTTTAAAGATTATATTTGCCTTTATTTTATCATGATTTAGAGACATTTTCTTGTTAATTTCACAGAATATATCTTAATTTAAATGCTAATGACAATAGTGTTCAAGGATCAGAGCCTCTCCTTATGTGATCCATAGAATGTGTATGACATAGAGGAATCACACGTGGAGAAATCTGAAATGCCATAACTCATCTGACTCCTATGAAAAGACAGAGTACTTTTAAATGTTAAAAATCTGCAAGACATTTGCACACAATGATGTATAGAATTATTGGTCAGTTCAATTACCTCTGATACGACAGAGAATTTTTATATTTCTAGCTGGTATTAATTATTTATAAGCAGGAAACTTGCGATAGAACATAGACTTCAAATACCTAATTCAAATTTCTAAATCTCTGAGTCTAAGTGGTAATTCTATTCACACCATCTTACTTTGTATGTTCTATTTAGTATGATTTTAAGGATTAGGACAGAGTCATCTCCTTGATTGAATAGTATGGAATTTTGTGTAAGGGGTCATAGCTAGTCCTTTGAGAAATATTTGCAGAATAAGTAATAAGAAGATGGGAAATCAGAAAAATGTATAAATGAGTTTCAGTGGAGTTGTCATTTAGAAGTAAAATGTTAAATCTTGAACATAAAACAAATGAACTCAAAATTACGCACATTGTTCTAGTGTTTATCTGCTCAGAACATGCATTTCAGAGGTTTACTCGGACTTGATGGAAACGAGTAAGATTTCCCATTTTCATGAACATGTTGTAATATCAGTATAGCATCCTGCCTCTTTCTTAGTATCTATTTGGAAAATTTTTAAGGTGATGGGATTTATCTTTTTGTGATTGCTTAGGGAGTAGATGTGTGTAACTTCCGTTAGGACTTTTGAGGATGATCTAGGTGAGGACCCTGTTCATTGATGTAATGGTCCCTTGATTTTACATTTTACCTTTTGTCTTCCCTTCACCTCTTTTTTTTTGTTGCCTTATTTTAAAGAAGATATTGCTGGGGGTTTTTTCTTTGTAAATGTTCTGACTGTTCTTTCTGAAAAAAAGCATTCAGGCAATGTGCACATATCAACCTACACTTTATCTAGTTTAGAATATTTATTGCTGAATAACATCCAAAGTGAAGGGGGTTCTGTTGATGATAATGGAAGTCACTTTCTTTTATGATTTTTCCCAGTTAATCTCCTCATGATCTCTGCTTGACTCCTTTTATTGGCCCCCTATATAGCTGAGATGTAATGGCTTTGTGTGAAGAGATTAAAAGTGCTGCCAAGTTCTTTAAATGATCTGTTGTTGATTCTCTTCTATATCTAGAAAGGACTTAACTGATGGGAAAATTTTTTTCTCAGTGAAGGTTTCCTATTTGGGTCCTATGAGTTAGGAAACCCATAAACTGTAATCACTTCTTATAACATTGTATAATCACTTTTCTTAATTCTTGTTCTCAGCAGTGGTCTCCATTTCATAGCTCCAAAAGTGTTTTATTCTCATTAAAAAAAAAAACTTTTCCAGTGGTTACTGATCTATGAGCATTTCTCTTGAGGTTCTGTTCATTAAAATAATAACTCTAAGGGAAACAGCAGAGCTTTGAGGTGTATGCCTATGCTAGTGTATACTTGTGAATTTAAGGATAGCTTACTCATGCTTATTTAATACACAACTCCCAATTTCTCTCTCTACACATCATACTACCCTAATTACAAGAAAGGATTCTAGATAACTCTTCTCTGTAATCCATTTCACTTTCATTAATTAGGCAATTGTCTTGTTAGGCAAATGTGCTAGGTATTTTATTTGTACTTCATTTTTAATTGTAGCCCAAGTAAAGAAGGCTCCAAATTGCAAAATCAAAAGTGGAGTCATTTCTGGGATTAGAGACTTTATGGAAAATTCCTGATACTGAAATTAAACTGAGGGCTCCACAGAAATTTGTCTTACTTTCTTACAGGATGTTGTAAGATCACAGCTATATTTAATAATGAATTTTATAGAGTACCTTCTATGAGTTTAACATTGTAGTGGATTTTATAAGTTACAAAATTGCATAGACAACCTCAGACTGCAAGAAACATATTCCAATTGGGAAGTAGGGTATGCATGTGAAATGATTAATAAGCAAAACCTTTTTAAAAAACATTGAAGTATAATTGACATACATTATGCTCATGTTAGGGTGTACAACATAATGACTTGTGCAAATACTGAGCAAAATAATTACCACAGGGAGTTTAGTTAAAATCCATCACCACATGTAATTATTTTTCTTGTGATGAGAACTTTTAAGATTTACTCTTAACAACTTTTAAATATGCAATACATTATTGTTTCCTATTGTTGCCATGCTGTATATTGTATCCCCAGGGTTTATAACTGGAAGTTTGTACCTTTTGACCCTCTTCACCCATTTCACCTACTCTCATCCCTTCACTTCTAGCAACCACCAATCTGTTCTCTGTGTCATGAATTCATTTTTTATGGTTGAATAATATTTTATTGTATATATGACACATCTATCCATTCATTTATTGATGGACATTTAGATTGTTTCCATGTCTTGCCTGCTGTAAATAATACTGCATTGTACATAGATGTACAGATACTGCTTTCAGAATGTGATTTTGTTTTCTTTAGATATATGCCCTGAAGTAGAATTACTGGATCATATGGTAATTCAATTTTTAATTTTCAGAGGAAACTCCCTCCTACTGTTTTCCATAGTACTGTGCCAATTTACATCACCACCAACAGTTCACAAGTGTTTCCTTTTCTCTACATCCTCCCCAACACTTGTTATCTCTTAATCTTTTTTGATGGTAGCCATTCTAACAGGTATGAGATATCTCTGCTTTTGATCTGCATTTCCCTGATGATTAGTGATGTTCAGCACCTTTTCATGTACCTGTTAACCATTTGTATGCCTTCTTTGATAAATGTTTTTCCAGGTTCTCTGCCTATTTTTAAATTTGATAATTTGCTTTTTCTCTATTGAGCTGTATGTGTTCTTTGCATATTTTGGATATTAACCCCTTATCAGATATGTAATTTGCACATTTTTTCCATTTGGTAGCTTGCCTTTTAATTTTGTTATTGGTTTCCTTTGCTGTGCAAAAGCTTTTTAGTTTGATGTAATCCCACTTGTTTATTTTTGCTTTTGTTGCCTGCACTTTTGTGTTAGATCCAAAATATTATCACCAAGACTGATGTTGAGTAGCTTGCCCTCTATGTTTTCTTCTAGAAGTTTTATGGTTTTATGAACAAAAGCTCTTTATATAGGATAACAAAGTGCTAAATATGTTTTAACACACACTGTTGAACATTTACTGTGTGTCAGGCACTGAGATAATTTTTATGGGAGATAAAAAAGAGAATAAGTCAATACCCTCTACCCACTGGGGGAAGATAGCTAACCTTTCTCAACATAACCTTTTACATTCATGAAGTATTTACCCTAAAGCAGAGTCTTAATGTATTTTGAAGTATTCTGTTGTCTTGCAGTCTAAAGCCTCCTTTCTTATGAATAGTTCAAAGCTGAGTTAAGGTCCTACCAGCTGTGTGAAACCATGATGATTTTAGCCTATCATGTTGATAAAAGGACAGAAAGGATGGGAGAAGAGATGGGCAGAAGGAAGTATCGTGTGTATAAGAAATTGTTCAGCCTAAAATTCCTACTGAAATTATAGAATTTCAGAAGTGACATGCTAGACGGCAGCCATCTGGACCCAAGGTTTAGAGACTAAAGAGGTATATGATTACTAATCTCAGTTTTAGACACTTATTTATCCATTCAAGAAATATTTATTGAGCCCTTTGGATGAGGCACTGTTCCAGGGGTAGGGTTAGAACAGTGAATAAGAAGGCCATGTCCCTGCTATCACAGAGCCTAAAGTCTAGTGAGAAACACAGACAAGAAAACATATCAATTGATTAATAATATAATGATTTTTCTAATTTCATTGAGGAATAGATGTATATCACTATATATTTAAGGTATACAGCATGATGGTTTGATTTACTTATATTGTGAAATGTAAACAATAAGTTAACATCCATCATCTCATATAGATAAAAGAAAAAGAAAAAATGTTCCTTGTGGTAAGAACTCTTAGGATAATATAATTTTATGTAGTGAAATGAAAATAAAGAAGATACATTAAAGAGTAGGGGGTTGGTAACTATTTTAGACACTATTCATGGATACAGGTTAGAGATGGAATAGACAAATGTTGGGTGAAATCATTAGGCAGGGGTCCCAATGCCCTTGAAGGACAGATGCGCAGGATTGCAAGCTTTCCAGGGAAAGGCCCAGGACAGAGATAAATATGGGTGTGTAGGAATGGGAGGAGAAAAAGAGGTAGAGCAGGAAGGGAAGGGCTAGCCTGTTTGCTTTGGATTATAATAAGGAATAAGGTTGTATATGAAGGGTCAAGTCCAAGCACACCTTATAAGATTCAGTCCTCTTTCTGATCAAGGTGGTGTCCAAATAAATAAATAGCCATAAAAGCCACTTGAAATAGTGGCCACTGCAGAGTCATTACTGACAGAATCTTGAGCAGGGGAGCAAACATATTTTAAAATTATTCTCATAGACAAATGTGTATAGAATGGGTTGAATCAAAGACACTGAATTCAGGAAATTCAGCTGAAAAGCATTGCAACAATTCAGGGATATGGTTAACATTTGTGTAGCACTTACGCTTTCTCATCTCATTTATTTATCTATTCAAAGATATTTGTTGAGCATCTGTTAGGTGCTAGGTAGTGTGTAAGGCACTGGAGATACCATGGTGAGCCAATCAAATATGGTCCCTGTCCTCACAGAGATTGCAGTCTAGTGAGGAAACAGACACTAGCCATGTAATCAGAAGAGTGAATGTCTAATTTCTAACTATAATAATTACCTTGAAAGAAAAGTTAACAGTGTTATGGGAGGAAACTGGGGGCTTTACCTCATGTAGGGTGGGTGTGTAAGGATTCTTTGATAGACATTGGAGCTAAAATTTAGAACTGAGTAAGTAATGATTAGGAAAAAAGGGAGGGAAAGCAAAGAGGAGTGAAAGAACATTCCAAGCTAAGAAAATAGCATGTACCACATTCATGTAGATCCTGCTCAGGCATCTGTAAGAATGCCAGTGCTCCTGGAACACAGAGGGTGAGTCTGCTGTTGTGATGGGGTTTTGAGTTGGTATGCAGACTTGGGCAGAGTCAACCTCGGAGGTCCACAACTGGGAGTTTAGACTCTACCCCACACATAGTAGAAGCTGTTAAAAGTATAGGCAGTGAGATGAGGATGTAGGCAGGGAATGAAACAAAAGTGGATGCAGCCTGCAACTTTGTATCATTAGAATGGGGGCCATGAAGATGGGGAGAAGTGAATGGGTCCAAGAGATAGTTGGAGGTATAGGCAACAGGACTTGGTATGAACTACATGTAGAGTGCCAGGAACAGGCAGTGATCGGATGGTCCCTGAGTTTCTGGCTTGTGCAAATTAATGGTGTTTTGAAAAGCAACCCTGCATGGTGTATGTCAATGTTATCCCATTTTACATTAATCTGAAGTTGTAAGTCGTGAAACAACATACTCCAGGGAGTACCATTAATAGGTCTCAAAGGTAGGACTCGAGCTCTGTTTTATGATTTCAAATCCTGGGTTCTCTCTTCAGTGCCATGCTTCTGGGTTGACTGCAGAAGGAATGCCAGTGGCTTAATGATGGAAAGACAATAGCTTTGGTCTTTATATCAGAGTCATAGAATCTTTCTCCCTCCCTTCCCCTCTCTCTAAAAATAAATTAATTAAAAAACAAATGTGTTATAGTAAATACATTTCTATAATGGTGAGATGCACTTTGATATTTTCTCTTCTATTCTCTTCTGTAAAAACTACTAGTTCCTATCCACAAAACTGGTTTCATTATCCACTAATGAGTTGTGACTCTCTGTTTGAAAAACTGATCTAGTCCTATACATTTTTTAAGGAAGATTTGAAGCCCAGAAATCTGATTTCCCTAGATCTCATAGTCAGCAGGCAAATAATTTCCTATTAGCCCCATTTTTCTGACTCTATTTATAGTTTGTCTTTGTTAGCTTCATAAATAAAATTGTAGGTTTCTAAATTTTGTCCCTTAGGAAAAATTATCTGTTGATAGTTTTCTGCTTCTTGACATTTAGTTTGTTTCTTTCTTTACCAGTGTTATTTTATACTGAGGTTAAGACTCTCTAGGACCCAATTAAATGCAATTTTATTTGAAAAGAAAAGGACATGAAACAGGTAATAGTGCATAATCTTTAAGATTGAGAAAGACTAATAAAAAGCCACAGAAAATGGAAAGCACTTATCAAAGAGAGGTGATAAAAATACGCTTATGAAGTCACCCAAGAAACCAAAGGGTGTTGTGAAACTAAGAGGAAAAACCAAATCTTTCTGTTAAGCAAAAATGCCAAGGAGAGAATAGAAAGCTTTAATAACATATGAAAAGTCATAGGAATGGTATTTCATGAGTGAAGTTTAAACATAAATGGAACATATAAGACTAAAAAAAGACATGGTTAGGTAATACTGAAGAATAGTGGGACATTGAGAAAGAATTTAATGGACCTATCTGTTAAAGATTTAATGAAATGAAAATTTGAAGTTTACTCAGCTGAACTGAATTTAGAAGCTTATAGGACAATGCAGAAAGAAGACAGAGAGGGATTCGCTTTCCACTTCTTTGTGCATGTCCTCCAACATTCTTAGAAAGCTGAATCAGTTGTTAAAATTCCTGACAAGGTCTCCTGGATAACTTCCCTGTCAGTCAGAGGTGGAGCACAGGGAAGCACAGAAACAGCTAGAACTGGGGAAAGTAAGATCCACAGTCCTGTGGTGGCAGGGTCAGAAAATGGTAGTATTTTGTTTGGTGAAGGTACCTTCCCCCGCCCACCCCTGAAGACAAGTCCAGCAGGGAGAAGGGGAAATATTGTTAATCTAACTTCCAAGTGTGGCCCCAGAGCCTTATTTGTACCTCCACCAACAAGTGCTTTTTTTTGAACACTTACTAAGTGCCAGATGCTCTGCTGTGCTCTGGACAGAGACTATGAATAAGACAAACTTGGTCTTTGCCCTAAAGTAGTTTGTAGCCAAGTGGGAGGTACAGCATGGTTTGATGCATGCTGTAATAGAAGAGAGCACCAAGGTGCCAGGGAGGAGAGAACAGACACCTGCCCTGGACATGGTGAGTTAGGTAAGGCTTCCAGAAGCTTAGACTTGAGTAAGATAGGTAGAGGTTGCCCAGATAAAGTGTGCAGAAGATAGCGTGCTTATTTCAAGGATTACATCACACCATGTGTTTAATGCCTTTATAAAGCATAGGCTGTCACACAAGAAACCCTCATAAATAGTGGTTTTTAATATTTTATTATTGTTGGTTATAGGCACTGGTCAGATGGTAGTTTTCCTATATGAAACAATACACGTGATATACTGTTTCCATAAATATGGCTGATAGAATTCAATATTAATATTTAATTGCCTATTATTATTGAACAGATCTGTAAAATACTGATGTTTCTCATTACAATTCATTTTGCTTGCAGAAGAAAACTTCAGAGCATATCATATATTGTGATTTCTCCATATAAGAAAAATGAAAAATAGAATCAGAATAATAGAATTTAAAAACATAGAAAAATGTGAAGGGAAATACAGTCAATATAGTGATAAATTTGCAAATGACAGATGGTTACTAGACTAAGTGTGGTGATACATTATAAGGTATATAAATACCAAATCACTATATTGCACATCTGAAACTAATATAATATTATATACAAACTATACTTAAATTAAAACAATTTTTTGAAAGAAACTATAGAAGTCAACCAGTCCAGTCCTTTCCATTAATACATGAGCAAGCTGTACAAAGTAACAAGGCTGTTGGCTAGTGGAGGAAGACAAAAAGACAGGTGTACTCACTAACAGTGGTTCCCCCACATCCTCAGTTTCAGTTTCACTTTCCGCAGTTTCCATTATCCACAGTCAAGTGTGATCCAAAAATATTAAGTGGGAAATTCCAGAAATAAAGAATTTATAAGTTTTAAATTGTGCACCATTCTTAGTAGTGTGATGAGGTCTTCTGTCCTGTGTCATCTGCCTGGGGCATGAGTCATCTGATTGTCCAGCATATCCATGCTGTATGACAAGTACAACACATTTTGAGAGAGATACCACATTCACATTACTTCATCACAGTATATTGTTAAAATCGTTCTGTTTTATTATTAGCTATGTTATTAATCTCTTACTGTGCCTAATTTATAAATTAAACTTTACCATAGGTTTGTACATATAGGAGAAAATAGCATACATAGTGTTTGGTACTATCTGTGACTTCAGGCATCCACGGGGGTCTTGGAGTGTATCCCCCACAGATAAGGAGACACCACTGTACCACATTGCCACGTTTGATAGAATTTTTTCAGAGCTCTCAACTGAGATGTAAAATTATGTTAATGTAGTTACCTTGTTGTTAATTTTCATTCTTACCTGTGAAGTTTTTATGGGTTTTGTTACTTGGTTTTCTAATATGTTATCCACTCTGAAAATATGTATGTTTTTAATTTCACTTGAGCCATTTTACTTTTACATTAAGAGCAAGGAATATATGTGATGCTACTAACCATTTTCATTTTAAACCCTTAATTTATTATTTGCAATAGATGAACATATTTTAAACTTTATTTGTTCTATGTTATGCTAAGGTTTCATTCAAAGCCTGAAGCTCTGGCAGAAATATTAAAATATTAACTAAAGACCTAGAAAAATGTCCTGTAGATAATCTAAATAATGCTTTCCTTATAACACATTCCTGACTGCCACTGTGGTAATGTTATTTTTTGGTTATTATTGCTACACAGTTATGTTCACATACTCTGTTTAAAGCTGTATAATTAGCAAACGCTTTCAGATAAAACCACTAAATTGTTCTTCTAGGCTGTTCTTCCTTTTTGCTCGCTGTTTGCTCAGAAGTCTGCTGTGCTTTAGCCTATTGTGCTGATATCGATTTCTTCGCCCACCTGCCAGCTTTCTTATTCTTGAACATTTCAAAAATACCATAATCGGTTGTCATTCTCTCCACATGGGAGCTAGCCAAATCCCCTGGCTGCCTCTGTGGGCTTCCATTGGATAAGGATTTGTCAATAGCACCCTTTCCCCACTAGAATGTTGACCGTGTATCCATTGTGCATTCTGAAAAGCCCCAGTTACTTTGCTGCCTGGATACTGATTGCTGCAGAGCCTGTTTCTTATCAAAATCTCACAACTCTAGCTACTTGGGATATAATGCTACTATATATAGCTACTTCAACAACCTTTTCCCCTTTTCTTGTGTTTTTTATGGGGGGGAGGGTCATAATTACAGGTGATTTTGTGAGTTATTGATTTTAGTCAAACTTCAAACCTCTAAGGGTCTCTGATCATTGTAATGATTCCAATTTGGTTTCTGAAGGCTGATGCCGACATGCCTGAGAGTTTCCTCCCCCAGCATTTCATATATAACTTGAGGGCTACAACCCATTGGCTTTGGTTGCTGAATTGGATTTGTTTCATTTTTGGTGTGTGCGCCCATTTCATTTGTTTTTATTTTTATTTTTTAATATGTTTTATTGTTATGCTATTACACTTGTCTCATTTTATCCCTCCCCTTTTTTCCCCTCCGCCCTACACCCTCCCTCCCACCAGCATTCCCCCACCTTAGTTCATGTCCATGAGTCGTATGTATAAGTTCTTTGCCTTCTCTGTTTCCTGTACTATTCTTAACCTCCCCCATCTATTTTTGTACCTACCATTTATGCTTCTTATTCCCTGCAGCTTTTCCCCATTTTATGCCTGAAAACCCTCACTGCTGATAACCCTCCATGTGATCTCTTTTTCTGTGATTCTGTTCTTGTAGTTGTTTGCTTAGTTTGTTTTAGTTTTTAGGTTCAGTTGTTGATAGTTGGGAGTTTGTTGTCATTTTACTGTTTGTATTTTTGATCATCTTCTTTTTCTTAGATAAGTCCCTTTAACATTTCATATAATAAGGGCTTGATGATGATGAACTCCTTTAACTTGACCTTATCTGAGAAGCACTTTATCTGCCCTTCCATTCTAAATGAAAGCTTTGCTGGATAGAGCAGTCTGGGATGTAGGTCCTTGCCTTTCATGACTTGGAATACTTCTTTCCAGCCCCTTCTTGCCTGTAAGGTCTCTTTTGAGAAATCAGCTGACAGTCTGATGGGAACTCCTTTGTAGGTGACTGTCTCCTTTTCTCTTGCTGCTTTTAAGATTCTCTCCTTAACTTTAATCTTGGGTCATGTAATTATGATGTGCCTTGGTGTGTGCTTCCTTGTGTCCATCTTCTTTGAGACTCTCTGAGTTTCCTGGACTTCCTGGAAATCTATTTCCTTTGCCAGATTGGAGAAGTTCTCCTTCATTATTTCTTTATATAAGTTTTCAATTTTTTGTTCTTCCTCTTCTGTTCTAGCACCCCTATAATTCGGATGTCAGAATTTTGAAATTTGTCCTGGAAGTTCCTAAGCCTCTCCTCATTTTTCTGAATTCTTGTTTCTTCATTTTATTGTGGTTGAATATTTATTTCTTCCTTCTGCTCCAAATTGTTGATTTGAGTCCTGGTTTCCTTCCCATCACTGCTGGCTCCCTGTACATTTTCCTTTATTTCACCTTGCATAGATTCCACTTTTCCTTTATTTTGTGACCATACTCAACTATTTCTGTGAGCATCCTGATTACCAGTGTTTTGAACTCTGCATCTGATATGTTGGCTATGTTTTCATCGCTTAGTCCTATTTTCGGAGTTTTGATCTGTTCTTTCTTTTGGGCCATATTTCTTTGGGCACACCTGTTATGTACTAAGGGAAAGAACCTTAAGTATTTGCCAGGACAAGGCAACCCACTTTGCTGCGTTATAGTGCTGTATGTGGGAAAGGAGTCTGAAAGGAAACAATGCTGCTTGCTTGGCTCTCAGCTGGCTTTCAGTCACTTCGCCTGCTACCTGCAAGCAAATGGGGCCCTTCTGGTGCTGATTCCTGGGTGGGTGGGTTTGTGTATGTTCTAGAACCCTGTGGGTCTCTCCAGTGAACTCTCCTTTGAGGCTGTGAGTTTCTCCTGCCACTACAACCAGCATAAGTTTTTACAGTCAGAGGTTTTGAGGCTTTATTTCCTCACACTAGAACCCTGGGTTGCACGGTCTGTCTCACTCCCAGTTGTTCCTCCAGGTTTATCTGCATACAAATGTAAGACCACCAAGTGTGCCAGCCGCCAATTTACCAAGAGTCGTCTCTGTCAGGGCTGCTGTCTCTGCCCCTCTTAATGGGGCAGTTTCTTTTTTAACTCTGTGGTTGTTGGTCTTCACTACAGTTTATTCTTCTGGGAGTTTTGGTTATTTTTTGTCTTTAAATCTGTTGTTGTCCTTCTTTTGGTTGTGTGAGGAAGCAAATTGTATCTACCTACACCTCCATCTTGGCCAAAAGTCTGCCATTTTAAAAAACAACCATAATCTTATCTTTTCTGGAGACAAGAAGCATCATTTAGACTTGCAAATGATAAGGAAGTATAAATTGGTGGATAAACTTGGTTATTCGAGTTTTATTGGTCTCGTGATTTTCTTGCTATATTTGCCTTTGGAAACAGAAATCTTTTCCAGTTACAGACATTTATTTATGTGTTGGCTTCTTTACATTATATAATATCACTTATGCAAATGTCATTTAATTATAATTCCCATAAGTGATTCTTAAATCAAAAAGTGAGAAGAGTAGTTCCAAAGCCCAAACCTCTTTCTATTGAAATTTATGGAAATAGTCTCAGTACTCAGAAAAGACAAATATATGCTATTTTTCTTTTTATTAGTTCACTGTTTCAAATCTTTCTTCCTACTGTCTGAGAACCTTGAGTCTACAGTATCTGATTATATAAATCTCTTTGGACATACGTTATACTTTATGTTTTTTTAAAACAAAAATTTTAGTGTGAAAACATTTAAACATACAAAAGCCAATCATCACTTAACTTCAACAATTATCATCAACTCATTAGTCAAATTTGTTTTATCTATACCTTTACTTACTCTTCTGTGTTTATAGGTTAATTAATGGTGAGCAAACCTCCAGACATACCATTTTATCTATTAGTATTTTAGTATATATCTCTAAATTGAAAAGGATTCTTTTAAAAAGTATAGCCATATTATAATGAACCCTAAAATCTTTAACAATATTTCCTAATAACATCAGCTAACTAATCAATATTGAAATCCTAATTGTTTTATAACTTCCTTTTACATTGGGTTAATTAATTAATTAATTAATTTTTTAATATAGTTTATTGATTATGCTATTACAGTTGTCCCATTTTTCCCCTTCACTCCCCTCCACCCTGCACACCCCCTCCCACCCACATCCCCCGCTTTTAGTTCATATCCATGTGTCATACCAGTTGTCAAATAAGTAACATATAAGTTCTTTAGCTTCTACATTTCCCATACTATTCTTGCCCTCCCCCTGTCTATTTTCCACCTACCAACTATGTTACTTATTCTCTGTACCTTTCCCTGCTCTCTCCTCCTCCCACTCCCCTGTTGCTTACCCTCCATGTGATCTCCATTTCTGTGGTTCTGTTCCTGTTCTAGTTGTTTGCTCAGTTTGTTTTTGTTTTAGGTGTGGTTGTTAATAACTGTGAGTTTGCTGTCTTTTTACTGTTCATATTTTTTATCTTCTTTTTCTTAGATAAGTCCCTTTAACATTTCATACAATAAGGGCTTGGTGATGATGAACTTCTTTAACTTGACCTTATCTGAGAAGCACTTGATCTGCCCTTCCATTCTAAATGAAAACTTTGCTGGATAGAGCAATCTGGGATGTAGGTCCTTGCCTTTCATGACTTGAAATACTTCTTTCCAGCCCCTTCTTGCCTGTAAGGT
>CM052541.1:57865889-57895342 GCA_028533065.1 Trachops cirrhosus
TGGATAATATAATTTTGATGTGCTTTGGTGTGTTCCTCCTTGGGTCCAACTTCTTTGGGATTCTCTGAGTTTCCTGGACTTCCTGGAAATCTATTTCCTTTGCCAGATTGGGGAAGTTCTTTATTATTTGTTCAAATAACTTTTCCACTTGTTGCTCTTCCTCTTCCCCTTCTGGTACCCCTATAATTCAGATGTTGGAACATTGAAAGATGTCCTGGAGGTTCCTAAGCCCCTCCTCATTTTTTTGAATTCTTGTTTCTTCATTCTTTTCTGTTTGGTTGTTTCTTTCTTCCTTCTGGTCCACTCCATTGATTTGAGCTCCAGTTTCCTTCCCATCACTATTGGTTCCCTGTACATTTTCCTTTATTTCACTTAGTGTAGCCTTCAT
Organism: Trachops cirrhosus; assembly: GCA_028533065.1. Taxonomy (NCBI): domain Eukaryota; kingdom Metazoa; phylum Chordata; class Mammalia; order Chiroptera; family Phyllostomidae; genus Trachops; species Trachops cirrhosus. The sequence continues at coordinate 57,866,278 of CM052541.1, forward strand.
TTGTTCATCTAATTTGTGACCAAATTCAACCAATTCTGTGAGCATCCTGATCCCCAGTGCTTTGAACTGTGCATCTGATAGGTTAGTTATCTTTTCGTCACTTAGTTGTATTATTTCTGGAACTTTGATCTGTTCTTTCGTTTGGGCCATTTTTTTTTTTGTCTTAAGGTGCCTGTTACATAGTGAGGTGTGGAGCCTTAGGTGTTTACCAGGGCGGGGCAACCCAGTTGCCATGTTGTAACGGTGTATGTGGGGAGGGGTCTGAGGGAACAATGGCACTTGCTCCGCTCTCTGTCAGATTTCAGTCATTACCCCACTTCCCCCAAGCAAACTGGATCCTTCTGGTGCTGATTCCTCTGTGAGTGGGTTTGTGTATGTTCTAAAACCCTGTGGGTCTCTCCAATGAACTCTCCTGTGAGGGTGGGCATCTCTCCTGGAATCTCAACCCCCAGAGGTATTTTTGATATGTGTTTTGAGGCTTTATTTCCCAGCGCTGGGACCCCGGGTTCTGTAGTCTGTCTTGCTCCCCAGTTTTGCTGCCCGAGTGTGGGAGCACCTGGTCCGCCAGCTGCCTTGTGCACTGCGCCCCTCCACAATCTGCCTCCTTGCTGGGTCTGCCTGCTGCCACCTGCACACCTGGAGTCCACCAACCACTGTCTGCACACCTGGGGTCCACCAACCAATACCTGCGCACCTGTGATCTGCCAGCTGCTGTTTTGCTGCAAGTCCTCTCCACCCAGCCATCCGACTCCGCCCCTCCTACCAGTCTGGATGAATGTTTCTTCTTTGACTCCTTGGTTGTTGGACTTCCATACAGTTCAATTTTCTGTCAGTTCTGGTTAATTTTTGTTTCTAAATTGTTGTTGTCCTTCTTTTGGTTGTATGAGGAGGCACAGTGTGTCTACCTATGCCTCCATCTTGGCTGGAAGTTTGTAAGTGTTTGTTTTTATTGTGTTAGTTTCATTGGTTTCTTGCTTATAAAGATAATATGTGTTTATTATAAAAATATCATTCAGCATAGGAAGACTTAATGAATAAATTTTTAGTCCTGGTCAGTGTGGCCCAGTTGGTTGGAGCATCATCCCATAAACCAAAAAGGTTGGTTCGATTCCCAGTCAGGATACATGCCTAGTTTGTGGGTTCATTCCCTGGTTGGGGTACATCAGGAAGGCAACCAGTCAATATTTCTCTCTCACATTAATGTTTCTCTCTCTCTCTCTTTCTCTCTCTCTCCCTTCCTTTCTTTCTAAAAGCAATGAAAAAGTGTCCTCGGGTGAGGATTAAAAAAATAATAAATTTCTAAAATTCCATGAAATGATGCTATTCAGAAATAGCCAATATATTATTCTGGTAAGCATCCTTCTAAATCTCTTTCTACGTGTATATACACGTAGATGATATTCATTTTAATGAGATCATACTGTAAATGCGGTTTTGCATCTAATAATATGTTATGCACATTTTCTATGCTAGTGAATGTGTAGATAAAAAGCAATGCTTTCCAATGGCAGTCATCGCATGAAGGTGCCATAGTTAATTTAAGCTGTCTTCTATTGCCAGACACTTAGACTCTTTCCAGTTTTTGTGTTTAAGCAGCACATTCCTGTGGGAACGGTTTTGTTCACCAGTCCAATCATCTTCTGAATAACTTTCTGAAAGTGGGTTGTGAGTCAAAGGTTATACATATTTTATATTGTGATATATATTTACATATTGCCCACTAACTGCTGTACCAGTTATACTTCTACCAACAACACCTGTCAGTACCCAAAAAGTTATTTTAAATCTCTTGAAAAAAGTTTTCATCCTCATTTGGACTCATTTTCCTTACTTATAAAATAAAGAGGATGAAATAATTATTGGTTCTTAAACTTTTTAAGATCTTAGGACCATTTGAGAATTTTTAAAAAGTGTTGAACAGAAACTGGAACTGTTGTTTCAGAAATATACACATGTGCAAAAACACAGAAATTTTCATACACTGTTCATGAGAATTCACAGATCATTTGAAGCCAATTCACAAAGTCTTTAGGATTTCACTCCGTGAATCTGGGTGAAGACTCTTTGAGGTGATTTTAAAGTTTAGTTCTCCTTTTAACACTGAACACACACACACATCTTACACACATATCACACTCATGTGCATACAGAAGTTTAATGTATATTTGGAAAAACTTTGACATTTGCTTGTTACAGAACCTAGTCTCATTGTGATCAGTGAAATCACTAGAATGTGTGTAGTTATTGAAATGAATTTCCGTTTACTGCAGGTTCTTCAATGGCGAGCCCAGCAGGAAGAGGTAGCAAAACTAGAAATGGAAATTTCTGCCAGAAGAAGAGAAAAGGAAGAGGAGAAAGAGAAACTGTGGAAGAGGAAGGAATTGTTGGAAAGAGAAGAGAAGAAAAAAAAGGTATAAATTTCACTATTACTGTGAATGTGTGAATGAATGTTTAGTTGCCTCGTTGAGCTTTGGTTAATCTTGGTGTTTGGCATGGAATTTTCATAGGCAGTTCTTAGGAAGATTCATAAGGTTCTGGTGGAGTTTTCCTTTAGTTTATAGGAGTTTTAAAGATTTGCAGACATGGAAGAGAACCCACTTTATTAATCTGCACAAGCATAGGTACTTGTGATTAAAAGAGATGCTATAGGTGAAGACAAGACAGGTTTCATGACTTGTTAAGCCTTGTACGAAGTATAGACATGGCAAAGACCAAGTCTACTGGGATAGCATTTTGGTTAACTTCAGTGCAGTAGATGATTGTCAAAAAATGTCTGTGTGAGAAAGCATTTTGAAAGATGGGACAGAGTCCTTTATCAGTTTGTAGATAAGCTGCTGGCTGACATTTGGCCTGACACCAAAAACAATAGCAACAGTAGCAACAATAACCACAACTAAAGAACAGTAATGGAAAGAATTATTAAGCTCTAAGCCAAATTCATGGTCAGTCTCTTGCCATTGTATAGGAAAAAGACATACATTTTATTGAAGTTCTTCTAAAAAATACTTCTTACATTTAGAAAGTATTTTTTAAAGTACAGAGAATGAAATAATAAATACATTACTATTCATCACCTAGCATTAAAATCGTTAATATTTTCATTCTGTTTCAGATTTATTAATTATACAGATAAAAGTAAAGTCTTCTTTTGTGGACGCATTCAGTAACATTTCCTTTCTTAGCTTCTCAAAGGCAGTCTCAATCATGAATTTTATTTCTCATTCTAGGCCATCTTTTGCTTTTAACATATTTCAGTGTGTAGTTTGTGAGTTTTAATTTTTTTCATGAACACTATCATACTGTATGATTCTTCAGATGTACATCTTCATTCAGCCTTATATTTTTGAGATATACCCATGTTTATAGACAGAGACCTAGTTCACTCCTGCTACATGGTGTTTCATTGTAGAACTAGGCTATCACACTACCACTTATTCCTTCTTTTAGTGGCTGACATTTAAGTTTCCAAGTTTTTGTTCTTGAATCCATGCTGTAGCAGCCGCTTCATACATGTCCACTGGGGAATGTGTACACGACTTTCTCTAGGGTGCACCTCAGAAGGGAATTACTATGTTGTAGGGTCTGTATGCTTTCAATTTCATAAGGTTTTTAAATTTTATTTTATAAGATATTATAACTTTTCTTTTTGACTTTTGCCAATCTGATAAATGTGAATAGTATCTCATTGTTTTAGATTAGATTCCCCTGACCACTTGTGAGATTAAAAATCTCCTCATGTTTATTGGGCAGTTTTCTTCACCTGTGAATTGCTTCTTCATACTTTTTGTCCATTTGTCTATTGTTTTCCTTAGTAATCTGTAGTTCTTTATACTTTCTGGATAGTGGCTCTTTTTGTTAGTTATATAGGTTGCAAATGTTTTCTTCCAATAGTCATTTGCCTTTACATTTTGTCTGTAGTGTCTGAGGTTTCATGGAAATTTAAAATGATCAAGTAATTGAAGTTATTAAGCTTTTCCTTTGTGAGCTGTGCTCTCCTTTATTAACTGTGACTTGGTAGTGAGACCATCTCAACAGAGAGCTTTTTTTATGCTTTCCTCTGCTAAGGGCCCTAGGCTTTTTATTGGCCCAGGACCAGTTGGTGTATCAACTTGGAGACCTGGGAACTGTGAAGGGAGCTGGAGTGGGTGCTGGCTTAGCACTGATGCACAGCCGCAGCCTGGGGTCTATAGCTGACCCCTTTACTCCTCTGGTCCCAAGCAGAAATTTAGCCCCCTTATCACTTTCCTTGGTGGTGGTCATAGTGTATGCAGCTCCCATTTTGTGTGTGGACAAGTCCTACATGACTTCTAGATCTCTATAAGCTTGGTTCTGGCTCCCGTGTGCAGAGGTCCCACAACTAATATTCCAGGCCTGTCCACCAACTTCTCAGACCTATCTCAGGTCCAGGTGTTCCCAAGAGTCCTTTGGCTTTGGCTCCCTCTCACTGCTCTGACTTTGAATTCTATTTATTTTTGGCCCTGGGACATTATTTGTGTGTGTGTGTGTGTTGTGTTACAGTTTGCCCAAAATTTTTATGTGTTTAAAATGGGAAAGGAGATTGCTATGTTTACTCAGACATACTCACCAGAGTTCTGGCTATTTTTACATATACTAACCAAAAATCTAGATTCTATTTGTTTTAGCTGTTTTATGTGTTGGTGACAGATTTTAGTACTTTAATGTGTAACATTAGGTTGGCAGAAAACCCCCTAAGGCAATTCCCCTGACTCGAGACTGGTTGCTTGGTCACGGTTTACTGTTTCACCTGCCTGGCTTTCTTGTCTCATAAGAGAGCAGAAATAAAGATAAGCTATGTATAAAACCCCACCTTAGGATTTCTGAACAAGACATACCTTTCTCCTACTTCTTCTCCCCAGTGATTTGTCTTTTATGGAATAATACTGTCTTTTTGTTGGAATAACATTTTGATTTGTATTCAGTGCCAAAGTCTACTTTGGTCAGTGCCCAGCTCCTTTCAAATCTACCTTTAACTTATTAGATCACTTTTTTCCTGTGCTTTAAAACTCTAGATGAACACAATACTCACAGTTTTTATGGTTTTATCCAAGACTGAAGGACAGTTTTGATTCATAAGCTGTTAGGTGATAATGGTAATATTTCAGAAGCATCTCTGTGCTTTTGAAATTATTGTCATGATAAAATCAAAAGATGATGCCTTTCTATAAATTATCCCTGGGAGCTATTGTAAGAAACAGAATTACTGGGGCTAGATGAACCTTAAAATGCTTGGTATGTAATATTGGTCCCAGCACCACTTTCTCACTAGATGTGGCTCTTCAGGTGACTTGTGTAACATAAAAATTGCTCTGCGTCACAGCGTTTTAGGAGGTTTTGTTGCTGCATGATGCCTGGAGTTCTATGGGGGTCCAAGGCAAGGGACGTTTCGGCCTTGCTCCCAAAATGGAGATTTCCACCAAGGCTCACATGAAGAAGAGACTTACCCCTTCTTTGGTGTAGCATGTCACAGTTCTCTTCAATTTTAGCCAACTTCTAATTCAGCATTGAAACCACCTATGTTGTATGATTGAGGGATGGGAAATATTTTCAGGAAAGTCACAATAACTCCACCAACCATGTGACCTTTGGCCTTACCTCAGAGATATTTCTGGGGAAGAATCTATCAATTTTGTGATATCTTAGCTTCAAGTGATGTCACACCAGTAAATACAAAAAAGAGAGAGTAGTAACCTTGACACTTGGGTGCTCCCCCTTGTCTTCAGGTGACTTGGCAAATACTCAGAATTATATTCATCCTGCCAATAATATGGGAAATGCAGAAACAGCCTAAAACAAAAGAGGGTAGGCTATCATCAACAGAATACAGGTTGGAGGGCTGGAACAGGGCTGCTTCTCAGAAGATTTCAAGAAGCTCTGTATTTGGGAGAGAATCCACAGTGCCGTCGCAGTTTAGATCAAGGCCATTCTCTCAGTGTGGGATCTGTGGGTTCTTGTGAGAGTGATTCATTATGGAATCATAAAGTCTCTTCTCCAGGGTTTCCTAATCTAATGATATACTGATCTAAAAAGCTATGGGTGTGGAAAAAAATGTCAACACAGAAGTATGATAAAAAACCAAATTCCCAGACTTTAAACTCTGCTTCTTTAGGATTGTCGGGACATAAAAGGGCCAATGAAGAACATTTGTGATAGGCAGGCTTCTAAGATGGTCCTGAGGTGTCCTGTTCCCATGAGGTACATGCCCAGTATGATACCATGGATTAGGTTATGTTATATGGCACAGACAACCTTGAGAAAAGGCGATTACCTGGGGGGGCTTCACCTAATTATGAGCCTCTTAAAAGCAAAGAGTTTTCTCTAGCTGCTCACAGGAGGGGTAGTCAGAGATTTGAAACATGAAAAGAATATGACCCACCACTGTTCATGGCTTAAAGATTGAGGAGACTACATGGTAAGGAATATGGGTGGCTTCCAGGAGTTGAGAGTGACCTTGACTGACAACAAGAGAGAAAATGAGAACCTATAACCCTACAGTCCTCTAACTGTAAGGAACTGAATTCTGCCACACATAAGAATGAGCTTGGAAGCAGATTTTTCTCTGAAGGGTCCAGGTGAGAACTCAGCTTTGTCGACACCTTGATTTCAGGCTTGTGATGCCACAAGCAGAGAGCCCAGCCACACCATGGTGGACTTCTGACTTAGAGGATTCTGAGCTAATGAGTGTTGTTTAAGCTACTACAGTTGTGGTAATTTGTTACACAACAATTTAAAAAAAACTAGTGTGGATTTTAGCACCTTGAAATAAAATGCTGCCAAAACAAATACCTAAATATATGGAAGTAGCTTTGGAATTGGGAACTGGGAAGCAGCTGGAAGAATTTTTAGGAGCATGCTTTTAAAAAGGCTAGAACACCTTGAAATATAGATGTTAGAAATGTGGCTGGTGAGGACTCAGAAGAAATCAGTGAACATATTATTGGAAACTTAGAGATAGGAGATTCACTGTTATGTGGTGGCAGAAAGTCTAGGGATATTCTGTACTGCAGTTAGGAGGAAAACACTCCTAAGTAATGAACGTCATACGTGATGAGCTAAACAGGACTTCTAGCAGTGTGTGTACTTTCTAGGTGATCTCAATCTATCCAGTATAATTTATGTGCCATCAATATGCTGACTAATACCAGTTAATATCTCCAGGCTAGACTACTTCCTTGAACTGCAAACTCACATATCCCACTGCTTCAGATCTGATATGCCCAAAATGTATTCTTGTTTTACCTTCTAAACCTACTCTTGGGTTGAGATTGTTGCTGACAGCATGCAATGGAGAAAAGGCTATGTGTGCTAATATAAAACCCTTTGTTATAACCTCAGAAAGATGAAAAGATCAGGGTATTCAGTCACATAAAAGACCCTTCCAGGAAATTAAGGATGTTTCTCCTAGATCTTCTAAAACTAGAGGGCCTTTAGGAAGTTTAAGGACAGTTTTTTCTCAGCTACCTAACAGGAAGCCAAAAGACAGAAGAGATTATCTCAAAAGTACCTGTGGGTGTGGCATTTGTCCAATTGGAGTGAATCCCTATAAATCCACAATGGCTGACTTGATTCTTAAGAAAATTTTGTTAGAATCACTAATTTCCAATAAAACAAAATTTCATTAGAAGCATTGACAGCTTGAACTGAAGGGACTGAGAAAGTATGAAGCAAAGGGAGACTCATGGACTACCAAATTCATTGGCAGAAAGCAGGCTGACATTCCTAATACTTCTGGCCTTGAATAAAACCCATGCATCTAGTCTCAGGAAGCACTTCTCTTCCCTCCCCATGACCTTACACATAGAAGAGTTAAGTCAGCTCCTGGTAAGGCATATTGACAGTAAGACTGTATGTATATAATCCCAAAGGTGTCACTAAAGATCCAAATAGAATAATCATTTATTCATTAATTCATTTATTCACTTGTTTAGTAAGTATGCCCAAGTGCCTTTAACATGACACATATTATACCCAGTCCTTCATGCAATTGCTATAGGTCACTTTACTCAAATAGAAATTGCCCCTTTTCTGGTATCGTTTTAAGGGGAAGTGTTTGCCTGTTCTGCCACAAAGATAATATGCAATTCTTGGTTAGGTCAGTAGACACTCTTAGTATTAATACAGAAGAATTTCTTTTAGCTTCAAACTTTATAAATAGAAAAAAGGGTTAACAGAGAAAAACTAAAAATATAAAATGGATTGAAGTAAGCATAACTACATACAATAAATTAAATGTACCTGTGTATATACATGGTATATACAAATGTATATTTCTATGTTTGCACACTGACACAAATAATTACTGTGTGACTCTCCTGCCCCTCTCAGTGGGGACTGATAAAGACCTTAGTTTGGGGTGGTTTACATTGTACCTTTGCCCTCGGTCATCCGTGCCTGGACCTCCTCCTCTCTTATTTCCTGGTCTTGAATCATCAGACCGTACTTTTGGCATCTATGCTCACACTGGCCCATGCTGGTATGAGCTTCCTAGTGTGAATGCTGTTATTCCAATAAATGTTATTAGTTTTGCCGCATTTGATGAAAATTTAGGCCTTAGAGTATAAACTTTTTGCACTGACTCCACTAAAGTTCATCAACTCTCTTTTTACTAATTTTTTTTTGTTTGGGCCTTTAATTGCTATTGTGTGGGTTTGTGCACCACAGGAACTGCAGGGTATGAAACTGTCCTCTGTAATTTCCTTCAAATGCCTGTGACTAATTGCCTTTCATTTCCAGTGAATGCCCCCCTGTTGCAGAGGGAAGACTACATAGATTTGGGGGATTCAGGTAGTGAGAAAAAGAACCTTTAAAATCAGAGCACTGCTTGAAAACATTGCCTGGCAGGAAGGACCCTCAGAAATAGCAACTTCTGGTCCAGATCCTGGTCTGTTTCTTCTAACTCCCTTTCCTTCATGTTGCTCATTCTCAACCTCGAGTAAAGGGGTGTTTGTTTGTGATGTGTGTGTGTGTGTGTGTGTGTAAGACAGAGAGAGAGATAGAGAGAGAGATATCTAACTGGATCCCATTTATATTAAAATGATTCAAGATATAAATATTGTCAATTTATGTAACACAACAAGGTATGTCCAAAAGTATCCAGCCACACACTATGAAAAATAGAGACATTTATTGAAGGAAATACAAGATATAAGCACATTCATTGTACATAGGACAATGATGCCTCAGTCCCCTTCAAATTAGGCACCTTGGGACCTCACACAGTTCTCCCAGCATCTCTTCCATTGTTCAAAACACTCTGTAACAAAGTCCCTCTGTTCATATATGTACTTTTTCCTAAAAGTGCTCATAAATAGATACATATATATGGATGACTACATCTATGAAATATCTGAGGTCTGGCCAGCAGTATCCAGCCATGTAATATGAAAAACAGAGACATTTATTGAAGATACAAGATACAAAAATCATTGTACATATGACAGTAACGACTCAGTCCCCTTCAAAGTAGGCATCTTGGGTCCTCACACAGTTCTTCCAATCACTATCAGCTGCCCCTTTGTCTTTTCCTGAATCTCATCAACAGTCTGAAATCTCTTTCCTTTCAAAGGTGATTTTAGTTTTAGGGAAAGCCAGAAGTCACAGGAAGCCAAATCTGGGCTGTAGGTGGCTGAGTTACCTGGGTGATATGATGTTTTGCCAAAAAACTCTGCATGAGATGTGATATATGAGCATTGTCATGATGAAATTCATGATCACCAGTTGCCCATAGCTGCAGACATTTTCATCATATTGCATCTCTCAACCAATGAAGAACACTGAGGTAGTGCTCCCTATTAATTTTTGGCCTGGAGGAGCATACTTGTGATGGACAACACCTTCCCAATCAAAAAACACAATTAACATCGTCTGGATCTTGCAGCGACTTTGCAGCACCTTCTTCAGGTGTGGAGAAACAGGCAACTTCCACTGAGACAAGTAGGCCTTCATTTCCAGGTCATAGCGGTAGACCCATGATTCATCTCTGATTATGACTTCTTGAGGAAATCTGGTTCATTGGTTTGATTCAGGTCACTAGGAATTGCAGCACAATGTTCCTTCTGCTCTGGTGACAGAGCTGTGGAATGAATTTTGCCACTACACGTTTCATGCAAGATCCTGCATTAAAATCTCAGACACAGTAGTATTTGGAATCCCCAGATCACCTTCTAGTTCTGGCACTGTCAGTGGCCAGGCTTTGTTGTTGCAGGCTTTCCAAAACATGGATCACTTTTAACAGATTCTCAACCATCTTTGAAGCATTTTTGCCACACTCTTATTTACACTGCACTCATTGCATCATCCCCAAAAGCCTTCTGAATCATCCAAATAGTTTCCACAGAGGAATGTTCAAGCTTAACACAAAATTTGGTGCAGATTTGTCGTTCTGCTCACTCAGTCATTTTGAATGAGGAAGCCACACAGTACACATGCTCACTCAAGGGCATCTACCACCCCCACTGACTAGTACAGTGAAGTCGTCATTATTCATGCATGTGCATCCCAGTCCATTCTCCTTGGCTGCCAGGTTACATCAATGTTGCACAAACCATTCTCATTATATTAACAATACTGGACTTTTTCCACACAGACCTCGTATATCACTGGGGACTAACTGAACTGTGAACACAAACAAAAACTCTGTGGCAGTATTTGGTAATTCAGGGACATACCGATGTCCTAAAATTGGTTTATCGAGCCTTTTTACATTTTCATAAAATGGAGAATATAGAACAGAAGAACTCTCATAGAGTGCTTGGACTCTGAGAACATGTATTCAAACGTCTCTGAACAGTTTGACCTTTGTTCTAACATCCACTCACCCAAATTGCTCACTTTTAATCATCCTCCTTGCAGAGGAACCACCTGCCACTAGAGCAGAGTATCCCCATCTGGCTGAGGACCAATCTGTTAAATTATCAATACTTCCTACCATCAGTTGTGAGGTTCTCTCAATTACTAACTCCTATAAATGTGACCTTGCAGTCAAAGTTTGACAGAGTGGTTTTCTTTTAATTACTGGTCTTTTTGCTTGAGAATCTGATGAAATACCCTAAACATGGTAGCTGTAACACCTAATGGGTAAATTAACTCTCAGATTTTATAATTGCCCAAAGCAGAAGATAATGTATATTTTATGTATAAATGATTCTAAAAACAATCAAGGGTTTCAGACTTTATTTTTCTGAATATTTAATATCATTACTCTGAATAATATTGTATAAGTAAAGAAATTAGTATAGAATGGGAAGTTTGATTGTTCAAAAGATCATATAATTTTTAAATATACATAATGTTCCTAGTTTCACTGTTAAAATCTGAAATGAACATTAAATAACCTTATTAATTAACTGATTCTAACCTTCTAATATGAGACTGACTGGAGAGTCAGCTCTCAGTACATGAGTCAATAGGTGGCAGAAAGGCAGATGGTAGTCCAAGGAGCTCACTTTCTGGTTTCAACTGTCTTTTAAAAGTGAAATTTCCATTAGAATTTCTTTTTAAAAAGTAGAAAAACTGATGATGGAATATTCCTACTCTTTGTCAGGACACAGTTTTTTATTTTGTTTTTATTTATTTATTTTTACTTAAAAAGTCAGATGGAGGGGAAAAAGGCCCCAGGTGATCAACAGCCAGGGATGTTTATTTTCCTGTAAAATGTTTCCCAATAAATACTTTTAAAAGAAAAGTCTTAAAAATTAACTTCAGGTGTCAATCTTGGGCTATATTTTCTGGCTAGGTCTTGATTATTTATGGTGATTGAATTTAACAGAGTGCTAGCTATGTGCAAGTCACTGTTGTAGTTCATTTTATCTTATTAATTACCCTAAGGGGTCTGTATTAATATGATCTTCATTTCATAAATGAAGGAACAGAGATATAAAGAGTGTACATAATTTCCCTAAAGTCATACAGCCGTTAAGAGGTACAGTGAGGACTTGAATCCAAGAAGGCTAAATCCATAGGTCATGATTTTAAACACTACATGTAGTGCTGCCCATATTATGATTGCTGTTAATTTTTATGATTAATCAATTTGGAGAAATCTTGGTTTCAGACTATTTGCATTAGGGTCATTTTCATGGCTTTAGTCTGGCCCTACTTTACTCAGGACCATTAAATAGATAGGTAATTAATAATTATAACACTTTAGTAGTCTGCTTATTAGGAGTATTTCTTTTATGTTCTATAGGTACACACAATTTCACCGTGTTTGTTTCCTTACTCATCTTAATATTCTCTAAGGATTTCTCTCCTTGGGTTAATGAACCACTATACCTAAACACTAAGAACCTGGATTATTATAGTTTGATCACAATTGAAGTATTAGTTATAAGATGTGTGTTATGAATGAATGGATTAAAAACACCTTGATTGCCTCTTTGGTGCTGTTCTTCTGTTAAATAGACTGAAGGAAATATGAACAATTTTGATGTGATTTTTTAAACCTATCAACATCTTACTTCACAAGAAGAGAATTTCTGTAGGCATCCAATATCACATCTACCAACCTATCAGAATCTGTCTGTACCCATTACAAAGGTCTGTACCTCCCTCCTATTACAATGCATGAATTAGGTATCTGAGCGCCTAAGTCCAGCCCCTTCATTTACATACTGTATCCTATTCCCTCTCTGCTATTCAAGTTCATCCCAATCTCTCTCCCTCCACCATTTCTCCCTTTTCTTCTACAAATCTTTCCTACTAACCTACAAATGTACCATGATGACTTCTATTAAAAAAAAATCCCTTGACCCCACACCCCCTTCCCTTAGGAAAATCGCACCATTCTATAGCTAACTTCTTTCTGCCCATTAACTTTTGACCCATGTTGTCCCTCCATTCAGCAAAGCTGTGTTTGCCAAGGCTTTCATTGCCCTCTGTGTTGCTAATTCCAGGAATCAGTTCTCAGGCCTTACCATACTTGGAAATTAAGCTCAAAGTGGTTCTGCCCTCTCCTTAGATAACTTGATATTTGGCTTCTAGCAAGTCAACTCTTTTTGTTCTTTTGTCTCACTGGTTTCTCACTGGTTTCTTTTTAAATAAACTTGGATAGATCATTCTCATCATTCTAAGTCTGGGAGTGGCCTGGGTGCTCAGTCCTCTAAATATGTATACTTTCTAGGTGATCTCAATCAGTCCAATATAATTTATATGCCATTTATATGCTAATACCAATGAATATCTCTGGTCTAGGCTTCGCTCTTGAACTCCAAACTCACACAACCCACTGCCTCAAATCTATTTTTCTTTTCCTTTCAAACCTGTTCCTTCCCCAGTATTTCTTTTCTCAACAAATGGAAACCTATTGTCACAGTGCTCAGGCCAAAAGCCTTGGTATTATTATCTTTGATTCTTATTCCCACCCTGCCCCCACAAACCCCATACCCATGACTTTACCCATTGTCATGCATAGAAGGCTCTACCTTTCAAATCAGAACTACCATATTTTGCTGTGTGTAATGTGCACCCTCATTTTTGTGCACAATTATATATGGGATTATTATACCCATGGTATATAATCATTATACCCATGCATAATGTGCATCCTTATTTTTCCCTCAAAAACTCGGGCAAAAAAGTTTGCATTATACATGGTGAATTATGGGCATTTTAATAACCTCTTAATCTTCTAATTAATTCCTCTGCCTCCTCCTTTTCCATTCCCACCCTTCCCCTCCACTGTATTTTCCACATAAGAGTCACAGTTATGTTTTTAAAAGTCACGTCAGATATGTCACTTGCTGCACTGCACTCAATATCTCTTGGATCTTGTATCCTACCACTTTTCCCTCATTCATCCTGCTCCAGCCATGCCAGCCTACTTCCTTCTCCTTGAACACCCTAGCAGGTGCATCCTTAGTCTTTTGCACTGGCTGTTTCCTCTGCCTGAAATTCTTCTCTCCCAAAGCCCCATAACTCACTCTTTTATCTCATTTTCTCATTCAGAGCCCCACTCAACCTAAATTACCAAACTTAAGATAGCATGCTCCTCCCCTGTTACTGTGTTCACTTACCCAACTTATTTTTTTCCCTTAGCATTCGTCATCCCCCTGACATGTGTCTGTTGACTGCCTTCTGTTCCTCTTCCAGAATATAAGCACCATAAAAAAGGAGGATATGTCTGTTTTCTTTGTTGTTTTATCTCCAGTGCCTGGCACAAGGCCCTCAGTAAATATAATTGGTTGAATGAATGAATTTAATGAACAAGTAGTATATAACTATTCATTGTTGTTGACATATAGAGGAAAATGTGCCAAAATAGGAGGCCCTAACAAGGTGTGTGACCTTGGGCAAGTTATGTAGGCTCTGTGAGATTTTGCCTCCTCAATTGTAAGATGAGGTATTTGGATTGAATAATTGCTAAAATCACTGCAGCTATAAGAAGTCATGAGTGAATGACTCTGAGGTTTGATTACTTTTCACTCTCCCTGACATTTCAGGCTGTAAAATACAACGTCCTCAGTATATATACTCCCTTCATAATGAATACTGAAAAGAGAGAAATTAAACAAGATTACAGACAAATTCATTTTAGTAATATCAACATATGACATAATCATTATGTAATATTTCAATGTGCCTGCTGAAAATAGACCTTACTCCTAAAGAAGACATAATAGTTATTTTTTAATCCACCTGGCATTTCAATTAAGAGGAAGATAACTAATGTGTTTATCTCATTTCTTGGCTCATCATGTTCTAAGGATCTAAGACTACATCACAGCAGGAAATAGCTATTACCCATTTGAGTAGGCAGCTTTGTTATGAAAAAGTGCTCACATAAGTGACCAAGTTAAACACATCTAAAACAGATTCATGTTATTGACTTATTCATATAGACATTAGCTACCTCCAAATAATTTATAATAAAAGGTATTATTAGTACCATCATGCTGAGTATCCTCCCTTTGGATCATATGTACTCTCCACTGTGCTCTGTGACAGGGAGTTGTCCTACATGGTTCCCTTACCCTTTGGCTTCTGGTTGGGCTCAGTCAAAGTGGAACATTGGAGATGAGAATGAGGGAGGACAGTGAAGTCGGGTGAATTGTTTCCCCAACTCCTTGCCTTGCAGAGTTGTGCTGACTAGCTGTATCCTCCACCAAAGGTCTCAGCTCCTGTCGGGTGGCCCTCCCCATACCACCTTCTCTGACTCTGGTCTGTGGCTGTGAAGTGGCCAGGCTACTAAATGACCCCTGTGATTGCCCTGCATTCCAACCCTCCTGTGTCATTGTCCCCTTATTACATTCTTCTGGATTTATCCTACTTTTGAGTGTGCCATCTGTTTCCTATTAAGAATCATTAAAATAGAAAATCAGTAAGAGAATGAGACACAAAAAATTAAGAGGATGAGAATACGGTTGTCAGCAAACCAAGACTAAAAAGGGGTGCTGTAATTGAACATGGTTAAAGTTAAAAGGAAGCATTTAGCTCTTATTTGCTAATAATAGACAACATCCCAGCTCATTGGGGGCTGGCAGCATGGATTGGGGGGAGGGAGGCAAACCATCCAGTGGATAACATTTTCAGTAGAAATTTTGCAGGAGTCTTAATCAACCCTCATATGATATTCCATCAGCCTTTAAAAGGCTTTTGGCCTGAAGTTAAATCATAGTTCTGTGAAACTTTTCTATAGAAAGTAAAAGTGATTCCACGTACAAGGTGATGAAAAGTGAAAGTGCTATATAAAAGGATATACAATATTCTTTTCATCTGACTAGATACAGGAATAGAGTTTAGAACATTCAGGAAGGAAAAATAATCACGTCCCTTAGATGTCCCTTCTAAATGTTGATTTTTCTTAACCGGACTTTTAAAAAGCATACTTTTGTAATTATAAAATGTTCTATGTTCATTGTGGACAGTTTGGAAAATACAAATGAACAATGAAATACAATCTTAAACTACTACCAAAAGGAAATTATTAACAATGTCCTTATATTCTTTTTTTGTGGTACAGGGACTTTGGCTTAACTATTGAATAGAATCATACTGCATACATTATTTTTAACCTAATTTTTCCACTTATCAGTATATTATATATATCTTCCCCTGTTTTCCTACCACATAGTGTTTGCACATAGTTTGCATAGTGTTTCATGGTGTGAAATATTGCATTTAAACAACTTCTTATTTTGGGGTGTTATATTATTTCCAATTTTTTTTACCATTTTAAAGCTATAATGGACATAACTGCATATAAATTTTTCCACATGCCCCTGCTTATTCTCAAATTTTATTTATTTCTTAATTCTTTTGCTAGTTTTTAAAAATAATTTTTATTTTTTAGTTACAGTAGACATAAAGTATTACATTAGTTTTAGGGGTACAATCCAGTGATTAGACATATATAGTTATGAAGTGATCATCCTGAGCAAACTACTGCCCGTCTGACACCATACATCATTATTACAGTATTATTGACTATATTCCCTATGCTGTTCTTTACATCTTCATGACTGTTATGTAACTACAAGTTTATATTTCTTAATCCCTTCACCTTTTTTCTTTTTTTTCTTTTCTTGCTAAATTTATTCTTTGGCATAATAATTTTCTTTTTTATTGTATTGTTTCCATTACCATTTAACCCCTTTATACCTGCCTCACTATCCCGCAATCACCACAATGTTGTCCATGTCCATAAGTCCTTTTTTCTTTTTGATGACTCCACCCCGTCATGGCCCCCATCACACCCACAAGAGCTGTCAACGTACTCTGTATCTATAATTCTGTCTCTATTTTGCTTGTTAGTTCAGTTTGTTCATTAGATTCTGCAAATGAGTGAAATCATGTGGTATTTGCCTTTCTCTGACTGGCTTATTTCACTTAGCTAATGTTCTCCAGGTCCACTCATGCTGTCACAAAATGTTCTCCAGGTCCACTCATGCTGTCACAAAGGGTAAAATTTTCTTTTCTTTTTATTTTTTATAGTTGAGAAGTGTTACACTATGTAAATGTCCCAAAGTTGTTTTATCCACTCATCTACTGATGGACACTTGGGTTGCTTCCCAGCTTAGCAATTGTAAGTAACACTGCAATGAATATAGTGGTGCTTATGTCCTTTCGAATCAGTGTTTTGTGTTTCTTCGAATAAATTCCCAGAAGTGGAATCACTGGTTCCTAAGGCCGTTCCCTTTTTAATTGTTTGAGGTATTTCCATACTGCTCTCCACAGTGGCTGCACAAATCTGCATTCCCAACAATTGGACATATATGTGCAGAAAAACAAAGCTAGACCACCTTCTTATACCACACACAAGAATAAATTCAAAATGGATTAATGACATAAATGTTAGACCTGAAACCATAAAAACCCTGGAAGGAAATATAGGTAGTAAATTCTTGGACATTGATCATAGCAATATTTTATCTGATATAGCTCCTCAAGCAAGGGAAACAAAAGAAAAAAATAAACAAATGAGACCAGCATCGAACTAAAAAATTTTTGCACAGCAAAGGAAATTATCAACAAAATAAAAAGACAACACACTGAATGAGAGAACATATTTGTCGATACATCTGATAAGGGGTTAATATCCAAAATTTATAAAGAACCTATAAAACTCAAAAAACAAGCAATCCAGTTAAAAATTGGCAAAGGACATGCATAGATACTTCTCCAAAGAGGACATACAGATGGCCAATAGACATATGAAAAGATGCTCAACATTGCTAATCATCAGAGAAATGAAAATTAAAACTACAGTGAGATGTCATCTCACACCTGTCAGAATGACTATCATCAGTAAATCAACAAACAACAAGTGCTGACAAGGTTGTGGAGAAAGGGGAACTCCTAAGATCTTTACCTTTTTTACCCATCCCCTCATGCTCCCTTCTACCTGGTAACATCAAAATATTCTCTGTATCGATGTGTCTGTTCCTATTCAGCTTGTTTGTTTATTTTGTTTTTTAGATTTCACATTTAAGTGAAATCATATGGCATTTTTCTTTCTCTGTCTGACTTACTTCACTCAGCACAATACTCTCTAGACCCATCCATGTTGTTGCAGATGGCAAGATTTCATTCCTTTTTTATGGTTGAGTCATATTCCACTGTAGATATGCACTGTTTCTTTTTTTTTTTTTTTTTACTTTTTTTAATTGATGTTTGAATACAATTGTCTCCATTTTTCCACCACTACTTTCCCCTGCCCGACCTGCACCTATCTCCCACCTTCAATCCCACCCTCCTTGGCTCTGTCCATGGATTCCTCATACATGTTCATTTACATCCCTTTCCTTTCTTTCCACATTATTTCCCTCTCCCTTCCCCTCTGGTTACTGTCAGTTTGTTGTCTATTTCAATGTCTCTGGTTATATTTTGCTTGCCAGTTTGTTTTGTTAATTAGGTTCCACTTATAGGTGAGATCATATGGTATTTGTCTTTCACCACCTGACTTGCTTCACTTAGCAAAATACTGTCCAGTTCCATCCATGTTGTCACAAAGGGTAGGAGCTCCTTCTTTTTTTCTGCTGCATAGTCCATTGTGTAAATGTACCATAGTTTATTGATCCACTCATTTACCGATGGACACCTAGGCTGCTTCCAGCACTTGGCTATTGTAAATTGTATGCACCATTTCTTTTTTATCCATTCATCTATTGATGGATGCTTAGGTTGCTTCCATATCTTGGCTATTGTAAATAATGCTTCAATGAACATATGAATGCATATATTGTTTTGATTTAGTGTTTTCATTTTTTCTCATCAATACCCGTAAGTGGAATTGCTGTGTCCTTCTTTGTTTCCTTCTTTGTTATAGCCTTAGTTTTAAAGTCTATTTTGTCTGGTATAAGTATTGCTACTCCAGCTTTTTTTGTTTCCATTTTTATGAAATATATTTTTTCAACCCTTTACTTTTACTTTATATGTATCTTTAGATCTGAAGTGAGTCTCTTATAGACAGCATATATAAGGGTCTTGTTTTCTTTTCCTTCCAGCCACCCTATTTCCTTTGATTAGAGCATTTAATCCACTTACATTTAAAGTGATTGTTAATAGATATATACTTATTTCCATTTTATTGTTCATATTTTTGATCTTCTTAAACAAGACCCTTTAACATGTCTTGTAATGTTGGTTTGATGGTGAACTCCTTTAGCTTTTTCTTGTCTGGGAAACTATCTGTCCTCTCATTGTAAATGATAGCTTTGCTGGGTAAAATAATCTTGGTTGTAGGTCCTTGGTTATCACTTTGAATATTTCTTGCCACTCCTTTCTGACCTGAAATGTTTTGTTGAGAAATCAACTGACAGTCTTACAGGAGCTCCCTTGTAGATAATTAACTGTTTTTCTCTTTCTGCTTTTAAGATTGTCTTATTGTCTTTAATCTTTGACAGTCTAATTATGATGATGTCTTGATGTGGGTTTCTTTGGGTTCATCTTGTTTAGGACTTTCTGTGATCCCTGGGCATTTGTGTCTTCTTCCTTTACCAGGTTAGGGAAGATTTTAGTCATTATTTCTTCAAATAGGTTCTCAATCCCTTGCTTTCTCTCTTCTCCTTCTGATACCCCTATGATGTAGATATTGTAATATTTGATGTTGCTCCTGAGGTCCCTTAATGCTAGTTATTTTCTTATTTATTCTTTCAAGAGTGTGACAATTTACTCTCTTACCAGTGGTCAATGTGCTTTTTAAATCAGGTTGGAGATTGGTGGCAAAAATGTTCAAGTTTAAGATACTGATTAACAGTTAAAATACAAATAGTTTGAATTGTGGACTGAATGGAGATACATTACTGTAAGTTCAAATAACCAGGCAGGGTAGTGACAAAAGTGTTTCTGTTTTGAAAACAAAAGACCTAGCTTTGATGTCTTACTGATGTACAGAGTTTTCGTATCCTCGCCCTTAAAGAATGCCCTGCTAAGTAATTCTCCTGGAACCAAATTTATTCAGAAGCTTCAGAAAGTCCTGGGTAATGCTCACAGAGATATCTAAACCATAAATTATAGAAGGGATAATATTGGGTGAAAGGTTTTGAGGATAGAAGTGACTGTGTCCATCTTTAGCACAATGTAGCCTCCATGGACAATATGATTTAGAGAAGTACCATGTCCCAATGCTCTGTTAGGATTAAATGCACCTCCACACCCACATGACTAAGTGAATTCAACCACTGATGGTCTATGACCTATCATTATTATCTTTCTGGATGCTTTATCAGTAGTTTGGGATTTATATCAGTTGATATAAGAAAACTATTGTGTGAAATGTTATCTTTCCATATTGTTCTTCACTATATTAGTTTGGCAAATGCATATCTTGCACTACTCATCTATAAGATGTGATACTAGATGGAAATAAATACTACTGTATAGGTAAGTTTCTTACCTTCCCGAAGTTCACACAAATGTGTGAAAAAATTATGTGTAGAAATATGGATGATTGTCAAATGATTGTATGGAAAGAAAAGTTATACTTCAATTGGTGGTGATTTTATGTGATCTAAATCAAACAAACAGAAAAATTTAGAGTTAAGTACTTTTTATCAAGAGATTCTGTTATGTTTCTATATGTAATAACACCACTTTTTTGTGGGTCAAAAAAGTATATATTCCAGGTCAAAAGTAGAAAGGAAATCTTTAAGATGTAAAAAGAAAATTAGCCAAGTGAATTAGAATCCAGAAAACATAAAAAATTCTTTGTCTCAGTGATGTATGAGGAAAGGGACTGGGTATTTTGAACTTTGTATATAACATATTTTGTGTATCTGGCTAAGGATTATGACCTCCTCCTAAATAAGTCACTAAAGCCATTGACATAATGATTGGGAGCAAGGTACAAAAGTCTATTTGTTCAAAGATTCAGTATTATACAGATTTCTTGAAATCATAGACCAAGCTGTCCTTCTAATAATGCTTTAGTACTAACTCTCTGCTTTCTCTGTGTAAACAAGAAATTCTTATGTCATGCTGAGTTATAATAATTCTTGGACTAAGGAATAAAAAATATAATTTAATGGTTGTATAATATTAGTCCAAGTTTTAAAAATTAAACTCTGATATACTCCAATACTATAAACATCATGTTTAATAGTGGTATTTTTAATGAGAAACAAATTATTTGAAAGATTACAAAAGTAAGATGGGACATAAAAATAATCTTAAACCAGTGAAAAGATAGCATAGCATTATTTTGGCTCATAAATCTAGATAGGGAACAGTTTCTTTAGTTTATTTATACTTTTACTGTCTTTACTTTGCCAAAATGAACAAAATGTGGAAATATGAAAGAGGAACATTTGATACAAATCAGAGATAATAGGAGAAGATGTGGGATAATGAGAGCCGGTATCAGTTTTCAGAAAAGCAAGCTTTCCCTAGAAACCTTAGCTGGAAGTCAAGAGAGAAGCTTTAAATTCAACTCTTATCACTTGCACTAACTTTCTGATCCCCCCATCAAGGATCACTCAAGAATTCTTAAAAAAAAAAAAACAATGTGTTTAGAATCTGTTTTAACAAATGTCGCAAAGGGCTAGTTAAATACACTTAGCCTTAACTTGGAGGCTTACAAAGCCAATAATTCTTGACACACACTTCCTGTTCCTATTAATTGACAAAAAGTGAATGGAACAGTCCTTAGGGAAATGCTTAGTTCAGACTTTATCATCCTGCAAATAAAATTGCTGGCCTGGTTCCCATTCACAACTTAGTTATTCTCGAACCAGAGACCAGAAGAAACTTCCACTCAGCTAACAATGATTAATTAAGCCCTATTGTGTCAGATATGATACAAGGTACTAGAGATACAAAAATGAATAATGTGGATCAATATGGAAAGTGCCATGCTAAGAATACATAATAATGCCTTAGAAGGAATACCTAGCTATGTCTGGAGAAAAGAGGGAGGGAGGAAGGCTGAGAAAGCTATGTTAAAATTGAGTCTTAAAAGATGGACAGGAGGGTTTTAGCCAGCAACAAGACAGAGAAGAGCTTGCCAGGCATATAGCAAATGCCTGAATGTATCAGTAACAATCCACTGGCTGAGGCTCATGAAAATAAATTAAGGAATACAAGATAGAACAAAGAATGGAAAATAATAAACCTTAATCAAAGGTCATTGGTATGACAACAATGGAGCTAACATTTTTACTGGAGGTTTCAGAGGAAGATTCAAGGAGGAGATGGCTTTTGTTCTGGGTTACAGGTAGAGTAAAATAGGCAAGTGGAAGAAGAAAATAAAGTTATTCTAGTGGATAAAAATATGCAAAAGGCAGATCAGCATGCAAGTGGATGGCCATTCTCTTTCTATCTACATTCTCACCCTAGAGACCTCATTCAGTTCTGTGATATCAAATACTATTGTAAGTAGATGTCTCCTTTATTTAGACCTCCAGGTCTGAATCATCCCTTGAGCCACCATCTATACCTTCACATGCTTATATGGAATCCTCACTTAAAGGTCTTACAGTTATCTCAACTGTTTAATGTTTCATACCAAGCTTCTGCTTGTCATTCTATTCCAAATCTGTTATTTTTCCAGTCTCCTATCTCAGTTAGTGGTACCATCATTCAACCAGTTGCTGTAGCATAAACCTAGGCATCATCCTTGATTCCATTTTCCTTCACCTTTATATCCAGTCCCTCAATGCACATGTGACTCCACTAAAAAAGCACATCTCCACTTTGAACACTTTGTTTCCAATGATTGATCTTAGCCTAGAGGCCAAGAAGCAATCTCACTTCATTTCCGGAGTCCAGCTGATCATTTTGCCTCATTCTCCTATCTGGTCTCCTTCTTTCTTCTTTGGTCCTCTATTATCCATTCATCATTTCAATAGCCAGAGTTATCTTTTAAAAATATCAGCAAGATCATGTCACTTCTTGCTTTAAACACTTCCATAGCTTTTCCTTGGTTCTAGAACTAAACCCTTGCCTAATATCTAGTCCCTATCTAGCTTGCAGATCTCACCTCCAATCTTAACTTACACCACCTGCTCCAGCTGCTTTGGCTTTTTCACAGCTCTGAACATGTGCAAGGTCTTTCCCCTCAGTGCTATCGCACCTAAAATTCTTATTCTGCCAGTGGGAAGATCTCCCTTCCTTTGTTCCCATGGTTGTGTCACTCATTCAAGTTTTCATCCAAATGTCATTAAAAAAATATGCCTTCTAATAGTCCTACTCACATTTTTCTAAATCAAAACCATACTTATTTCCTTCTTAGAACTCAAAGTGTAATATTTTGGGGTTTTTTGTCATTTCTCTCTCTTTCTAGAAAGTCCCAGCTCAATGATGAGCATAGCTGTTATTTCTCTTTAAACACCACATATCAAGTACATAGTACAGTATCTGGTTTAAAGCATGTGCTCAATAAATATGTGTTGAACAAATGAATGCCAAAGTTAATAATGTCTTAAGACTACAGATAAGGGTTGATAGAATCAAATACATGAACATATTATGTAAAATAAGGATTCTACATATACAAAATCCTTTTTACAAAAGGACCATTTGGTTTAATCCTTTGGATGTCATTGGTGAGAGTAGTAAAACTGGAGTGAAAGGCAGATGTCAGAGTATCATGGGTAAAGAATGAAATAGGAGATGTCGAGTTGGAGAACAGTAAGTATTATAAGACGCTTGACTGAAAAGGTAACAGTGAAGGGTGTGTTGCTGCATTCTTAGGAGTCTAAAAAAGTTATTTTAGATTTTAGTTAATGGGTGGGGTTTGTATATATTTTCATGCAAGGAAAAGGAAGCAGCAAAGACCAAAAGGCTAAAGATACAAAGTGGAGAGGGGTAGACTATGAAGTAAGGATATAGAGAAGATGGAGTTGGGGAATAGGACCTGGAGCCCAGGGGAGGGATAAGTCTTGTATACCTGGAAGGACATCTCTTCCTTTGAGGGGCAGGATATTAAGGAAGGTGTCTTTTAGTCTCCATTTCCTCCGATAAAAGTGAAGAAATAGAGGCTGGTATAGAGATTAACATAGTAAACAGATTTTAGAACACCACTATGAGTAATTGAGAAGCATTAACCCAGAATTCATAAAAGGAATGCTGATTGTCAATGAGGTTTCAGTTGAAACCATACTATGGTACCGGTTTCTATAGTTGTGTAATTCACTGGTCAATCAAATGTGTATTAGGTGTATACTATGTCCTATATACTTCAGTTGCTGTTGGAAGTGCCATGGTAAAAAAATTACAGTTTCTGCTGTCTAGGGGGGGAGAGAAACAAATATACTAATTAACAAAGCCTTGTGATGAGGGCTATACTAGAGGATCAATGACTCTAAATAAAGATTTCAGACCTGGAACTCTTCTTACTGAGAACAGAATCCTGGAGGAGGAGGCAGCTCACTGGAATGGAGGAAGTCGTGGAACTGAGATTTCCAGGTGGGGAGGGCAGTTAGGCAGATGCTGAAGTTGCCTATGAAGATGGAAGGGTTGTTTTGGACAACAGCTCTTGTGTGGCTGTGACTCACATACCTGAATGTTTGAGAGTGACCTGGAAACCCACACATGGCCAGTGATAAAGACAACTAGTGAGAACATCAAAGGAAGAAGGATTGTACATGAAAGGAGCAGTTAACAAGGAGGAAAATGACCAAACCATTTCCCAGTCTCTTGGCACATGGGTGTTGGAGTATGAACATCCTTCCAATTTTATTCAAAACTACATAGTAGTGTTCAGAAGGTTAAAGGAGTAGAGGATTTAACGTATGATGGCACAGAAGTTTCAGAGGGCCTAGTAGAAAGAACTGGGAAGGAGTAGAGACAGAGAGAACTGACTCATGATGCTGCAATAGCTGAGGATACCAGAGTCAAGAATGAAAATAACTGATATTGAGATGTCAGAAAGTCTCAGATGTGACATACTTCTAGGGTCTGCACAGGACAGAGCACCAAATGGTGTCAGTGATCTTAGGATACCAGCAGCCTTGGGTGGGTCCACTTGTAGTCAAAGGGTTGTTCGCAAAAGGCCCACTGAATTCTCTCCAAGGCCAATGCTGGAAGTAAGGAAACAATTTATTGGTCTGTTGTTCCCCAAAGAAACATGCTCTTTAACCTAATATCTGTTCTGATTCAAAATTTAGTTTTGAAGTAGCTTCAGTTTCTCTGATTATGAAAGAAATACATACTCACTGCAAACAATAAGGTAACACAGAGAAGTCTTAAGAATAAAATAAAGATCACTTATAAATTGCAGATGGAGAGAATATAGTCCCTGATAATAGTTCCATATTTGGCATGCCCTGGCATTTGTCAGTTAGGACTCTGAAATGCACCCTATCAGTCAGTTTTCTTTCTCTCCCTCTCCTATGCTCTCTTTCACTCCCCATCTTTGGTGCTGTTTTCTTTCTGGCTTCATCCCTGTTCTCCCCAAACTCTGATCTCAATCATTTCTGGAGTAGAATCACTGTAACTTGAGCTCATCCACTATTTCAGTAAGTGCTGCATGATTTCTCTCCTGTAGCTGCTGGGTCACAGGCTCTGCTGCAGAGATGCCGTGGCTGTGGCCATGGTGCTCTGGGTGCTTCTTCTGGTCCTCCAAGGGTCAGAAACCATGTTGCTAGGGCAAGTTCAAAAACCAGTTAGCTTTTCACTTCTAAAAAGAGAAAATGCCACATTGTGGGCAGGGCTAACCCATCCTCTACAACAGACCCTCTGTGGGGTACTATCATTCACCTGTGAGGTACTCTGTTTTTTACTAGCAAGACCTCTTGATCAGTCTCTTGATCCAGAAACAACAGGGCAGGCCAGAATGGTGAATGAGTGTCAAATAAACATTCATTTCAGTTGCGCATCAGTGGGACAACTCTGAAAAATGGTTTCAGCCCCCTGAAAACAGCATGTGCGTAATTCTGGTTTTCTCATTCTGCCTACAGAGAAAGAAAGAAAAACAAGCCTAGCAAGAATAATGCTTTTACCTTTTTGAGCTTGATAAATTTGTCCTTTATTTTACCACATAAGTCATAACTACTATATATCACAAGGCTGCTAATTTTTTCTTTTCTTCCTTCCTCCCACCTATCTCCTGCCACTTCCCCAGAAGCATAAAGCTTTCAACATCCTGCTGTCCATTAGCATAAATAAACTCATGCTTTTAAAGTAAAAATAGGTTAATGCTATATTTGTTAGAGATTACATTACCAGAAAAAGATAAAAATATTCTTGAGTAACAGGTAGATCATATACTTTAGGGAAATAACATGCTTTCATTGTGGTTCCCTGAAAGTCAATTCTCCTGGCCATAGATTAAAACCTTAAGGTCTCCGCACAAGTTACATTTCCACTTCAAAAACTGTTAAACCACACAGTTTCTCAGGACATGACCCTTCATGTTTTCATTTATTTTTCCTGTTGCAAATATACTATAAGCAGATCTAATAATGGAAAAAGATGAAGTGCCATTTAAATTCAATCTTTGCTATATGAACCAATGGGTAATGTTATTATAACTTTTCTCCTTGTTTTTATATCTCTGTTGTTAACTTAAATTTTATGTAACATTTATACAATAGATAAGAAAATACTGGGCTAAAAAAGAACAGAATTGGCAAGAAATGGAAATGAGAGATCTTCAGCGTCTAGAAGAACTGAAGAAATTAATGGCTGAACAGTCAGCAAAAGACAGAGAAAGGTAAAAGAAAAATTTAAATTGTGTGGTGATGGAGGTGGTGAATGGATCCTCTATCATGTGTTAGGATAAACACTATCAGTGGGGCATTTTTATACTTAAATTCACAAATATATTTATTGAAATACTTATATTCACAAATGGATAAGCTGATACTTAGAATGTATTTTAAACTTTCATATTTATATATGAATCACTAGTTTTTAATTTTGTTCCTTAGATAACTTCCTAGTTAAAACCCTTACAGAAGATTTCAAAGTATTTGCTTGCCCACTGTGTGCATGAAGTAATACTGGCTGCTGTTGTGACTAAAATATTTTGACCCAGAAAGAGGAAAGTATTATTCAGATAAGATGGGAGACCCACTTACTATGGCTGTAGCTGGGGTAAACAATATACAGTTATATGTGCTATATAGTATTCATTCTACTACACTCAATTTTTCTGTACCTATATAGAACACCCCCCCTGAATTTCCAAAGATAATGTTTATTTTATTTTATTTTTTAAATTTTTTTCTTTTAATGATTTTAGAGAGAGGAGAAAGGAGGTGGTAGGGAGAGAAACGAATGTGAGAGAGAAACATTGATCAGTTGCCTCTTGCATGTGCCCCACTGGGGACCAAACCCACAACCCAGGCATGTGTCCTGATGGGGAATTGAACCTTCTGGTTTGCAGGATGATATCCAACCAACAGAGCCACATCAGCCAGGGTAATAATTTTTTTTTTTTAGAACTGGAAGGGCCATTTATGATCAACTAACCCAGTTTCCTCATTTTATGAATAAGTACACAGAGAAATTAAAATTATTTATCCAACATTATTGTATCAGTCAGGGGAACTGAAGAGACAAAGACAATATAGTAATTTGAATGGGAAAAGCTTAAGATAAAGAATTATTCATTCTAACAGAAAAGCTGTTATATAAAAGTATAAAGAACATCCCAGGGATAAAGGAGGGCTCCCATGGCAGAAATAAATTTGGAAGTTTGTTTCCTATCCTTTTCGGTGGTTGGAATTCAGACCTTATTGTAGAAGGTGTGGCTGTGGCCCTCTGCCTGGTGGAGAAGTTCTTGGATGGTCTTAAGAAGATCTTGTGCACAGTCAGCAGGAGAGCAGGAAACACCCTACCAGGGTGCAGGAGGCCAAAGCTGGAAATCAGCCCGTGATATGCTTGCCAGACTCAGTGGGAATGGGACTATGGGAGTGCCTCTGAAAGCTGATGAGAAACTATGAGGGGCCATTGGAACTCCACAGGCACAAGCATCACTGGTGTCTGTCACACCTGCTGCTGGCAGCCATGTAGCAGGGGCAGGAAGGGTACATACTGGGACCAGGAAGAAAAGCTGCTTTCTTCTACAGCATCCCTCCAGCACTCTTTTCTGACATAACATTGTGTCAGCTGAAAGGAGAAATAATTACAGGGTTCAGCTCTATCTTCATAGAGCAGACAATGAAGGGTAGATTTGGAGCTGGGAGACAATAAACCAGTAACTGACAGTTATCTAGTGTTGCTAGCTCCTGAGTGAACTTTCACAAAAGATAAATTAAGGATAGTTTTTTCATTTCATAACATAAATCACAGTAAGTTTTCCTTATAGTTAGTCAATGTAAAAAAAGTTTTCCTAAAAACCAAAGGATGGTAGGATCAAGGGTGGGAAATGAGGATGTTGGAGTTGGGGGGAATGGTGGGGAGAAAATGGAGACAACTGTACTTGAACAACAATAAAAAAATGTGGGGGAAAAAAGTGCTAATTCTGTACTTCCTATCCAATTTTGCTGTGAACCTAAAGCTGCTCTAAAAAATAAAGCAATTTAAAAATTGTCCCTTAGACTTATTAATAACTTTGGAGGACATAATCATTTTTCACAGTGAGGTTCATTTGTATTGAGGAAGCTTCCTTTGTGAACTGTGGGACACTTATCTCAAACTCCAGTCGCAAGATTGCAGAGTGAATCTATAGAGTTTCACATAGATGCCAGGAAATTCCCAAGGATTTTCTGGATGAAATTCACATGATTTTTCAGGTACCTCAGGACTTTAAAGTAGAGTTTGCTCTATTGTATTAAAAAAAAAACAGTGAATATAACAAAGCCCAGGCTCAAAGCTAGGAGGTAAGACAGCCAGAGAGAAACCAATTAAACAAGCGCAAAACAAGATATAAATGGAAATCATAAGACAGGCTATGCCATGGGTCAGAGATGAAACACACACACAGCTAAATACTAAAGAACAAGGCAAAGGTGACTGGCCAAAAGGCTGATTGGATAGCCTGAAACTATGCTGGGGAAACAGAAGTGAGTCGCAGGAACTAGAGGGGGTGGAAAAAATGGAACAGATGTGAGGTCCCGGCAGTGAGAGGGACCTTCTAATTTAGTTTCTTCTAATTCTTTTTTTTTTTTTTTTTTAAATTTTTATTTTAGTTTATTCAGTACAGTTTCTATCCTTTATTCCCTTTCCA
>CM052541.1:57895842-57909935 GCA_028533065.1 Trachops cirrhosus
CAATTTGCGATCTCCTATTTTCATTTATGGCGTGATAATGTTGGCTCTTTGCTCTGTACCTACGTAAAATGACTCAGATTTTTTTTCCCTGGTTGTGGGAGAGTAGAATCTGCTGCATCCTACCACGCCGCCATCTTGGACCCCTAGTTTCTTCTAATTCTTCTAATAGAATCTCTCCTCATAGCCAGGGAGTTGAACCATTTTGCTCTTTTGCTTCCTGTCCCAGTAATTATCAAAATTAGCTGACTCAGAACTCCAGTTGAAAAGAAGAAAAGGAAAATCAGATTAATCTCAGGGGTGTCAAACTCATTTTCAGTGGGGGCCACGTCAGCCTCATGGTTGCCTTCAAAGGGCTGAATGTGATTTTAGGACTGTGTAAACGTAACTGCTCCTTAACACTTAAGCAAGAGCTCGGCTAGAAACAAGGTGCCAGGCCAGATGAAACAAGATGGAGGGCCGGACTTGGCCAGCCAGCCTTGTGTTGCCACCTGTGATCTACATTATGTAACAGGATAAAATAAGCACATTATAAACAGTAAAAAGATTACCAAGGACTAGGAACCAGAAGATGAGGGTTTTAGTGTTAAATTTTCCTGGAATAGTGTGTGACTTAGGGAAAGTCATTCCTTTAGCCCACCGGTGGCAAACACAAGGCCTGTGGGCTGAATCCGGCCCTCCACCTTGTTTCTACCTGGCAGCAGTGCCGAGCTCCTTTCCCCTAGTTACATTATACAGTCCTAAATTACATTTGGCCCTTTGAAGGCAACCGTGAGGCTGATGTGGCCCCCGGTGAAAATGAGTTTGACACCCCTGCTTTAACCTCTACAATGCTCTGTTTTGTCCTTTGTAAATTTGACCTGGATGACTTCTGTGGGCTAAGTGAATGATCCACTGTTAGGAGTTTATGATCTATATGTTCAACTCATGTGAAAGGTTGTAATTAAGATTATTATGAATCTCTGCCCTGGCTGGGTAGCTCATTTCGTTGGAGCATTGTCCCAATACGCCACGGCTGCAGGTGTGATCCCAGTCAGGGCACATGGGAGAATCAACCAATGAATTCATAAATAAATGTAACAGCAAATCTCTCTCCCTTGCTCTCTCTCTAAAATCAATACATAAAATATAAATTAAAGGAAAAGATTAATATGAATCCAATGTTTGCATGCCAGTGGAAAATCAGTAAGAAAGGCCATTAAAAAATCAGGATAATATATCAGGAAATAGTTCTCAGAATATTTTGGGTGATGTTGTAGATAAAAGCACAGTCCTCATTCTGTGATTTAGGGAAATGAAGTTCAACATGTAAAAATTGCTGGTAGCCTTCACTTCTGAACCAGAAGTTGTATTTTTTTGTAACCATCCTGAAACTAAAAAATTGGTTGACTGGTTAAAATGTTTTTCTCTACTATTGAAATACAATTCATAAATCTCATATCTGATATTATAATTGTAGGCACATTTTTCTCATGTCAGAATAAGAAGGCTTGCAACAGTTTCCAGATCTGTTAAAAACATGTATACATAGCCTCAAGGGTTTGGAAACTTCTGTTCTTTATTTTCTTTCCCTATATTTTAAATTCTAAGATAAAGTTTCTTGAAAATGATATTCATAAATTAACACATATATTAGGTTAAACCATAAGCAAATTACATTTTGTGGGTCAAAAATGGTTTAATTATTCATAATTTCATGTGGTTCAATGTATTTTTTTGAACTTATATTATTTATTAATTATATTTCCCTTCTCAGTCTATTATATTTTTTGGCTCTTATTATTTTATTGAAATTGTTGCCAAACTTTTAACTACCCTGCTAATTTCCTGATGCCCTATTTTCATTCTTCAACATGCCGTAGAGGTTAAGAGAGAAGGCCCTACTCTAGGTTCTCAACTTGAGAATCCTGGCTCTACCCTTTATAGCTGTGTGAACTTGGCTGTCATTTAACTTTTCTGAACTTCAGTTTATTCATTTGTTCAGTGAAGACATAAATAGTATCTACTTCATAGAATTGTTGAAAGAAATAAATAAGATATTGAATTAACATACTACCTGGAACCTAGTAAATATTCATTAAATATAAGTGATTACTAACAATCGACTTTTAAAAATAAGACCTCATTTTTTTACTTAAAATATTTAAGCATTTAAGATATTTTAGATATAACATATAATATGAAGACATTCTATAACAAAACATTAAAGTTCAATCAAAAGTGACCCTTAATCACTATCTCCATACAATCTCTTCTGTAGATATCATTTCTGTTATCACTATGTGTGTGTGTGTGTGTGTGTGTGTGTGTGTGTGTATCACCTGTATGTACCTACATAAAAATGAATTTAAGGACAACAAAAAAAACTATACATTTTAGAATAACATACCACTCTATTAGTGCTTTGGCTGCCATGGCTGGTGACTTAAACAATAGAAGTATATTTTCTCACTTTTCTGGAGGCTAGAAGTCCAAGATCAAGTTGCCAGTCCAGTTGGTTCCTGGCATAAGATGGGGAGAGAGAGGCAGCTAGCTCTTTATGTCTCTTCTTATAAGGGCACTAATCTCATTATGAAGGCACACCCTCATGACTTCATCTAAACCTAGGAATTTCCCAAAAGCCCTACCTGCAAATACAATTGCACTAGGCATAAGCACTTCAACATATCAATTTTGAAAGGACACATTCTATTTATAGCAGCCATTTGCGTAAAAAAAGTTATGTATGTATGAATTACCTACTTACTATTAACTATTATTATTGGTTGCTGTTGGCATATAAGGTTTTTGTACCAATTAGAAAAGCTGTTTCCTTCTGGTGACAAAGTGCATAGTGCCTCATTTGGAAGCAGTCAAATTAGAAAAAGAAAAACTCCACTTCTGAACCATGGCACATGGTTTACGAGTACAGCCAAGCTGGACATCATTCTTCATTTACACTCCTGGCTGGGCATCACTTTGACAAAGTACAAATTTCAAAATGATACATGGTGACCTTACAAATAGACCTACCTAACTGTTTTAAAATACTATACATATTGTCCATGTTTCTTCCAAAATTTAGCCATCTGGTATTTATTTCCATGAATGATAGGAGCTAAGTGTCTGACTTTTATTTTTTGGTCTAAATTGATAGCTAATTATCTAAACAATTATTTGATGATTTGCTCTCACCCACTGATTTGAAATGCCACCTTTATCATATATTACATTTCTAATTATGATTTTATATCCATACAGACTCTTGATTATATGAAATAAAAACTGATCTGTATTTATATTTTCACATGGATACCATGCTGTTTTAGCCATTCTGTTTGCTTATAAAACTCTCACTGTTTTTCTTTTCAAAAATATCTTAGTTATTATGTGAAATTTTATCTAAAAAATCCTGTTGATATTTTGCACTGAAATTTTGTTAAGGAGAACTGATATATATACCAAATTTAAGATCTAATCTATTATCATGCTTCCAGAATAACTCTTCAGTTCAAGCCTTCTCTTTAGAAAATTTCATAGCTTTTTTTCTGATGAAAGCTCAGATATTATTTTGGATAAGTAGAAACTGATAATCCAAAAAGCTAATTATAAATTTTCTTTAGTAGCTATGTCAGAAAAAGTGTATGAAATAGGAAGTGGCAGTGGGGATGAGAAACTAGAGATGCTTATGAAGTACTTAGATTAGGTAAGAGATGGTGGCTCATTTCATTAGAGATGGGGCTGGAGAGAAGACAGAGAAAGAAGCATGCTCCTGAACATTACCGAGCTTTTCTCCTGTCCTTTGGGTTGAAAGCTCTAGTTGTTTTGTTTTCAGTCTCTTTTATTTTCTAATAAATTCATTCAATTATAGGTTTTTCTATATATATATATTTGGCTACATTATACAAGGTTTGAAATATGTTTTTATTGTCTAGTTACTAAATGTTTACATTTCATTTTTAATATCCTAACAATAAATTGATAGATACTGGGGTGCTTGCTAAAGGCAAGATAGCTGATAGTTATCATTTTCTACTTTTCTACTTCCCATGTCATTTCATAAAAATGTGCGCAAATTCAGCTTGCTTATAGGAGGTTACTAATACTGCTACTTTTAACAGTAAAAACCTTTTTGTTGAAGAATAACTCATTTCATAAATTCCCACTTTAAGTGTGCAATTAAATGATTTTTAGTAAGTTTACATAGTTGTACAACCATTGATATAGCCCAGTTTTAGATCGTTATGTCACCCCAAAATAAGCACTTAGGCCCATTTGTATTAATTCCCACTCCCAGCCCCAATGACCACTGATGTATTTTTTTCTGCATAGTTTTGCCTTTTCTGGACATTTTATATAAATGTGATGCATCTGGGTTCTTTCCCTTAGCATTAAGTTTTATCCTGTTAGGAGAGATAACTATTAATGTATGCAAGATGATAAAAAATGGGTTCCAAATTTATATAAAGCATGATATCAATTCTATAAGACACTTTCATTTGTACCAAGGTCAACTATTCACTCACACCACTCCCAAATGTGTGGAAAATAGTAACTGATCCCAACTTCTTTATGAACCCTCTTCTTCAGGGAAAGATAGAAACTTTTTAATTTAAGGTATCTCAAACTCTTTCATTCTGGATTATCTTTATTTCTTTGGGCAGTACAAACTCTCTCGTGGAGAGAGCTCCTCCAATGGAAGGGTGGGGTAGCGGGGAGCCTGCAGGCTCTAATGCCCTCAGGGTCCTCATTACCCTCTGAGATTGCACTTCATCCATTCACCTCCCCAGGGTACAAGGCAGCACTATCCAATAGAAATGTTATTTGAATCACATATATAATTTAAAATTTTCTAGTAGCTACATTTAAAGATGTAAAACATAAAAGGTGAAATTGACTTTGGTAATAAATTTTATTTAACCCAATATATCCAGAAACATTATCATTTCAGTATGCTATCAATATAAAATTATTGAGACATTTTACATTCTCTTTTCATATGAAGTCTTTGAAATCTGCTGTATGTTTTACACTTTCAGCACATTTCAGTTTGGAGTAGTCACACACCAAGTGCAGAATAACCTGATGTGGTTAATGGTACCCTGCTGGTCAGTGGAGGTGTGCAGGAAAGCTTAGCAGCCTCCTGGCAATGGAGGGTTGAGTGGGTGGTCTGCCTGCAGATTCTGACTCCCTTATAGAGTTGACATCATGTTGTATATAAACTTTGAACCCTGCTATTTTCCTTACCCTGCATCTTTCAAGGTCTTCACTACCCTTACCAGGATGTCCTTGGTATCTCTTGTATGGGGCATGGATTTGGTCCTTATGCAATTCACTGGTAACATAACTGGACCAACTTAGTCATAGGTTTTGGGCCTACACCTGCTGCTGGCACCTTGCCGTTGCTTCTGGTCCTGATGTCCTCCCCTCCGGGTCTTGCTATCTTTGGTTTTCCCAGCATGTGCTTCCAAGAAGACCTTGCGCAGGCTGTAAGAAACAAATGTTTTCTCATATCATCTCTAAATGCTTCCCTCTGTTCCTGTGTCATACTGGACAGAATGCCATATGGAATGCAGGGCTTTCCTGAGAGGCATTTTATACCAGGAAAGTGGGGAACCAGCCCCATGTTCTTGGATGCTTTCATAAGCTATCTCAGTATTTCTGCTTAGCCCCCAGACATCACAGTTTGACCCACTAAGGGGTAGAAAGTGATAGAGCTGATGTATGAGAGCTTTACTACTTCTCTTTTCCATACCAGCGGAAGGCCAAAGGGCAATAAGATTTCCAGGAGAAATAATATGGATGAAGTTAATATTTTCAAAATATTCTTCCTGTGATATCTATGCAAAGAAAAAGTCTGGAAAGAAACATAACCCTATGATAACAGTTTTTGTCTCTAGGTAATAAAATGAAAGATTGTTTTGATTTTCTTCTTTATATTTCTGTATTTTCCAAAATTTCCACAATGCGTGTACATTTGTGATAATAAGAAAAACCCATAGTAGTTTTAAAAATAATAAATAAAACATACTTTTCCATTTTCATTGGTTGTTTGTGTGCTTCAAACTGGTGGGCAAAGTGGAAAGTAATGTGCAATGTATAGAAGTGAATATACTAATCCAAATACAAGAGTGTTAAATAGAAGATATCATTTTCAGGTAACAGAGATCATCTTCAAAATAGACATAAGGGCATATACTCCTGTTTTATTTTTTTTTACCACAATGTTTATACTTTGTATCATCTACTTTCTCTAATTCTACATTTCAGGTCCTTTTTTAGACATCCAACCTCCTTGTCATTTTACTTCCTCATGGCTTTCTTTCCAAAGCCTCTTTTCCCACCCTCAGCTGGAAGCTAACCTCTCTTCCTTTGCGTATGGTGGTTCTCTCTTTCCTGCAGGGCTCTGAATGCACTAGCTCCCCATAGCCTTCCCATTGGGGCCTGATGGGGTCAATGCTGCAGCCATAGTCACTTCAGTGCAGAGCTCTGTGAGCTGCGATGGCTCTGTGGTGTTTATGTTTCTTTTGTTTGTGGGTAATTTTAAATATATATACAGGATGGGGCAAAAGTTGGTTTACAGTTGTGAGTGTGCAAAACCCAGGTTATTCTTGTGTTATTATTTATTGTATTATTTTCCACACAAACAACTATAAACCTGTTTTTTTTACTGAGTATTCTTTATGTGAGATACACAGAGGGAGGAGTAGAAAACAAGCACACATAATGGTCATATCTCATTTTCCCTATCTTTTCTTAGCATCACTGCTTCCCATTGCCATCCAAAGTTGCAGAGTAAACAGGCAGAAATTAGATCACCCTTCTGAGCAAAGAGGCCTCTCTCTTATCATTATAACATTTTATAAATGCTTGCTAAAATATTCAATCTGTAACTTTTCTGAAGTTCAACTCTCTTGCAGCAAACATGGGCACTCCTTTCTCTGTTCAATGATTGTTTTTACAAGGATGGATATAGTTGTGTCATTTCAGTTATATTAATTGCTGTTCCTTGTAATTAAATAGTCTGCCTTCCATTTACCTCCTTTATAATAATTTTAATATATTAAAACAATTTTAAACTATGTACTGTACATAATCATTTTAAAGATTTCTAAAAGCAGATTTACTTGGCCAAGAAGTTCCTTTGGATATCATTTCATAGCCAGAAAACTGAATAAAGTTGAGCATAACCAACAAAAGGAAGGGATGGGTTCTTAAGAACATTATTGACCAATGTTAATGTAATATTTGAGCAGTACTTCCATTTCAATAGAATCACCTGGGAGCATTCTGAAGTCCTGATGCCCAGGCCAGTCCCCAACCAAGTCAATCAGAATCTCCGGCAACAGTTTTTGAAAATCATCAGGGAATTCTGAAGTTCAGTGAAGTTTGAGAATGAGTATACTTGAGTTCTTTGCATATTTTCTGAAGTATGGGCTCCAAATCACCTATAAAATTCTTGACAAGATCCCACTTTTTGTAGAAGTGCCCCTTATTTCTCTTTTCTTAGTGCTACATCCTCACTGAAATAGTTCAGGTAAGTTGTGTAAGTGAAAGTTCACATTCATGGAAGAAATCCTCCGCAAGGACAAACCTTGGGCATTTCTCTCCAAGCAGGTGTGTGCGCGCATGCATTTAATGGAGAAAGCATTGTTTTCTATTGTAACAAACACTAGTTTTTAGTCATTCTCTTCCAAAAGAAGAGAATTTTTCTATGTTGTCAGATAATCAATATTTGAAGTTTAAGATGGTGATGACCATTTGGAAAGGAAGAAACTAGAACTGGCTGCCTTCCTAATACTAAATTGACTTTGTTAATCTACTGAATATTTTGGGGTGCTTGCCAACAGCACCGGAATTGACAGTTATAGCATTTTCTAAGTAGTAACACCAGATGTTTCCCTCTCTTTTCTTAACAATATGCAAAACACAGCATGTTGTACTGGAAGACCTTAAGTGTGTTTAAAGTGGGTTCATAGTCTAATCTTTGAGGGTTTTAAAGAGTATGCTTAGTAAAGTGACATTAACAGAGACTTTACAAACATTTGTTATGTTTTTCCCTCTCAGCATGAGATTTCCCCAAATTAGTGGGAATGCTCTTGTTCATTAAATCTCCGACAACCAATCTCCATTCCAAGTGGAGGTGCCAACTGATGTCGACCAGGGATTACTGGAAGGCATTAAACAGATACAGTTCTTAGTGAGTCTGC
The DNA here is from genome assembly GCA_028533065.1 of Trachops cirrhosus. Classification (NCBI taxonomy): domain Eukaryota; kingdom Metazoa; phylum Chordata; class Mammalia; order Chiroptera; family Phyllostomidae; genus Trachops; species Trachops cirrhosus. The sequence continues at coordinate 57,904,029 of CM052541.1, forward strand.
CTGTTTTGCCTTTTAAATGAAGTTAGAAGTGTTGGCAAATTAATATTAATTTAAAAGATTAATTTAAAAGACCCCACTAATAGCCAACATGCCATCTTCCAACCCATAGAGGTAATTTTGTCAAATAATAATAACAACACTTAGAACCTGCTCATTAGTAAAACACAACTAACTATGGTGTGTGTCTGTGTGTGTGTTTTCATATGCTGAGGCACAAATGCACAGATTATTTGGACATAATTGTAGTGTCCTTTAATGGACTGTAGTTGAGCAAACATAACTGACAGGAAAGCTAAGAAATTTATGAACAAAGCAATGTACAGTTATTTTAATGTGAAAATGAATGAGCCAGCCTGTGTCAGTGGGCAGGCAGAGCAGCAGCTGGGCAGACAGGCCAACGGAAGGTCGCTCTAGGGGCCTCGGGTGACAGTTTCTTTCCTGAGATGCCCAAGTCCAGCTTCAGGTCAGCGGTCTCTTCCAAACCACAGGAAACTAGAGAGGGTCTGTTGCTTAGTGGTTTGGTCTGCTCTTACTTTATTGTTTACAGTTTTGATATTTGATTTTAGAAATCTTTGCTCATTAAAAAGCTCCTGGATTTCTACTATTATATGACAAGCTGTTCTGTCTGTTACAATTACTTATTTAGGATGTAAAATGGGATGCCGCCACATATATGTTTGGTAGAGGGCAGACAATATTCAGAAACTCTTTAAAATACATTTTTATACAAAATAAGCATTATTGAATCCTTTTAGTGCCCACCATTATTTTTCTTTTATATGTATGAGTTAATAAAGTGACCACAGGTACTATAATTATAAAGGGAATAGCTAGATGCTCTAGTCTTTTCAAGAACCAATTATCTCATATTTTCTTCCCGGAAACACAGACTTTTATCTTGGACCATAATTAGTATGACAGATATTTGAAAATTTCTTTTTGGGCACTGGGGTGTTTGAAACTGTATTATCTTTCTCCAAGTCATCATTTACACTGGTACATAGGGGTAAATGATTTGCTGTTACTCTTGAGCTGCAGAGGAATGCTGTGCTCCCCAAGATCACACACAACATTTGTGAATGAAACAGAGGCAACCATTGTATACATATTGATGTCTTTACCACTAACCCCTTAACTAGGGAGTTTTACTAAGCACTTTCAGGTAATGAAATATTGACCTTTTAGATGTAAACTCCAGGAAGATTTTATAAAGCTGCAGGGCTAGGTAGGCAGAAACTTTGCAGCCATAGTTAAATGAAGAAAGTATAAAGTCATAGATTAGGAGAAATGTAATGACAACTTTTAGGAAGTGCCACCACTATGCTGGATACAATATAGCTTCAAGAACTTGATGTTTATCCTTTGTTTAGAATTACTGCAAAACACACACACACAGAGCTATCAGGTAATATTAAATAAGAATTATTAAGTTAGTTAAGGGAACGTGCTTACAATCTTATTTTATATAGTTTATAGTCTTACTTTATATATTCTAACATGAGATTTCTAGAATTGTATTGTTTTAAAGCTGGAAGGAATCTTGGAAAGTATGCAGTCCAGCTCCACTGTATTAACTGGGGGTCTGATTTGCAAACAACAGAAATCACTTTTAGTTGAATTTTGTAGTAAAAAGATTTTATCAAGATATCTGGACAGTGTACAGAATCATCTTGCACAACCAAGCTTTGAAAATGGTTAGAATGTCAGAGGCTGTGAAGACAGGAGATAGTCGTGACTGTACCTCAACTCCCTCCTCAGAATCTCCCCAGTGAGTCCAACCACTGACCATGGGATGCCATGGCTTGCATCCATCCCTGCTGCCCTGGGACTCTGGACCTCACTGTTGGCAATGCTGTCTTTGTTCATATTCCTGCCATGCTGCCACTGCCCATGGGCAGCATCTCCACGGGCCCTGCTGCTTTGCATCACTGGCTTCCAAGTGAAGGATCTGAGGGGCTGCACTCAGGTCAAACACTCATGTATTAGCTGCAAAGGAGGCGAGGCAAGCAAATGTCTAACATCAACTGGCAGTGTGATTTCTTCAAAAGAGGAAAGGACCTCAGAGCTATGGAAAAAAAGAGAAAAGGAAAAAGAGTCTCCTACAGTCCACAAATTTACTTGACAAAATTAACAAATACCCTTCTTTCTATACTAAAACTACCCCCAAAAATCAACTTTACTTAACATTGTATAATTTTACCTTTTACAACTCAAAATATCTCACCCCATTTCTAAAGGGAATCAACTCAAAATCTCATTTGTTAAGCATCTAGCTCTTTTTTGCTCTATTATGCTCTAGTCCTGTCATGATCCATCTCAATATTTTATGGCCTATGAGCTATATTTTAAAGTTTACCACCAAGGAAGTTGGCAGAAATTTAGTTTAAATGTGTGTGTATGTGTGTGTGTGTGTGTGTGTGGTGTATATGGACACCTTCCTCTGGTGGACACCTTCCATCTGGTTAATATTGCATGATAAAATTTATAATTTCCTTTCTCTACTATGCATTACCTATACCCTTTGCTCTTGGACAGCAGCTTGGCTGGGTGAGGTCCTTCACTTAATGGGTTCACTTCTTTCTACCTTAGTTTCTGAGGGACTAGCTTACATGTTGTGACTTTTGTCACTGAGCATGTGATTCCAGAAGGTATCCTGGGGGTTCCTTGGATTCCATCTACTTCTCTCTGCCTCTATTAAATAACAGCAGTCCTGTTTACTTTTGATGGGTCAGTTGTTCAGCCAACACTGTAACCTTCTTTTCTACCTATTTGCTTGGTGGTTTGATAAACCCCAAAAGACAAGTACTTGCATCAGCTCCTATTTTAATGTAACCATTGTTGTCTTCCTGATGAAAGTATTAGAAGTTAAAACCAGCAGGTCCTACAGACTCAAGGATGGGAAACAAATTTTACAAATATGTCTTTAGGTTTAATTATGAGAAGAAGTATTCTCATTTGTACTTATTGGTCCACCTATGTACATATTCTGCTGGTGCTGAGAAAAAGCATCATGCACTGGACACTAATTCAGAACAAAACCACTACCTGTAAAACAGCATCCAACTTCACAAAATATTATCTTTCAGCTCATGATGCATCTGAGTCATCAATTGGTGATACCTCCGTTGTACAAGGATAGCAGCATACAGGTGATGTAGTGAGTCCTGGGTGTCAGTGCATTGTCCTTTTTCTTCCTAAGGATGAAGCAATGTCCTGTAGGTCACTATGAGTGCACAGATGATGATGACAGGTGAATAGAGAAGGAAAATCCAAATTCTTTTCCTGTTCTTCCCATGATAGAATGGGTGCAATATAATGTAACTAGCAAACTCTGGCTAGTTTTCCCAGTGTATTTATACACTGTCAAGAGCTCGGAGTGACAGGTAGGTAATGCACAGCTTCTGTTCCTATTGCTGGGAGCATTCTGTCATAAGCCCCTTGAGCAAGTAGCAGGCTACTGGGGAAGAAGACATACATACATAACAGATAATCTCTTCTACCCCAGTCTTTAAAATCACCTCCATGCATTGTTTCTCAGCCATTTGGCTAAGATCAAGTGTAGTATGTATTCTTATCAGTTTAAAATCACCTCTGTGCAATATTCCTATACTCTGGACCAATTCAAACAGGTCCCATCCACATAACTTCAATGAGACTTCCTCTCACATATCCTCCAATCATATTTTTTCCATGTCCCTAACTAATTGGCTGGAGCATTAACTACTACCCACAAAATATTAATTTCTCATTTATTAATTTGCTAAAAAATATTGGGTAGCTAAGATGTGGTGGTTGCTACTCCTTTACTTCTGGTAAAGTGAACATTGAGATACTCTTCTTAAAATTATACCAACATGCAAAATTTTCCTTCTTTGCCACCTTTTACGCACACCTCAGAGCAGCATTGTCCACTATATATTTTGGGCTGGTATATGTGTAAACCCAGCTGTGAAACTGGCTCATCTTCTTCTTCCTCAGTCAGCCAGTCATTAAGAATGCCTCAGGATCCATAGGTGTGGGTTCAGGGAGGGGTGTCAGTGTGGAAGGAGTGTGAGCCACCTGTTCACGGGAATCACCTATGTCTTCAGGTTGTGCTCAAGCCCAGTCCACTTTCACTTTATTAGTCTGTGCTGTTAGACACACCCAGCTCATTTTGGGTAGCCAGAGTCACTGTTACCTGGTATCTTAAAGGCAAATTCCAGTTGATACCAACCCTCATCTAGTTGTAAGGAATAAGATCGAACATGAAAGCATTTACTATATCACATTGGATCTGCTTGACAAATAATAGCTACCAAAATTATTACCAGGGTCTAATAGCAAGTCAAGAGGTATTTGTTAAAAGAAAAATCATAGGACTTCTGGCCAAGATGGAGGTGTAGGTAGACACCTTGTGCCTCCTCACACAACCAAAAGAAGAACAACAACAATTTAGAAACAAAAAACAACCAGTACTGACAGAAAATTGAACTGTATGGAAGTCCGACAACCAAGGAGTTAAAGTAGACACATTCATCCAGACTGGTAGGAGGGCCAGAGTTGGGCAGCTAGGTGGAGAGGGGTCACCGCAAAGTGGTGGCTAGCAGACCCCAGGTGCAAAAGGCAGCAGTGGGCAGACCCAGCGAAGTGGCAGATTGTGCAGGGCGCCTGGCAGATGGGCGGTCCCATATTCGTGTGCAGATAAACCAGGCAGAATTGGGGAGCGAGACAGACCACATAACCCAGGGTCCCAGCATGGGGAAATACAGCCTCAAAACACCAATTGAAAACACCTGTGCGGGTTGGGGTGCCGGGAAAGACTCCCAGCCTCACAGGAGAGTTCATCAGAGAGACCCACAGGGTCCTAGAATGTATACAAACCCACCCACATGGGAATCAGCAGCAGAAGGGCCCAATCTGCTTGTGGAAAGCGGGGAAGTGAATGAAAGCTGGCAGAGAGCAGAGCAAGTGCCATTGCTCCCTCTCCAGACCCCTGTCCCACATGCAGCTTCACAACACAGCAACTGGGTTGCCCAACCCTGGTGAACACCTAAGGCTCCACCCCTCACTATGTAACAGGCACATCAAGACAAAAAAAAATGGCCCAAATGAAAGAACAGATCAAAGCTCCAGGACAAATACAACTAAGTGACCAAGAGATAGCCAACCTGTCAAAAGCACAGTTCAAAACACTGGTAATCAAGATGCTCACAGAATTGGTTGAATTTGGTCACAAATTAGATGAACAAAAGAAGGTTACACTAAGTGAAATAAAAGAAAATGTACAGGAAATCAATAGTGATGGGAAGGAAACTGGAGCTCAATCAATGGAGTGGACCAGAAGGAAGAAAGAAATATCCAATCAGAAAAGGATGAAGAAATAAGAATTCAAAAAAATGAGAGGCTTAAGAACTTCCAGGACATCTATAAACATTCCAACATCTGAATTATAGGGGTACCAGAAGGAGAAGAGGAAGAACAAGTGGAAAAGCTATTTGAACAGATAGTAAAGGAGAACTTCCCCAATCTGGCAAAGGAAACAGACTTCCAGGAAGTCCAAGAAGCTCAGAGAATCCCAAAGAAGTTGGACCCAAGGAGGAACACACCAAAGCACATCATAATTACATTACCCAAGGGGACAGTCACCTACATCATAATTACATTACCTAAGGGGACAGTCATCTACAAAAGAGTTCCCATCAGACTGTCAGCTGATTTCTCAAAAGAGACCTTGCAGGCAAGAAGGGGCTGGAAAGAAGTATTCCAAGTCATGAAGGGCAAGGACCTACATCCCAGATTGCTCTATCCAGCAAAGCAATCATTTAGAATGAAAGGGCAGATAAAGTGTTTCCCAGATAAGGTCAAGTTAAAGGAGTTCATCATCACCAAGTCCTTATTTTATGAAATGTTAAAAGGACTTATCTAAGC
>CM052541.1:57910035-57948264 GCA_028533065.1 Trachops cirrhosus
GCAACAGGGGAGTGGGAGGAGGAGAGAGCAGGGAAAGGTACAGAGAATAAGTAGCATAGGTGGTAGGTGGGAAATAGACAGGGGGAGGGCAAGAATAGTATGGGAAATGTAGAAGCTAAAGAACTTATGACACATGGACATGAACTAAAGGGGGGAATGTGGGTGGGAGGGGGTGTTCAGGTTGGAGGGGAGTGAAGGGGGAAAATGGGACAACTGTAATAGCATAATCAATAAAATATAGTTAAATTTTTAAAAAAAAGAAAAACCATAATTTGTGAAGAAGGCATGAGCATGCTCCTGAACTCTGAGGGTCTCTATTATACAAAAACCTGGAACATTTTATTGCAGGCTCTGTAGATCTGGTCATCCAAAATACCCAGTACACCAGTGAATTCACTGCATCATCAGGCCAAATGGCAATGCTGTCTGCACTGTGGCTTGAACCAGCTGGACAGCTTTCTCTTGCTCTGGCCCTTCTTCAAAATTGTTAGCTTCTCAGGTCACCCATTAAACTGACCAGAGAGGCATTACCAAATACTGATTTTGCTGCCTTCAAATCCAAAGAGTATCACCTACTCTGTGATTTTTTTAAGTGGAAATGTGTACCTTGTGTCTTTCACTTTGAATATAGAGAGTCTATATTAAATCCCTACACTACTCCATCCTGTCTCTGACTTCAGGCAGTTACTTACCTTTCTGAATACTCCCACATGGCTGTTACCAAAATTAAGAGAAATAACATCTGTAATGTACCTGGAGTAAGGTCCAAACTCAGTGATATTAGTTTCTCTCTGTACTCTGCTCTCTATCTACAATGTTTAGCCAGCTGTGTCCTGGCACTTCAAATTCTCCCTGTCCCAGATGGGTCTATTCATCACCCACTCTAATCTGTTCCTTTGTTAGTGTTTTCTTGTCAGTAAATGACACCACCACTCACCTCACTGCCCACCCAGAAGCCCAGATGACTCCTTCCTTTTTCGCTCTCCTTTCCCACAGGCAAGGGCTTAGTAAATCCCTTGAATTTACCTTTTAAACACTGATCTCCTTTGCTATCCTGACCATCCCACTATTCTCTCTCCCCTACAACTTCTCACTACTTCAGCATAGTCTGCAATGCAAACACATCCAATCACGTCATTCTGATACTGAAAACCCTTCAGTGGTTTATCTGCACACTTCTGATAAAGTTCACAGGCCTTAATCTTGTTTATGAGATGAGTCTGGTCACTCTGCTTTATTTTTTGTCTCCCACCTGACTCCTGCCCATTCCATTCCCCTCCAAACTACTATACTCGGTCAATTCCTGAAGGGCCCCAAGATTTCTCTTGCCTGCACTGGCTCTTCAGACTGAATGTTCCTTCTAACCAGAGCACTCCTGTAGCTAATTCCTACTCTTTCAAGTCTCTGCTCAACTGTCACTTCCTCAGAGAGGCCTTCTCTGGCCCCTAGACAAGGTTAGGTCTTCTTGATATATTTTCATGGTACTTGTTGTGATGAACTGTTGCTGCATTACAAACCACCCATAATTTATCGTCAGAAAACAACAATATTATTATTGTGCTTATGGATTCATTTGGTTAGGAAAGTGGACAGGACACAGATAGGATGGCTTGTTTCTGCTGCATGGTGTCTGGAGTATCAGCCAGGAACTCAAATGGCTGAGTGAATGGTTGAAATAATCTGGTGACTTTTTTCATTTAGACTGGGATACATAGAAAGTTAGGTGTGGCTGGAGCTCTGCATGGTTTCTGCTTGAAGCTTGACTTGACTTCTTCAAAGCATGAGAAGGACTCAGAGTAGCTGGGCTTCCTGCAAGGTACCCCAGGGCTCCATCAAACAAGGCCAACACCTAATGACCTTTTGTGTCCTAGCCTTGGAAATCAGACAGTATTACTTCTATTTTATGTATAGGTCAAAGTAGTAATAAGCTCATCCAGATTCCAGTGAAGGGAATTGAGATCTAAACTTCCAATAGTAGGAGTATCAAAGGATTTAGAATTGTGTTTAAAGACTATCACGGTGCTCTGTATTTGCATAATCTCAACTACCATTTTTTTAAAATTGAAATTACTTGTTAAATTGTTATATTCCCAGAAACTGTTAATTCTGTGAGAGTGGAATCTGTATCTGTCTTCACCACAATGCCTTCATATTTGGCACATTGTAGGTACCTCAATTTCAATAAATGTCTATTATGTGGAAGAATGAATATAACTAGAGTAAACCACTACTAGGCAAATGGTAGGACCTTGGGTAGTTTTAGGTGATTGAGCCACACTTGTCTTTGTTGTGGTTAAAACTAGAATAAAGAATTACCTCACTCTTTTGGTTATTTATGTTTGCCTTTTTATTTATAGTTTAAAAAATGCCATTCTAAAATTGTCAGGCCTAATCATTAAAGGTCATAAATCTTAAAAGTAACCTGGTTCAATGATTTTAATTTTTAAATCTCTTCTGCTGCCTCTCTACTCCAAGGTCATACATCCCACATGTGTATGTACTTCCTGATACTAAACTTGCTGTCTTCCAGGGCAGTCCATTTCATCTTCGGACAGCTATTGGGTTTTTTCCTTCCCTCTTTTTTTCCCCTTATATTTGGTAGTAAGCCCAGATCTGTCCCACTAGCTTCCACACATTAATCCTCCTTCTATTGTTGAGACCATGTAGAACAAGTCTGAACCTTTTCCCCCTTGACACCCATTTAAATATTGAGGATTATCATGTATTTCTCTCCCCCCACACATACCTCCACCCCTGTAAGTCCTTTCTTTTCTAAGCTCTTTCTGGAGGAGCATGTTTTCAACTCATTTGTCCTTTACAGTGGAGAAGGGCTTAAAGGAATGTCCTCACTGGACACACATCATGGTTCAGGGTCACTATGGGAAGAGTATTGTCAAAGAATATAAATTTTTGTAAATAAAGGTTATTACTTACGAAGTTATTTGTACCAGTAGCTAAGATTCATTTGTTTAAATAATACAGGTTCATATCTAGAAGCAAAATAATTTGATTGCACAGAGGTACTAACATGAGATCAATCTGTCAAGGTAAAGGCCCAGGAGTGCACAGACAGTGGGCAAGGTGGCTTCACTTGCAGAAAGGAGAATGACATACCTCTCTAGCTCCACGTGGATCCTGGGTTGATGGTGATTATTCCCACATTATGGCTCCTCCCAACTACACTGATTACAAACTTGGAATGAGCCTTTCTGTTTAGAGCAGCTCATGGACTTTAGTCTTGGATGTTTGGAAGGAGGCTGCTACCACCTGCTCAATGGCTGCACAGAGGGGCACAGAGTTTCTTAGACTGGGGTCCCAGTATCCAAAGGAGCCCCTTTCCTTCATCAAAGCCCAGTGAGGCAGCTAAAAGGCAGACAAAGGCACAATGGTGAGTTTTTCCCTTTTGTTTTCTTGGTTAAGCCATATCAACACCTCCGCCTATTTTTTTTTTTTATGTGAAAGTTAAAAATGCTTTTTACGTATTTAAATGGTTGAAAAAATAAGAAATCATGTTATGTGAAACTGTATGAAATTGAAATGTCTATGTCCATAAGCAAAGTTTTACTGGAACACAATCATGTCCATTCAGTTGTCTCTGACTGCATGTGCCTCAATGACACATACAGTGTGACACATACAGGCACTACATGGCCCGCAGACCTGAAGTATTTATTATATGGCCCTTTACAAACAAGTTTGCTGACCCTAGGTCTATTGGGATGGTAGAAGGGAGGGGCATTAATGCTGTTGCTTAAAAACAAAATGTTCTAATATGCTTGGGTTCTGTTCTCACTAGCCTCCGGATAAACTGAACTGAAACGAAGGAAAGCCAGGAAAACTTGACATTCTCATTAACCTAATACACCATTCTCTTCTGATTGTGTTTCTTTTTGTCTGCTCCCTCTAACAGTATAGCACTTAGGGCTACAGGTGTGGTCAGACCCCTCTGCTAAAGCAGAGCAAGATTAAAAGCTTCTCCAAGATACACATGTTAATGAAATTTGCCACATGTGTGCATGTGTATATGGATCACTTTTTAAAATCCATACTGAACTAATGATCATCTTTGTCTTTTTTTCTTCACCATTTTACTTAATTTAAAGCTTTGATAAAATTTCAAGTCTAACGAAGAGTTACTAGAGTGATACAAAGACTTTCTATCAGATAGACTAATATTTAGTATTTTGCCCTATTTGCTTTATTATTTGTACTCTTTCTCTGTTTCTCTCTGTCTGTCTCTGTCTCTCTCCACATATACACACACACACAGTGATGTGCCATACTATTTAAAAGAAAGTTGCAGACATCACGACACCTCACCACTAAATACTTCGGCATTAATTAGCTAAGAATAAGGTCAATAATCTACTTAACCACAATGTCATTGTGATATCCAAGAAGATGAACAATAATTCCATAGTATTATCTAGCATTCAGTCCATATTCAAATTATCCTGTTATTAGAATGTTTTTATAGCCTCCCCAACTAAGATATTATTACCACATGAAAAAAAAATTTATGTTGAGTAACCTTTGAAAATAATACTGTGTATATCCTCATTTGGATATATTCTAAGGGGAAAAGCCCTGGAAAGAAATCCTAAACTTTACTCAGTAGGCTTTTTATTGGTGGTGACATTGATTTTGTGAACTTAAAATGTTTTACATTCATGGTAAGATAAAGTATATAAATGAACATTTTAATGTTGACAGAACTAGGACTCAGTGTACAAGAAAACATGGCAATATTAAATAAATTTTTATAATTATACTATTAAATATAAAGTGAAAATATCAATAAAAATGTGATTATTTTTCTTTTTTCAAATAAATTTTTCTTCCTCTGGAAAGGGTCACTGAAAGGGCTTAGTAACAGTGACACTTCAGGAGCAACGAGCATTCCTAAATATTGATTTTTAAACACCATTTTACCTAAAAATAAAATTGATTCCAGCTCTGGAGTAGGAAAATTATAAGGAGAATTTAGGCTATTACATTGTGTCAGCTCATAAATGTTGAAGAAATGATAGCTTTAGAAAACCACATTTTTTCAAACCCTACTGTAACGATTTAGGCAAAGATCATCAATTGATGGTAGAACGTTCAGATGAAAGATTTTTAAGAAATAGGATTATTTACACAGAGGCAAAGTTTGCTCTATGAATTACTTACCAAACGAAAGAAGAAGAAAAAAACATGTACCTTTACAATTCATAGATCTGGCTATTGCCACATTAATCAACCAAGTGTACTCATTGAGCATCACTAATAGTGGGCCAGCCTGACATTGTGCCTCATGAGATGTTGCGATATGAAAAACATCACCTTGGTGCCAAAAATATTTTATCTCAGTCTAACCAATTTTCTAGTCTAGGAACTGACAAACATGAAAGAGAGACAGACAGACAGATTGTAATTATTTTGGGCTTTGTGGGCTGTATAGTCCCTGTAACAATGGCTGCACTCTGCCCTCATATCAGGAAAGCATCCACAGACAATATGTACACAAATGGTTGTTCCTGTTCCAATAAATCTTACTTACAAATGTAAGCGATGGATTGGATTCGGCCTCCTGGTTGTAGTTTGTTAACCCTCATCTGAGACATAATAAACTGTTTACAGAAAATTCACATGAAAGAGGAACCAAAGAAAATGCATACCCAGAGAATATAATCAGACACATCCAAAATGAGGAACATTCTACAATACAGTTTTTTCAAATGCTTCCAAAAAGTCAGCGTCTTGGAAAGAAATGATGACACTATTCAGACTTACCGTAAATAAACTGGTGAGACAGGAAAACCAGTTTCAGTGTGTGAACCTAGATAACAATCACCTTTTTCACGCATGGCGTCACTAAGCCCTGCCACCCCTCCCCTATCTTGTGCAGGTGGTATTTTATTTTTTGAATTTTTAATAATTTTTAAGTTACAGTTGACGTACAATATTATATTAGTTTCAGGTGTACAACATAGTGATTAGATGTTTATATAACTTAAGTGATTACCCAATAAGTCTAGTGCTCATCTAACACTGTACATAGTTATTACAATATTATCGGCTATGTTCCGTGTGCTGTACCTTACATCCCCATGACTATTTTTATAACTGGAAATGTGCGCATCTTAATCGCTTCACCTTTTTCACCCAGCCCCCTCAACTCCTCTGCCATCTGGCAACCACCAGTCTGTTCTCTGTATGAGTTTGTTTATTTTACTTTTTAGATTCCACATATAAGTGAAATCCTTCAGTATTTTTCTTTCTCTGGCTGAGTTATTTCACTCAGCATAATACCCTTTAAGTTCATCTATGTTGTCACAAATGACAAGAATTCACTTTTTTTTATAGCTGAGTAACATTCCATTGTATATACATAACACCTTTATTCACTTGTCTATCTTGGCTGTTATAATACTACTGCAATGAACATATGGATGCATATTTTTTTGAATTAGTGTTTTACATTTCTTTGGCTAAATACCCAGAAGTGGAATTGCTGGGTTATATGGTAGATCTATTTTTGGTTTCCTGAGGCATCTCTATTCGGCACAGCATCTTTTGGTTATTTCCTTCCCTTCATGGAAACGAATTGCAATCACTACCAGGATGACTAGTTTGAGAGTGCCTTAACTCACCTAAGCTGCTTTTCAAAACTTCATGAAGTAAAACCAATACTATCTTTCTCTAAACTTTTTATTAAAAACATTAAGAAAGCCAGTTTATAGAGAAAGGAAGAAAAAAATGGCTATGCTTTAATCACCGGTCTTTAATTATCATCAGTCACAAATAAGTTGTTTGTATTATTTGTCAGTTTTGTGCCCTACAGAAAAAAATTTGCTTCCTCCTAATAACAATCTATGCTGATACTATATTTTTACTAAAAATTACAGTAAAGGGATCTTCTTTATTCACCTATAATTTTCCTATAAGACAAGACTTGGAGATAAAATCTCAACTTATTTCCAAAAATGTCATCAAGAAGTACATAAGATCTGTTATAGGAAAATACTTTAAAATAACTTACAAGTTGAAGACTAGTTTTTAAATTAATGTCAATATATCTCTTTATTGAAATTATTTACAAGAAAGTTATTTTCCAAGCTTAAAGTATCATACACTTTAGAGGAAACTAATAAAGCCAAGTGAGATATCTTAGAGACCAAGACATTTAAAAAAAAATTTACACCTCGTTTCCATGACGCTACTCTGTTCTCCCCGTAAAGCCCACATGCCACTGGAGGGTCAACTTCTTTATACTCAGTCAATCCTGGCTAGTCTGCTTGTCCCTGCCTCTGTTTTTCCACTCTTGTTGTGGTCTCCTCCCTTAAGAACTCATATTTGTGAGGAAAAATCTGTTTCAAAGTCAGGGTTTGTTTAATTTCCCTCATCATGATGAAAGTTTCTCTTGTTTTTGTTCCTTAGGGAAGAAGATATTCTTGAACTTTACAGTAGCTTTTCTGTTCTGTTTAACAAAGGGCTAAAGTGTGTGCTCCCAGTAACATGTAAAATCGAACAAGATAAATTTAAACTCAGTTCACTGTTTCTGCTTTTTCTAACCTATGAACCATGTTGACAGCATGGTAGTTCTAAATGACCCTTTCCCACCTGAGAAAGAGATCTGGAGGCTGCGACAAGTGTTGCCTGAAGATAACCAAAAAGTCCAATGAAATCCTAGGCACCACTAGGAAAGAAAGCAAAAGTGTGAACTGGCCTGTGCATGAAATAATCAGAAATTTGCATTTAAGCAAATTACATGATTCCTGGTATGTCTCAGAAAATGATGACTCTGAATGGCCATTTGTAGAGGGATAAAGGGGATCAACTGAGCCTCTCATGTGGAAACCCAATGTTGATATTATTTTAAATTCATTTTTATTTATAAATTAAATAATTGTATTGAATGATTAGTACTAGGTATAGAGTGATAAATAAAAAAGACACAGTCTCTGTTTTGAATGACCTGACAGTCTAATGTGAAATTCAGATATTCTTGGTGAGGGCAAGCACTAAATGCTTGGGGAACATAGTGGAGCAGCACCCAAAACAGGCAGTGACGGTGGAGGGGAAGCAGGGAGTCCCTGTGGTAAAAGGAAAGCACCTTCCAGAAATGGAAGATGTCTTCCTGACAAAAATCCATGACAATTTTAAGGAACTGAGAATAATTCAGTGTAGTTGATGCATAAAATTTGGAATAAGTGAGGAAAGTTGTCATAAGAGATTGAATAGGTAAGTAGAAGCCAAATTATGGAAGTCCTTGGAAGACTCAAATTTTGTAGTGTTTGAATGGGCTAATTTCTTACTGTTTTAATTAATTAATTATAATTAATTTCATTAAACAATCAATGAATGAATTTAGTGGTTTATACCCTTTGTATTTCCAAAAGAATTTCAGTGCACGCAAAGAGATTTAACAAAATCCAGGACACCAAAATAACCTTGTATAGAAATTGTATCTACCATTAGAGTAAGTAAGAAACACTAGGGAAGGAATTACCCTAGAAGCTGGCACATTAATACATAAAAGGGTTGAAAATGCAATTAGACACACAAATGGAACTAGTGGATTACTAAGGTAAATTGTTTATTTGAAGCCCTCACAGGTCCTCCCACAAAAGGTCTCATTGACATGATCAGAAACTGAGTTTCAAATGGAATGTTTTTTTTGGCCTCATTCTGTATTATGTGTCTTAGGTATTTATACCCTTATCCTTTAATTATACATACCCATCTATTTGGGGTAGCCTTAGTAAATATGATCTTCAATTAAGCTTAGGTCTTTGGAGAATATTTAGAAAGCTAATGGCTGTATCTGCTTGTGGGGAAAATCCAGACATCCCTCTTCCATTGACTACATTTTTGTTTGACTTTTTGATAATAAGATTCTCTACCTTCAAATTAAGCTTTTATGGGATCATTGATTAAAATGGTTGATTAAAAACGACTTTAGGGGGAAAAAACCTTAAGATAATTTTCTCTTACTGAATTCTTTTAAAGTTCTTTCTATAAAGTGCTGTAAGTTGAGTCCCTCTTGACTTATCCTGAGTGGAAAGAGAGAACAATGACACCTCTGTATTAAATTCCCAATCATTCTCCAAGATCACTTTCAGTTTCCCATTAGCCTTATCGTTGCCATATAAGGAGTCTCACTTTCTTTAGATTTTCCTGAGTCAGTTTCCTGATCCTTTAATAACGTTTGCTGACCTCTTCCTGAATTCCTTCTTAAGAATTCAAGTATTGATTCTAAGACATTTAATGATCTTCCTTTCTAGTATTTTAGTAGATATTGAGCTGAGCTTAAATTGTAGCTATTTTAAGTTAAAGTTAGCCAGTCATAAGTAAATACCGTATACAGCTACTGTATAGTGCGTACAGATAAGCATGCACAAACACAAACAAACAGTTGCAAACATGTGTGAAAAGTCCCCTAGGAGATAATGTAGGTAAAAGGGCAGGGATTTTGAGCAGAGGAAAATTAGATATAAAATTTATGTAAAGGAACTTCTGACTTCATCTTAGGGAGGAGAACCAGTAAGTAAAGCAACAACTCAGTTTGAATTTATGCAGGTCTGTTGTTTGATATAGGTTATGTTTCCACAGGCTTTGACTTGGGAGATGTTAGGGAATGTGAACATTTTAAGTAAAGTTGGGAAATTTCACATAACTGTGTTGTACTGTTGGTGTTTTACTGTCTTAATACTAAGCAGGTTCATAGCAATTATATACTTGTAAGCATTAAACAGCTGGCTGGAGGTGAGAGGAGGGGACAAGGGTAAGCCCTGAGTTGCAGCATTTGCTGATTTCTGTGGTGTAAATATGCCATGGCTTATTTCAAACTACCAACTTGATGTCACTAAACAGAATTGGGAAGAAATGTGTAGTTGCACATTGTTATATATTATGTCTATCACACAGATATAATAGATGTAAATAACTTCAAGAGGATAGATCATACTAAAATAATTGGGCAGTGATGAGTTTGGAGTATTTGTTACCTTTGTTTTTAAATAACCTATTTCCTTTGTTTATATAATTTAATGTTTGTCAATGGCTGTGTTTAACAGCTAGCTCGCAAAGGCCCTAAAAATCTAGCAACCGGCTCTCTGTGGTTGGTATAAGGCAGCTCTGGCACTTGGGTAGGGTTCACAGGCACGCCAGCAGATGAAGAGATAATCGCACTTCCCTACAGATTGCTGTGGAGTTGCCTGTGTGCAGACCTGCTGTGCCCTGTCCCCTGTGCTGCCTCCCCTGTGAACGCTCCCAAAATGCAGAAGTGAGGTCCTGAACCGAGTGCACCCACCAGGCACTTGTTCCAACTTGGATGGTCACTTTGAAGAAAAGTGGAAAGTTTTCTGGAAACTTCGAGTCCTTGAGTAGAAGACTGGAGGGGCTGTTTCCATCTGGTCTTTTGGTGGTACTGGTAGCTTTGGAAGCAAAGTCAAACATATAAATTTCTCAGGATATGCCATATATGATCTTTTAAAAATGGTTTCCTGGTTGGTCTCTGACCTGAAAGAGAAGCTCTGAGCTAGGGACAAAAGATAGTTCTCAAAGATGGAGAAAACATTTTTGACAAGAATCTTAGAATTCTAAAAAGGGGGGACAGAGTATTATTCTAGATTTTAAGATAAAAGGCAAAAATTTACACAAAACAAGAGAAAATCTTTGGGGATCAGTGAGTGTTAAAAGATGATGAATTCCCAAGTATGTGACTGGAGGACTGATAATTACAGTGCAGAAATTAGGACCATAAACTTTAAAGTCACGATGTTGGATATACCTTCCTGTGAAATTGGCAAATGTAGGCA
Organism: Trachops cirrhosus; assembly: GCA_028533065.1. Lineage (NCBI taxonomy): Eukaryota > Metazoa > Chordata > Mammalia > Chiroptera > Phyllostomidae > Trachops > Trachops cirrhosus. Next base: position 57,920,841 of record CM052541.1, read on the forward strand.
ACACATCTGAAGACAGCAAGATAATGCAAAGAATATATGGAGGAAAGTGGACAATAACAGGGGCGGTGACTATGTCTAAGAGCATTTGGAAAGTAGGAAAAGCATAAGATACGCACCTCAAATACAGAGAATAATCCAATAAGGCCCATGAACTGGAACTATTAAAGAGCAGAGAACAGATCATTCTTTATACCTAGGCCCACTTCTGGGCCTTGATGGCCAGAAACTGGGGAGGGAGTGTCTCACATGTTCCCATGAACAGCAGTGGAGTAAATTGATCCCAAGTGAGACAAGTAGAGGTTGTCTCATGTGCAGATCTATCAAAGTGAGTTTAGGAGTAACTAGCAGGTGATGGAACAAACACAGATATCAGGAGTCTGTGGCAGGAATAGAAAAAGAAATTGATGACTATGAAGGAAATGGGTTGCTGGAAGGAGAATAACCTCAGTGCAGCCAGAAGAGGCCAAACACACGGGGCCATTCAAAGTAAAACATCAAGCAGGCAATGCACCAGGCATTTGAAAGTTTTATGAGCACAGTGCAGAAATAAGAAGGCATAAAGCAGTATTCAAGAGACTGATCACTAGGACAATTTTCTACCTTCCTGATGCTGGGTTTTCTAGTGTTCCCATGCAACAGGCACCAACGCCAGAAAAGGAGTGGTTTCCAAACTTTAGAGAGCAAAAATATCACCTGGTAGGTGGTGAGTATATGAAAATATAAATCCCAGAATCCTACCACTAGTGATCTTAGGGAAGGGAAAGGAATCTGCATTTTAAAAATATGCATCATTGAAGATTCAAATGCAGTTTGTTTATCAGCCACTTTCTGGGAAATGCAACAGAATAATTAACTCAGGGGCCCTGCTGGAGAGATGTGTTTGGAAACATACTGTTCAGCAGTCCCGAGGTTCAGCATTCCCACCTGGTGAGCAAATGCTGACTCTTGTGTGAGGCAGAGGCATGGCCCAGCTGTCACAACTTGTTGTAGTTGCTTGGGAACCTCTACTTCTTTTACTTGGTTTTTTTTTTATCTTCTTTGATTTTTAATGTGGATGTTTTACCTTGGGTTTAGTAATATATATCATTTCAAATCTTGCTTGGAAGCAGGTGGATTATAAATCCTAATTAAATAAAAAATTAACTTGCTGATGCCCTCTTTCATATCATCAAGAAAAGTGGAGAAAGTTAGTGATGCTGATGAATTATTAGCTGAATAATAATAAGTTATTTTTTATGCTGATTCTGCCTTGTTAATGTATATGGAAGTACCTTGAAAACTAAAGTTTTATGCAAATAAGTAATTTTGAAAATGTTATTAATTTATAAATACCAAATAAGTATATGTATTTATCTATAAAATTTCTGTAGTCTTTGTGTACTAAAATGTTCTTGTATTTATGTCATTGGGGGGAAAGTCCAAATATTTCCACTAAATTCACCTAAAGACAAGAATACATCACTTTGTCACAATATTGTGGCTCTTTGTTCTTTGTAGCTCTTCCAAATCCCACAAACAGAGGAAGGATTATCAGTGCAATCTAAGCGTGTGTGGGCTTGAAAAGCTCTGAATGTTTCTAAAAGAGCAAGTCTTTTTGATGCTTAAAAAAAAAAGTACTGGTTGCTTCTGGTGCAAGTTAATCCTTATGATCGGTCAGACTATTACTCTACAAACCATACCTTCCTAGGATTTCCACGTACTGGACATGACTGATTTGATGCTGGACCAGCCTCAGGTAGTGTCTTGTTGTGGACCATGTGTGGCAATTGGTCTATTTGCAAAAAGGCTTGTTTTCCGTCTGCAATTATGTCAAGTTCTGCGTATGAGCATTTTCCTCCAGAGAAATGAAGCAGTCTAAGCACGACTTTCTGTTTTAACTGAAGGATACATGTATTGAATAAGACAGAAATGTAGGCTGTGCCTGGCTAAGGTGATAAAATTATTTTCAGAACCAAGGATCCAGGCAGAAGTTACATTGATATGACAATCTTCAGGGAAACCAGAGAGACATGATCTCAGAAAGATGTATACTCAAAAGGGGGCCCCAGAGAATAGGGGGCCCCTTTGTCTCTCGAAATAACAGGGGACCTGGCAGAGAAGAGTTGTGACATCTGGGAGAGGACAATGATGACTAAAATTTAGAGTCACTTGGAGAAAAAAATGTGAGTTGCTTTTCATATATGTGACAAGGTTGGCTATATCTCTAAGATATTAGAATAGTGTAGACTGTAAGCTCTTAGAACTTTTAGAATAAATTAGCCTTCTTTTTGATATCCAGGCCATTGGGTTGACCACTAGCTTAGGGATAGAGTAAATAAGCTACGTTTGAGGGACAAGATCAATGTCCCTTTGTCAGCTTCACATGGACTGAGTGGAGTTCCCTGTGGGTTCACTGTTTGGGGCCTCATGATTAGGCTGCATGGGAGAGCCAGGTCTGTTTGCTCTCTGAGCTCCATTACTGTGGCATTCTTTTGGCAGGACAGAACTCTTCTTCCTAAGGAGTCTCTCAGGCCATTGCTTTAATCTTTGTGCAAAATGTGAATGAAGAGACACAACTGACCTTTTGGTGTTCTCTGTTAGCCATGTCTAGATAGACCAGCACTTGGCCATTTTAACTTTCATTAAAATAAAATTTCATAAAAATTAAATATCTGTTTTGTTTATACAATGAACTGACTAAGGAAACTCTGCCCTATTTCTCTTTCAGCCTATCCATTCTCTCCCCAGTTACTCCCCAAGTTTGGGATTTAATTATAATTCTCATATACTGTTAAATTGTACAAATTGTGCATTTTTGTAAGTCTGCTTTATTGTATTTCTCTGGCTCATAATCCTCTTCTATGAATTTCTCCATTTCCTTTGAAAGCCATCCAAAGAGAGGTCCCAGGGAACATGGGTGTGGACATCCTCAACTTAATTTAGGAAAGGAAAATACAGGGTTTTTGGAGATTTATTTCTTCCCATACCTAAATAGTACTGTTGAGAAACTATATGTATCTTTTTGAAAGGGGATTAAGAATGTATAATTCCATTTATATGAAAAGTTCAGAACAGGCAAATTCATTGTGACAGAAAGTAGATTAGTGGTTGTTTGGGCTGGGGAGAAGGGGGTGTGGGGAGTAACTGCTAATGGGTACGGGTTTCCTTTTAGGATAATAAACACATGATGTAATTAGAAAGTGATGATGGTTGTACAACCTTCTAAAGATATTACAAACCACTGAATTGTATACCTTAAAAGGGTGAAGTTCATGATATGTGAATTACATTTCAATTTTAAAAAGGGGGGGGTGCTGATGATAAGTGACCTAGTTATTATTTGTAAATTTATCTGGATCTCTGTCCAGTTTATTGTTTTATCTTCTGTGAAGTTGTGTTTCTATCAATTTAGTCAATAATACGGTTTTCAACTTTATGTACTTTATGTATTTGCTTGGGTTTTGGGGAAAGCTACACATCTCTCTCTTGGCCTCAAGTAATAGCCTTTCTAGAACATAAATTTTAGCATCTCACCTGACAAAACTGCAGTGTAGACTACAGACCTTGTCAAGCTGGCACTAGAGATGGGCCCCTTCCCCAGAGATCCAAACAACAGGGCTCACTTGGCAGAGCTTTCAGGTTTCTGCTTTGTGGAGCTGACTGTCTCTAAAGGAAAAAGGAACAATGAATGATTCCGGAGCTCAATCCTGAAGGCTGAGCTGAGACAGAAAGGAGACCGCTGACAGGCGCGACTTGGCAGCAAGTCACCAGAGAAGCGAGTTGAAACTTGAAGGCGGAAGCTCGGAGTGCAGCAGGAGTAAATCAGCATTTGAGGGAGCCAGGGAAAAAAGCACTAGGAATGTCACACCCAAAACTAAACATATTTTTATCATTGTTTTTTAAAAAGTATATTTAAAATGCCTAAGGAAAAAGTTTTGCTGAAAGAAATATCTTTACGTTTATAGAGGGGGGGTAGGAAGGGTTACTTAAAAATAGGAGAAAGAAAACAAAACCCCCAAAGGTGTTTATGACAGTAACCTTTCTGTGACACTGATTTTTTTTAAGCCTTACATTTAAAGAGGCTGTTTGTGAAGTCTCTTTGCTGATCATTTCCTAGCCTGGAAGATAATCAGGGTTTACCTCACTGCCATGGGTGGCTGACTCACTATGAAAACCTTTGATGTTTGCTGTCTACAGAAGTTCTGAGAACTGGGAAGGAAGAAACAGAATGTAAGGGGGATCTTTCAAACAGTATTAGAGAAGGCGGGTTATATGAAGCTATTTACTTAAGTCGTTTGTTTGAGGGAGAGGATTGAAGTTTCTTTTGTTGTCTCAGTGCCATCCCCTTGAGTCCTGAAGAAGAGAAACCTGTTCCATCAGGATGATATGGATGTCTGTCTCCAGGAAAATGAGAAGTGAAAATCTCATGAATGAGAAGTGACCAGTTAAAATCAGAAGTGAAAAATAGATAAAACCAGACTGAAATATTATGATCTGATAGCACAGTGGTGTATTTATTAACATGACATTTTTTAAAAAAGATTTTATTTATTTATTTTTAGAGAGAAGGGAAGGGAAGGAGAAAGAGAGGGAGAGAAACATCAATGTGTGGTTACCTCTTGCATGCCCCCGACGGGGGATCTGGCCCACAACCCAGGCATGTGCCCCAAATGGGAATCGATCTGGTGACCCTTTGGTCCACAAGCCTGACCTCACTCCTCTGAGCTACACCAGCCGGGAGTAACATGACTTTTCAGACAAGATCGCGTGTGTTCAGGATGGTATGGCCTTAGACTAACATGACTGTTTAAAGTTCATACTGAAGCATTTGTGATTCTTTCAGTATTTGTGATTCTGAAAACACTCACTGAAATTTGGTGAATCAGAAATTATAGTATTCAATGAGTTATTTAGAAAAAACTCTAATAAAACTAATTACCCATACTTCTCATTTCCTTACTTTTAAGTCATTTATTTTTTTCTTTGCAAACAAAAATGGGGGAAGAATTTAAAGAAAACTTCTAATATTATAAAGAAAGCTTCTAATATTTTAAAGAAAACCCACAGCACAAGTTTCCCTCTTATATCCAGTAAAATAATTATATCACCTTAAGGACTTTTTAAATTTAACACATTAATTATGAAGTTAAGTTTTATCTACCATAAATCATTTGTGAATGCAAGAGTCATAATGTAAATTACCCAATTAGCTTTGGATGGCAGATAGCTTTTCTTAGTGAACATGTATGATGACATGTGGTAGTAAGCTGCAGTACGTATTCAAAAACCCAGATTTAGGCTCTGCTATTGTGTCTACTTGATAGGTGTTTCCAGTTGCTCTGGGCTTTTCTTATGTTTTGCATAATATGTGACAGAGCTTTCAGGCTTTTACACATTCATATATATGGCACTTAATTATGAACATGTGGCATAAGTGAATGTATGGAGGCAATTAGGCAAATAAATGCTGGTCTGCCTGGGTAGCTTTATAAATTTCAGCTTATAATAAACAATTCCGTAAAGCCAACATGTCATTCCTGCCTGTGCCTCCCTTCCAAAATCACAGTACTAGTAAGTCTATGTCATGGATGTCATGTCTGGTTTGCCTTTTAGCTTCCATGACTCCTGATTGTCAAAGGGCCTGGACACCTGATTTGTTCTTCAGTGATTCAACTTCTCTTTCAACCTCTCAAATGATTGAATATCTTAGAGGAATACCTGCTGACTAGCTAATAGAAAAGTAGATATTGAATTTGTTCATAAATTTTTGTCAACTACCATGTTCTGTTATTTACCTATAACCTAAAAATGTAATTGAAAAATTTCTGTAACTTTTTTAATTCATTCATTATTTATTCTGTCTTTCATTTATTGGTGCATGTTTTCTGTTTTAAAGACTATGATAGTTGTTGGAGATACAAAGGAAATTAAGACATACCTAACATACTCAGGAACTGTAGCCTAATAGAAACAACATGTGAAAACAAATAACTGTGAAACAAACCAATAAGTGCACATTTGTTTATACCCATTAGTTTATTTACTTAAATATCTCTACTTGTTTATGGAAAGGCAAGCAACATTCCCCAAACTGGGTTCTATTGAAAAAGATTTCTATTACCAGATAATTTTGGGAAATAAGCACACTAAGTCCTCCTTTTTGAGATTCGTAATACATACCATCATATTATAATGCATAGTCTGAGAGATCGTACTGTGAAGAAACCTATTTCACTTTGTTTATCCTAGTTTATCCCAGACTCACTTGAACATCCAACACATTTCTCATGGCACATGTGTTAACATCCTGTGAGATACTAACATTACATGGGCCATCAATTTTGGAAATGAACTGATTAACATTTGGAATAGTGTGGTATGTCCCTCTCCTGTTATAGAAGAGTAAAAGGTAAGTATTCCCTTATACATAGGAGATGTGTTTATTAGTCAGGACTTCTCAGAAGTGACTGAAAGAAACCTAACTCAAACTAGCTTAGGCAGAATAAGGAGTGAGTTGGTTTACATGAATGGGAATCCAGGAATGGGTGTTGCCTTAGGGATTCAAATGGCATTTGCAGGTTCCTGTCACTCTCTTTTTACCTCTTTACTTTGTAACTGCTGGTGCATTGATAAGGACTTCCTCCTTATCTTCCTCCGTCACTGAGCTGGAGGCCTGGAGGAAAAGGAGGCTGATACAGGCAGCTCCAGGCTTAATTATATCAGTATATAGCTTAGCAACCCCAGGGAGAAGACAGAGGTTTTTTTCTTCAATATCTATATATAATCCCCAGGGAAAGATTCTTATTGGCCCAGATGAAGTCCTGTGTTCACTGAGAGCCAATTACTGTGGTCATACTCATAATGTACTATTAACTATATCTGGTCATAGGCAAATCCCTAATACCAGGAAAGGGGAGGAAAGGATTCTTTGATTAAAAGCTTCAACAGACCTACACAAAATGAGGTGAGGAAGTTCAAAGGGGGTTGATGTTGTTAGGCTGATGTTAGGGGATCAAAAAAATACCCAGATGTCTACCACTATGTGGTATAAGTATTAAAATCTAAATTTGGCCATAATAGGCAGATAGCCCTGGTATCCAATTACTGCCAGGAAGTAGGGGTAAAAAAAATCAACTATTCTAATATTAAAGTCATTATTTTTGAAGATATTCCTAATTTATAAAATGTCTTATAGCTAATAATCCCAAATGTCATAACCTCAGTCAGTTTTTTAAGAATATAAAAGATTTTCTTGGCTTCAAGAAGTTGTATTGCTCAAAGTTATACATTCTATGAATGCTTACCATAGATTTTTAAGTAGTTGAAGTGACTAATTCTACTACAAATATTTCAGGCTAAAATTGTTGCAGCCATGTTAGAAGGTATTAAACACTGGGAACTTAATTGTCTGCCTTTGGATTGGAGCAAACCCAAGATAATTGACTAGGCAGAATCTTTGGCTGATAATAGTACCTATGGTACCATGGTGACTAATCTCCAAGAGGATGTGAGTTGGCCTTTCCGCCTTCTACTTAGTGTGTGTCATTAGGTTTGTTCCTAACTTTTTACAGGGCAATGTTAACTCTATACCAAGCTCTGTATTTAACTATCAGTGCAATATGATCATTCTTGAGGAATTTGTCTGAGGTTGGTCCTGAAATTACATAAAGAAAATATAGAATAAAAGATTTAAAGGACTTGGGGCTTTGAAGGAGTTGGAGGCTACAGATATTCATGTCTTGATTGTAGTTGGAGTCAGGTTTCCCAGAAGATGTTTTTAAATGGAGAAAAGAGGAGGATTCATGTTGGAGCCTTGGGTGGACAGATGAAGAGGAGCCAGTAAAAGACAAGCATCTAGGGGTAAATAAGTGATACTGGAGGAGTGTTGAGTGTCTAATTAAGGCTTGACCTCATAAATGTGTAATAAATTCAATGAAGAATTAGGGCTGAGAACTGGCAAGGCAGGTATGGAAAGAGAAGACAAGATAATTAAAAGATATTGGTGATGATGCCTTTGAAGAGATGGACCCAGGGGGTCTAAAGCTGGGAGAGAATGAAGTAAAGTCTGATTGTGTCTCATAGCCTGGGAGAAAAGGAAGAGGTGGAATGGCAATAAACTTCGTGAGGGAAGATCTAGCCTGGTGCCTAGTATGTAGTACACAGTTAATAAATATCATAGAAAAAATGGAGAGTTTGGTAAGCTAATGTGGCAAACTGAGGAAGGTTGCGTGAGAACATAAAGGAGATGGGAGGCTGGCAGGCAATTCATTCCTAGAGTGGTGCACAACATAACCTTTATCAAATCTATGCAGTGACCTTCAAGACTGGAGTCGGAACTGAATGTCCCAGTTTAAGATTTTGACAGGGGATCAGTTCTAGGTGATGCCAAGCTCCAGGTTTGATGTAAGGAGTGGAGGTAAAGCAGGGGAGAAGTGAATACTATTGGGGATCAAGGGACTGTGAGGGCATTGTTTTGAATAACCCTCAGTATTGTTAGGCAGTGTGACCTGGGCAGCTAGTAGTTGATTCCAAAAACTTTATTAGGATAAGGATGGTCTAATCCCAAAGTCAATGTGTAAAGCTTTCTCAGAAATGTCACTGGGGAGCCAGGAAAATGCCAGTGTCCTCCCCTAACTCTTCTAAATGGTGGCAATGGAAGTAGTGTCACCTGGGAAGCACCAGTTTTCAAAATTAAGGAAAACCATGAAAAGGAGCAACAAAGAGTAGAGTGAGAGAGGGTTCTTTGTTCCAGTGAAGGTAGTAGTTTATCACTAACTTTGATCAGACTTGCTGGTGCATGGTAATTAAAAAAACAAGATAGGCCTCTATTATTATTTTTAATTTCCTGTAGACAATGTGCCTCTTATTGTCTAAACCCCACTTATGAAATGCTATTGGAAAGAACTATTGTAAGAAAATTTTGACGACATCTGAGGATATAAAAGTACTGAAAGCTAAATGGAAAGAATTAGGAATACATCAAAAAGAGGTTCAAAAAAGTTAGAAATAGTTCAAAAAGAAGAATAGTTCAAAAAATGTCATTCTACACTAATTTGGGAAAAGGGCTAATACGATATTTGCAACCTTCCTCCAGTAGTCCCATCTTCACATCTAGTTCTGTGCTCCTCTTTGAATTCCCAGGTTTAAGTCCTTAGTTCACAGCTGTTTATAGCTCTGCACTTCCAACTCAGGTGAACTCAGACAGCTGGTTGGCGCTGACTATAACCAACAAGAAAATGTACTTCACTCTCAGTTTTGCGTTTTCACATCCAGTATGATAAAATATCAACCCCCTTGGAGCTTCCAGGACTATTCCCAAAGGAAGTGCTTCACACCTCTGTTTTAGGGCTGAAATGCTTTCAAGTTATTTCTCCCTGCTTTGATTTCATTTAATAGACCTCTTAAATATCACCAGTAGCCTGAGGTTCTCAAGTGTCATCAGGATATACCAGAATTTTATCTTTCAGAGAGAAAGAAAGAGGTTCAGTAGCAGCCATTGTTGCAGCTGCCCACCACCAACACTGGTCCAAGCCTGAGAGGGCCACCATCAATGAGGAAACCTGTTACCTATATGTGTTGGTGTGTGTGGAGGGGTAAGGTTGAAAAATTCAGCTCTTGAATGTTAGTAGCACCAGAGCAGAAACTTCTACTTTGGAACAATCTTGAGGCATATAACTGTGATGTTTTGCACATGCAATCAGAAATAAGTCCAGTGTGGGTAGTAATTTGTACCTAGTTCTATTTTGATAACAATATTCAGGTAGAGTCCCTCTAATTTGAATTATTTATCTATGCTGTAGTTCTCAAATTGTGGTCCCCAGATCAGCAGAATCAACATCACCTGGAAAGTTGTTAGAGGTACAAATTTTTGGACCCCCTGCCTCACTACTACTGAATAAAAAACTCTGGAGGTGGTGCAGCAATCTGTGGTCTAATAAGCCCTCCTTATGATTCAGATGTTAGCCCAGGTTAGGGAACCACTGGGCCAAGTGGTATTGATCCTCAGCCCAGGCTCATTCATCTGAGGCAACCATAAATTTTAGAAATACCAATGATTGGGCCCCATCACCAGATTCTGATGAAATTAGTTTAGTGTGGTGCCTTGGCATTAGGTTTTACAAGTTGCAATGATGCTAATGATGGTCATAGTTGAGAACCATCCTTCTGTTTTAATGTAAGAATGGGCTCTCTAATTTAGGGCTTTGTAATAAATTTAAAAAACAATTTATTAAGAACAACTTTATTCAATTTTAGAGTGTTAATTTAGGCATGCTTATGTAGAACGAACCACAAATAATGTAAGACTTAAGAGGGTGGGGATTTTTTTCTGTCCAGTTTTTATTTTTCATTATTGTATCTTAAGCATCTAGGGCAGTGCTTGGCACATAGTAGATGCTCAGATAATTGTATATTGACTCATTAAATTAATTAATCCATTACAGAAAGAAGTTCCAATAGGAACTTGCTTGTACACCTCACAAAGGAACCAGTAAGCACTCTGGGCTGGAAGAATGGTCACTGTTTGGGGCTGGCATGGGTTAGTTTCCTTCTGGTTCTGGGAACTCTCTATGAATCCTCTTTGTTCTTGTTCCACACTGATCTGTACCAGGATGTCACTGCCTGTATTAGGATTCACATTATCTTTGCAGAAATTGGCCTCTGCCTATGCCCTTAGCCAGAACCCCCATGGAGTAGGGCCTCGTTGCACATTTCAATAGATAGCTTACGCCCTCTGATAGGAATACTCAGTTTTTAATTTTCCTTCTGTTCTCTGGGCTATTTTGTCCTTCTTTCTTTCTCCCCGACCTTTGGGGGCGCTGCACCTGGCCCGCCTGCCTTTTGATCTGAACATTCTTCTTTGTTGAAATGCCCTATAACTAATGGAGGGATTCTTTCTCCTTGATGGAAAGAACAACTCTCAGAGTGGGCTTGTGCTAAAAATGGATTTCCCAGCAGGCAGAACACCTCTGGCAGGAGCACTGTGGTCATGTGCCTGTTAAAAGATTTTGTGTTTAATACTGAAGAAGCCATGTGACTCTAAGCACTAAGTAGCAAGTTTGTTCATAAAATTGCCTTTCATTCGGTAAGGCAAATTACTTCCCTGAAACATTTTGGGGGAGTTCAATACTGGTAAGAATACTCTAATTAAGAGACGTTTTTATGTTGCTTTACTTACTGCTTAAAGCATTTTTTAAAAAATGTAGAACCTGCCACTTTCAGCTATTCTTCAGAAGTCTTTTATTCCCTTCTTGGTTACTGTAGCTTCTTTTCAGACTGAAGTTACCTGTGGCTCCAGATAAAAAGAGGTCACGATTTTGTGCTTAATATTTTGCCAAGTCCTTACTGAAGTTTCACGGAAGCCAAGGAAGGCTGCTACTAAAATTCGAGGTGTTTCCAAACCATTTGCATTTGTAAACTCATCTCTTAGAGTGCAGTACGCATACAAAGTCTCCTAAATGATGCGTAAATTCTCCATTTCTACATGAAAGCCTTCTGTCCCTTCAACCACACTCTGGCCTGGAGGCTTAAACAAAACCCTTTGCATATTATTGCTAATGCTGCGCCTGATTCTGCAGCAGCTGTTGCTTTTGAACAGTATGATGCTTCTCTTCCCCAAAGAGAAGTTGAAAATGCCTCTTTGCAACATTTTGCACCTTTGTAGACTCAGGGAGCATGAAAACAGACTTGGAGATGTACCTAGGATTCTGTTTGGGAATTCAGGGCACAACTTAGAGACTATTGAGTTTAGCCACTTTCTGACATTGACTTTCATAGCAACAGTTTAATTTAGAGAAAATCTGCTACCCCAAATGGCTAAAGGTATTTACACGGAAAATATTCCAAATGATTGACTTCACTGTGTTGCTGTTTTCTTTCTCCACAAATATGTGAGTATTTGGCTTTCTTACAGAAGTTTTTCTGCATCACTTCTTTTCAGGCAAAGAATTTTTTCTATCCGGAGAGGGAGAAGAGGCACCAACGGTTTCCCCCCTTTAAAGTGAATAACTATTTGAGTTTACACTATAACTTCTGTAAAAATGAAAAATTTGAGTGTGTCTCCTGTCTCCCTAAATTTTCCTTTGGTGACTCTTTAAGGTAGAATCTTGATCACTTTGGAGCCAGCTTTGTGCTTCCTTGGGCACCACCTGGCTCCCTCCCCCCACCTCAACCCCTTTACATCAGTCTTAATGAAGGAGTTGTCTCCACTCCTCTCTGCCTTCCTTACCTCCCACTGCTTCTTCAGTGTGCTCTTGTCAAGCTCATCAATGGCTTCCTGTTATTTAACATATTGACTATCTTGGATTATAATCTTTCTTTTCATATAATCTTTCTTTCATTTGACATCACTGATCCCATTTTCCTTAGCCTCTTTGGCAGCATTTCTCCTCATTCTCCTAGAGTTTCCTCTTTTTCCAGTTCCTTTCTTAAATGTTGTTTCCTTGGGAATCAGTCCTAGACAACTTTTCTTCCTACTCTACACTGGCATACACTGGGATGTTGCAGGTTCAGTTCCAGACCAGCACAACAATAAAGCGAGTTTTCCAATAAAGTGAGTGGTAATCTTTTTGTTGGTGGGTGCTCTTGACTTCAATTTGTAAAATACGTAACATTTATGAAGCGCACTACAACGAGGTGTGCCCATACCCTCTTCCTGATTGATATTATTTGCCCGTGGCCTCAATTCCATGCCGAGGATAAGATTCCCCATCTGTTTCTCCAGCCCAGATCTTCATTAGGCAGGCCAATGTCCACATTGAAACTCATTCTTTCTCTGTTTCTCTAAGTTCCCATTTTTAGTGAGGGACTCCATTGTTCATTGCTCAGGACAGAAACCTTAACTTCTTCCTATCTTTTCCTCTCTCCCATAAAATAAACCAACAATTCCTATTTATTCTATTTTCTACATAAATTTTAAATTCATGTGTTCTCTCTCCCTCCTACTAATATCTCTTCCCCTGCCCTAGTTCAAGAAACCATCAACATGTATCTGGATAACTCTCTCTGGTCTTGCCTCCTTATTAGCCCATCCTCCACATCACTAGTGAGATGATTCTGATCACTGCATTTCCCAGATCAAAACCCCTCATGCTTGCAAAGCCCCCAGAGTCTGGCCCAACTTGCCTCTCCAGCCTCAGGTCTTTGGACTCCCCACCTTGCATTGTTCATTTTGGGTTATACTGTGTTTCTTTGAACTTTTCCAGCATACAGTACTTTGTCATCTCTGAGCCTCCTGCTCCCCTCCCCCTCCCCCTCCCCTCCTCCTCCTCTTTCTTCTCCTCCTCCTCCTTTCTTCTTCTTCTTCTTCTTCTTCCTCTTCCTCTTCCTCTTCCTCTTCTTCTTCCTTCTTCCTTCTTCCTTCTTCCTTCTTTCTTCTTCCTTCTTCCTTCTTTCTTCTTCTTTTCTGCCTGGAACATTCTTCCTATTGTCTCCCCCTGTGGTGAATTTTTGTTTTATTTTGGGGCCTGAAATTGAGAGCACTTCCTTATGGATATTTTCCTGAATGTTCTAAGCCTGGCAAAGGTGCCTCTCTCATGGCCTCTTCCCCACTGTCCCATCAGGGCAAGAGCCATCCTGTATCATTATTGCCTGTATTCTCATTACAGGCAATATATTGTATATATATTGAGATATATATATATATTACAGGCATTGTATTCTCATTAGATTGTCACTTCTGTAAGGACAGGGGCATGTCTGTTGTGTTGAAATTGTTTCTCTACTGTCTTACCCAGTGATTGATGCAGAGCGTGTGCTCAATAAATATTTATTGAATGAATGAATGAGTTTCAAAGTAAATCACAAACCAGCCTTTTTTACTACACAGGTTCATAGTACTTTACTCTCATTTGCAATTTCTTACTCACTAGTCCAGTTCCCTTAACTGGAACAACCACCACTTTTCTAAAAAGCAAACAGAACTTTGTTGCTGAGAAAGCAACATATATATCCCAAAGGAAGAAAAACTTCCCAAAGGTCCTGAGAATTAGCATATGGTAATTGTCAAATCCCAGGGTGTCTTTTAATCGAACCTTCACAGTGGTTCACTTAGCTTGTACTCAGCACTTAAATTGAGTAGAACCGCATTAGGGAGGTTGTGTCAAGCCTTAGTGAAAATGGAGAGAATGAGATATATACTTTCCATGACACGGAGACATAGGAAAAAGGGAGCAATCTGGCCTGTGGGTTCTGTAATCTCTGTGTCTGACTGTACCAACTCCTGCGATATGGGATGATGGGGAGGACTGCCACAGCCATTGACATTGCTGAGGATTTTCCCTTTAAATCCTGTTCTGGGTTTTGTACTCTCCAAGGATTTACTTCATGCTTCCCACCTTTCTTCTCTCTGTGCTTTTTTTTTCAATGCCACCCTCAGGAGCAACCTGGTTTTTATGAGTTTTCTGCCCCAGAAACAACTCTTCCTGAGGGGAAAAATGGACTCGGCCTTGCCAATACACCCTGGGCTTCTCATTACCTATCACTGGTCATTTGCTTGCTCTGTTCTAGCCACCATGAGGTGTTCCCTTCTCAGGGTTGCAACTAGGTGAGGCAAGCCAGGCTCCCAGGGACAGAGTTTAAGGAGCCACCCACTCTCAGATTTCAACCCCCAACGTGCACAAGCCTGAGAGCTTCCCTTGACCCACCCTCGACTTTTTTCCCTCAGCTATCATGTCTCCTTGCCTCTCCAGATCCAATCCCCCAGCCCCTGCTCAGGTGCTGCCTCCTCAAGAAAACTCTTGCTAAATCCAACAGGCTTTTCTACAACCAGGAAGCAGTCACCTCACCTTTCTCCAGATTCCCAGTGGGCCTTAGTTATACCTCTCTCGATGTACTGTATATCTTGTTTAGTTCTTAGGCTTGCCTTTGTATCTCCATGTTAAGCTATAGATTTCTTAAGGGCAGTCTTTTTCTCAGCATGTTCACATTACCTAGCATGAGGCTTGACATGGTGCAAGCATCCACAAGTCAGGGAGATGATTGGAGCCGTCAAGGGGAGAAGGGAGCAGAGCATGCAGTTGTTAACTGCTTGGAGGTGGGAGGAGGTAGACATGCGTGCTGTGGCCAGTCTGCCTGGGTTTGATCTCTGGCTTTGCCACTACTGGGTGTGAGAACTTGGACAGATTACATCACCTGTCTATTTCTTTCTCTTAAAAAGGGGATCAATAATGGTACCCCGGCATAGGGCTGTTGTGAAGTGTAAATGAGATGACTCATGTAAAGGACTTAGCACAAGCCTCATTGCACAGTGAGCACCTCACTAAATATCAGGATTTGGAATAGAAAGGATCTAGTGAAGATACATCCCTGGAAAATGCAGGTGTGCACACTAAGGGCAAAGCATATTTGGGACTGATGTCACAAATAAAGTTAAGTCTAAATCATCAATGATGGGAGACAAGCAATGACCTCATACTCCCTGGAGAACCCAAGTGACTACTTTTTTTGAGAAGACAAATCTCATCTCTACACTTCAATAGAATAGTAGCTTGGGCGAGAAGATGGTAAGAGAGGCCACCCAAAAATGAAAACAGAGGAGGGCCAGATGAGCTTGGGAGTGTTAAAACAGATGTTTAAATGTGCCATGTTATCATAGCTGCTGATGCTAAGGAGGATGGAAGCATAATGCTGAGGCAAAGTCATGTTTTTGCTGCCATCTACAGTCAGAGTGCAATTTTTAAAGTTGCGTCACACACACACACACACACACACACACACACACATCCATCTAGAAAGAACATTCTTGACAAAATGAGTGACAATATACATAGTTTGGTTTACATTCTAGTAATTGAGAAAATTTGGGCATCCTATTGTAGTATTTTATTTACTATATATATTTATTTACTATGTATATATTTAACAAGTGATATAGTCTTTTAAAATCTCAAGTTGTGTTAAACTCATCAGAAGACACAAATTGGCTGCAGGTGTGGCAGCCAACAGACAGTTTAAGAGTTAATACATTGATTTCAAAGAATAAAGAGATGGGTTGGATTTTACCCCATGTTTTCCTGACCCATGACCTGCAGTTTCTCTGGTTGTTATTAGAATGATTATACATTGCATTTTATACAAATGTCCTTTATTGTTTGGATATGAGAGATCAACCAAAGGCAAGTGAAAAGCAAAGCAAGTGAAAACAAAATTTGCCATGGCTTTTGCCACCATGCTTTTATCCATATAATCTCCAAGATTATGGTGATATTTTCCCAACTTCTCTGCATTATTTTTAAAGGGTTAACTATAGACAACAATTGTTGGAAAAGCGTTTGATGGAGAAAAAAGAAGTGGCTCTTCAAGAAGCACATGAAGAAGAAGAGAGAGAGAGGCGGCTAGAAGCCCTTAGGAAACAGGTGTTTTTAATTTGAAATTTTCATGGTTGGTTTAAAAAAATGTTTCTAAGTGCTCCTAATAACATTATTACTAGGGCTTAGTTTAGGAGTTCTGCTGTAAAAAATGTAACTTTTCCAAATTGAGACACTGATTTTCATTCCTGGGAACAATTAGATTTATGTTGAACCATTTCCAGTTTCTTAGTATATTGAAAGAACTTTATCCTCACCTTTCAAAAGTCTCTCCCAAGATGTAAATGCATCCACACTACCTCTAGTGTAATAGCTGAATAATATCCATTTACAGCAGTGAAACACTGCATGTAGCCAAAAGATTTTACTCTCTTCAAGAAACCTGGCAGAGCTTGAACAAGATAATTTTCTTTGGGGTAGGAATCTCTGTTTGGAAATAGCCCATAATAAACAAACATGTTAAAAATCACTTTTAAAAATACTGTTTTTCTGGAGAAATAAAAGCCTCCCATTGTTTTACCTAGTAAAAGTAGGCAAAAAGTTTTGAAATTAGGCAGTAGATGGCAAGATCAGAATCTTAAGAACTTGGGAAATGTGATAAAATAGTTTTATTTGGTAATTTTTCAGAGTTTTTAACCTGAAAGTGATGAGCTCAACTCCTAAGCTCTGGAGTCTTCACTGACACCACTTCTGTTCAGTGCCAGTGGTAGCAACATAGAATCTTGGGAAAGAACTTGGCCTCTGGTGTCTTTCAAACCGGGCACCAGCTGGTTTTGCTACTCACTGGCAGAAGAAACATAGGTGTTTTATTTAACATTCCTACACTTTATTTCCCCCTCTGAAAAATGGGAATAATAATATTAGTACCTGCCTGATAGGTTTGTCCATTCCCATTTTTGGGGACATAGTAATGTCTGTTCCCATTTTTTGAATATTTACTCTCTTTTAATCTCTAGAAAATCCTATGGTGTAGATGTTATTTATATTCCTATTTTATAGTAGAGAAAACTGAGAAGACACAGAGGTTCCCAGGAGTCACACAGCTAGTAAAGGTCAGACTGAATTCAAACCACGGAAGTCTAGTTAGATGAAGTAGTATAGACACATAGCATCTTCTTTGATAAAATAGCTTAGAGAAATTCAAAGCATAGGGATGTAAGTCCTGGTCATGCTAGATTCAAAAAAATTAAAATTATTCAGTCATTAGCAAAGAACTATACGCATATACAATGGCTTTCTGGTGACAAAACTTAATGTCATTGATATTGAACGCATTCTTGTTCAAAATACAGCTTCAATAACTACAGAGTTCATCTGATTAGAATTCTTTCCATCTGTGAACCCCTGGAAAGAGGAAATATCTGTGTCCATTATTTGTAATCAGTGTTTAGTATGATGATAGTATAAGATTTTGACTAGGAAAACCTATAATAATTAAAGTATGTTTGACCCCAGTTATGTCATTGTAGTTCCTAAATTCATTAAAAATGCCATTTTCTCCATGACTTTAGAGTTAACAGACAAGTGTTACCAATGGCACATGTAATTTATAAAATTAGTGGCTTTATTTCATAAGGACACAGGTTTAAATGATTCAGTTATCAGAAAGAACAAGGGCATTTGTGCTAAAGTGATGCTGTGGTATTTCAGCAGAAGTAGGAACACTGGCTTATAACAGTGCCTGGAAATCCAGTTACCTGGAACAATGGAAATTCACCTATCTTGCCCATCATGCTACAACACTCAACTCTGTCCATGAATAATGTGCTCTAGATTCCATTTAATCAGGTCAAACTTTCTAGAAAATTTCATGAGGTTGTCACCATGGCCATAATTGCTAGTAGTTAAAAATTAGTGTTTTTTTTTTACCTTTGGTTATTTTCAAGGTGTTTGAATATGTAGGTTTTCTATATATGTGTTCCTATGATTTTGTATCAGAAAGACAAATTTTTATCTAAATTTAGTCATAACAGTAATTTCAGTCATTAGTAAATAATTACATTTCATGGCCTTTTAATATTATATTTTGTTTTCAAATTGTTAACTCCTTTGTGGATCTCTAGGATTGGCCTGGTTTAGTATTTTTTTCTACCTTCCCTCTTAGGCTTTCTCCTTTATCATTTTTTTAAATTTTAATGCACTTTAAACATCAATAATATTGCCCAAAATATTTAGCCTGTATCTTTTTCCAAGTTGTTATGCTTTCACTTCTTTTAGGTTGCTATTGTTGCTCAATTTGATCCTGTAAGAATGATGTCAGATACAATGTCATCGAAAGCAAGGATGGGTATTGGAATTGAGGAAGAATTTATTCTTCAAAAGCCACTCTTCACATTGAATACATACAATGAACAGCAGGTATTTATGGGAATTAGCATGATTAATGTAAAAGCCATGATGATGTTAGGAACTGTAGAAGTGTGTGTTTTGGTTATGAGCCATTTTCAATATTTACATTTGACTACTACACATATCAGCATAATTTTTACTTCCAAATGATAGCACATAATTACTGCACAACTCTTGATTTTATAAAATAGTTGACAGGTGAGCATAGAAAAAGCAGTTTATCTGGAAATGTTATGAATCTGTCATTGAAAATTATTTTTCAAATTTAAAAGTAATTTTACAAAATTTTACTTTAAACGTGTTAATTTGTATTTTGTTGGTGAATATCGCTCTAGCATATTCAGACTGTGCTTAAATTTATAACAAACATCATTCCAAGAAAGAACTGATGATGCTGATTAAACAAAGCAGAGGGAAGCTTTCAGAGATTAAAATGAACAGAAGATAATACATCAGAGCTAATGATAAAACATTTTCTGTGGAAAAGTATTAAGGGATTGTTTAACCATTTCTAGAGAGAGAGGGAGAACAGAAGAATGAATATGTATCCCTGAAATTAAGGGAGAAAGAAGTTAATTTTGCAAATCTAAGCAGAGCTGCTTAATGCTTATTTAATTATTTAAACAGCAGGAAACTTTATCCACTCACCCATTGACAAATAAATCAAGTGTGCCTCTAGTATGTGCTGCATACTTTGCTAGGGATTAAAAAGATGAACAAATCGTGTATTAATTGAACAAATATTGATGGAACATGTACAGCATCTGGCACTATGCAAGGTGCCCTGCTGAACAGGGTAGACTTGTCCTGTGTGGAAGAAGGAGCAGGAGCCCTGGATTGGGAGGGAGAGGAACATGTATGGAAATAATGCCACTGGGGTGAGATCACCTCCGTAATGGAGGTGTAAGGGCTGCTGCAGACACGGGGAGGGAATCGAAGGTTAACCTAGATGGGGCAGTCAGAGAAAGAGTCAAAGAGGAATGTTAAGCTTTGTCTTAATTGAAGATTTTTGGCAGCAGAAACAAAATTAATTCCAGATGATTTAAGCGAAAAACAAAATAAAACAAAAAACATCTTAGAGGGAGGGAGTGGGCATAGGATGAGGGATAAACTATGAAGGTGCAAGGGTGTTTCCAGAAGCCAAAGTGGAGAGGGCAGCTGGGGCTTGCAAAGAATTGAAGAAAACTGGAAAACTCTCTGGTACCTGGGCTGAAGAAACAAGGTTTTCACCAGTAGAAGAGGGTGGAAAGAGACCCTTAGTGGTGCATCCTCAGTGTAAGATACATGTCGAGGGTGGGTGCTAGGAGTTGACACTGGACACATGGGTTAGGGTCTGATTGTGACAAAGCATTGTAGTAGGTGCTGCTTGCTAAGACATTTCACCTTTATCCGGTGAGCAGAGGCAAGACTTTGAAGCAGGTGAATTACATAACCAAATTCATGTGTTAGCAATGTGTCCTGGACAGAAAATTGGTGAGGCTTTGGGGTAGGGGCTGAAGGTAGGTGTGGGGTCAGATCCTTTCCAGATGGTGGAGCCTTATGGAAGTGGGGAGAGGGGCAAGAATGACTCTCGCTGAGAGGAGAAGAAAGGTGGAAGGAGGGGTAATGAAGTGTGGGTAATTCTAAAACTAGATACCATAGTGTGTTTTGTCATTTACTGGCTGTGTGAAGTTGTGTTAGCCATTTAACATCTTTCTGTCTTGTTTTCTTCATCTGTAAAATAATAATTTGCAAGGTTCTTGTGAGGATTAAGATAATACATGTCAATTGCCCAGCATGTTGCCTGGCACCTAGTAGTAATTCAGTAAATTATAATCATTAGGTGTTGCTGCCATAAACCATATAAGTGTATAGAAGGAAAAACAGACTTAGGGAGAGAGGTATTTGTTCATGTCATCTTTAGGGTGAAAATGGCTTCTACACATTTACAAGAAACTGATTGGCTGCCTCTGGGGAGGGGAATTGGGAAAATGGGGATCAGCATGCCAAATTCTCCATTTCACTTTGTTAATTCAAAAAATAGAATAATGAAAGAGTTTAACAAACCTCACAACCTTGGACCTGAGGAGACAGGTGAATGCTGGAGACAGTTAGGGAGTGAACAGCACACAGATGGAGCACGAATCACCGGAAGTTGATGTGATTGACCAGGGAGACTGTACGGGAGCAGAAGAGGAGAAACCCAGGTCTAAAGATTGTATATGCTGGCTGTCAGACATATATCTCTGTATTATTCTTGACTTATATGCATCACTGCCTCTAGTCCCTGTATCTGGTGAGTTGCTAAGTTCTATTAATTTTTCCCTTTACAGTGTTTCTCACAGTTATCTCTTCCTTGTTACCAGCCAGGTTGAGGCATGTTTATCACTACATGTCTAGACCATTGTAGTAGACCCCTAACCACTCTCCCTGCCTCCATCTCTTCTCTTCTTGCCACCTTAATTTATCCTGAATTGATAATCAGATCCATCTTTTTGTTCAATGGCAGTGATTACATTTCTTGTACTCTAACAACAGAGACAACTACCACTTTAGTAGCTCCCAGGACTCCTTGGCATTGCTATTAAGCCTTTCAAATTCAAGTCCCAGTCTTAGAAGTGTCCTTTTCCAGTGTTCCCTAGTGGTGCTTTATCCAGTGACCCTGATTCCAAATTGACCTGTTTGACCTCTGAGTGTGCATGTGCCTTCCTTTCTTGCTTGATCTCTCTTCCTTCCTTCTCCACTTTATAGAAGGATAAATTGGATGTTAGCTCAGGTGGTCCTCCTTACCTGAGACCATTCTAGTCTCACTGGCACCAAAAGATATACCATTCTTGGGTTATCTATCCCATGTTGCCACAAACTATAGTTGTCTGTGTAAAATCTTCCTACCCCTATTAAAGAGCTCCTTAAAGGAGGGGCTGCTTTCAACAGCTTATTATCCAATCCTTTAGGGGGACTTCAAATCCTTGTAAAGAATAAAATGCTTCGTTAGCTAAAATCCATATGTGGCTACCTTCTTATCAATGCAAACAGCACCGTTGACATTTACTATTCATAGAAGGAGGAATAAAGTCCAATCAGCTATAAGTGAAAACAGAACTTGAACTACTCATATGTCTAGTCCTACTTAGAATCAGATTGATGGAAGCATTTTTTAGTTCTGCTTGAAATAGAAATCCGGCCTTGGAAGCAAAGTTCTATTGATTTTTTTTAGGTAGTGGCCATGTGTTTAAACTTAATTTACATATTGTCAAAAGATGGAGAAATTGAAATGTCTGTTTAAAGGCACATGCATAAGGTTATGGTTTAGATTTATTTTATTTTGATCAATGATTGTCTGTATTTGTATATTCCACCTGTCAATAAATAATGAATCAATGATAGTACTGAAAATAAGCTTCTTTCATCTCATCTTTTAATAATTTTAATGTGTTGTATTTTGACTAATCTACCATGCAATAGTCTATACATATTATGTTGGAAACCACTGATACAATGGGAATTGACAATGTCAACAAGTTTTGGATGTTTTCAGTAAAAATAACTGGGATGTAGTCACTATATACACAAAAGTTATTATCATCTAGTCATTTATCCAGCAAAAGCAAATTATGCAGCTTGGGGAAATGTACAACTAAATGATATAATTTACTTAGTTCAGTGAATTGCTATTTACCTTGTATTTTATTTCTACAGATAATTTCTGACCCTAGACTTCGTTTTGAGTTAGCACTTCGAGAAGCTGGACTTCATAAAACCTTTTATGCCAAAGAGATATTACCAAAAATTAGTCCTCAAAAACCTCCAAGAAAGGACATGGAGTCTACTGTATTTAAAATTTAGATTTCATCTTCAAATCCTATTAAATGTAAACAAAATTTTTCTCTGAATACATTTATATGGATAACAATAATTATTGTCTTGTAAAATTTTTAACAATATCAGACATAGAAATCATAGTATCTGTTATGGTTAGAGCTCTGGAAACTGTATTGACAGACCCAGGGTAAACTGTATTGACAGTCCTTCACATTGCTCTAGTGCTGAAACTGTGACTGCAGGGGTTGGTGTGTAAAATTATTAAATGTCTCTGTGGCACCAAAAAAAAAAAAGAAGTCATAGCATCTATTAAAACAACCTTGCTTTTTTAAAAAAAGATTCTTAGAATTTTGTTCACTATTTCCAATATCTTTGTTTCATTAATAGTACTAAATTCTTCAAAACAATGGAACTTAATTATGACACATGTGATACATATATTAACATTTAGTAAATTGCAATTTGGATGTTGTGTTATCTATCCCATGAAAAGACATCAAAATAACCATTTGTAAAAAATAAAATTTATTTTGCTGCTACCTTTCATTTTTGTTTGTTATTTTCAGACTTTAACTTTTAATCATGGAAACTTCATCATCATTTATATTTCTATTATTTCTTGATTATTATAAGAAAAGACTCAACCTTTCTCTAAATTTAGAAGCCAATTTGGTACACTATATTTATTGTAAACCAATAATCCAACCAATTTCATTTTGCAAATTAGCCCATAAATATAAATGAGAAATTAGAAATAGCATTGCAAATGTGGGAATATCTGTTTTGTCTTGGTAAAAAATGTGCATTGTTGTTTAGAAGGAATATTTTAAAATTTATAATACTTAGAATGTATCAAAAGTTCCACAAAATCTATTGGGTTGGCCAAAAAGTCTATGTTTTTTCCATAAAATAAAAGAGATATTTTTCATTTTCATCAATAACTTTATGATTTAGATATTTTGAATATGTTGGCTATCTCCCACATGGTATAACATTGATTGTTTTTAATAAACATCTTGATTTGATTGCTATCAACTTCAACTGGTCTACCCGACGACTGTGGAGCATCGTCATCCAGTGAGAAATCTCCAGCATGGAACTTAGCAAACCATTGTTGACACATTAAGTCAGTCATTCAGTCACAGCACCTTCTCCATACACTGCACGGATCTGGTTTTACATTTCAGTTGTGTTTTTACCTTTCTTGAAATAATAAAGTATAATATGCTAAAAATGTTGCATATTTTCTTCCTTCTTCAATATTAAAATAGCTACACAAAAATTCACCAATTTTGATGTTTTTCTAAATGCACACTGATGTGACAGCTGTCACAATACAATCTAACAAAGTTGTTACAAATGAAGTTAAAGACAACTAAGCACTACTAGAGCCATCTTACAAAAAAAAACTTTTTGGCCAACCCAATGTTAAATATCTAGATGATATTCGTCAGGTGGGCATCAAAAAGAAAACAGTATATACTAAGAAGAATAAGCACTGTGCCATGAAATTTTATCTCACTTATTCACATGTGTGTATATAGTGGATCACAATGAAAATGTATTTCTTAATGGTCCAAAGAAATTAAAAACCATTACCCTCTATCCCATTGTTAATAAATGGTGTAGTCTGGTCAATTTCATGTCTTTGAGAATGATGGGCTTGTCTCAGACTGAATGGAAAGACTGTTATCAGTCCATCTGGTAGGAAGTCAATTTTGTGCCCATCATCAAATCTACAGATACATCCAAGTCTGCATTTTCATTTTGCTTCCTCTGGCAATGGGGGCAACTCTCTCTAATAAATACCAAACCTTTCATATGTGTTTTGGGTTTCATCACCTCTCAACTCCATGAGAATTTCTCTTTTTTTCATTATGCTCTTTCTTACATCTTCCAGATCGTGTATCTTTTCTTCCTCTGTTCTGTTAATGTGGTGCATTACACAAATTGATTTTCATATGTTGACTCATTCTTGCATTCAGGAATAAACCCCACTGGTTCATGGTATACAATGCTTTTACTATGCTGCTGAATTCAGTTTACTAGTCTTTTGTTGAGAATGACATTAACATTTTTGAAGAATATAATTTCATTTTTAAAATAGAACATTTTAAAAATGAAATTATATTGGATCTTTGTTTTTATTTTGGATCTTTGTTTTTATTTTTTTTATTTCTTAGCTTTAATTTTCCTTAAGGCCTCACCTGTTATGTCTTTCATTCATTTTTTAATTTAGTCTCATTTCTGAAATGTTTTTCTTTTGTTTGTAATTATTTTCCTAAGAATATATCACCTAATTTCTGAGTTTTCCCAATTATGATTAATATTCTGTCATATCTTGTATCATTTTGATTTTTTTAACTTTTAGCTTATAATTTTAATCTATGTTGTGGTAATGTCTCTCTGGTGTTTATTCCTTATCTGTAGAGATGTTACTAGGCTTCTGTTTTTCATAATTAATATTTAATTAATATAATCTTTTTTATATTAATATTTAGATTTGACCCTTTTCTTTGCTCATTCATACTTGAAATTAACTTGCTTGAAATGAACTTTTAGAAGTATTTTGTGGCTCAAGATAGTTCTTCTAACTTTACAGCTCTGAACTTCTCTTTTTTGTTATTTTTGTCCGGGGTTCAAAAATTTTGGGCGGCTTATTTTCTGGAGATACATCCTTCTCTGTTTTTACCTGGACCTGATCTTTTCTTTGACTTTGTTGTTCCCATGCTGCTCAGTTGGATTCTCCTGGCAGCAATTGCTTGTCATTGTAGGGCTTTGCACTGGAAGTAAGTTTTGACTGGTGTGGGAATCCACAGAGCCTAGACTTCTCTGCCCTTTTCAGATTTTACTGAAAACTCTTTGTATTCATTCATTATTAGAAAGTAAAACTCTCAGTTTCAGCTGAAATAGTTTCCAGTAAGTGCTTCTTGGTTCCTTTAGCATTCTCAGGTCCATCCTATGTCCCTTGCTTTCCTCTGTCCTGCAGTGATGTTGGTATAGTCAGTTCTTATAGCTGTTAATGGTTACTCCACCCATTCATAGTTGTTAGTGTATGGGAATACTTTATCGCCTACTACTGAAGATTATCCCATGGGTTTTCGGTGGTGTTGTCCTGGTGTTTGTTGTTGTTTCCTTTTATAGGCTGATACAAGGAGATTCGAAAAGTATCACTTCTGTCATCTTTCCAGAAACACTCCAAACTGCATCTGGATCCTAACTGCCTTTTTTTGAACTAAACGTGCTTTTCCCTCAAGCCTATCCTATCTCAGTAATGGAGTGAGCCATCATCCACCACATTGTGCAACCTTAAATCTGGGAGTCACTCATTATGCACCCTTCTTTCTCCCTTGTAACATCTTACCAGGATCTATTGGCTTTCTTTCCTCTACTCTGGAACTTTACTGCCAGTGGGGAATGGTTGTGCTTTGTGGCTTCCCAGCCATAGCGTTCTCATCTTTGGGGAATTTCCCACATTATGCATCCATCTTCCACATCAGAAGCTAGATACTCAATTTCCCTAGTCTCTTGTGGTATGTTCTCTGCTAATCACCCATTTGAGATTTCATTCATAAGAGTGGTATGTGAGAAGACAAGAATCCATTTTATGGCAAGGGTAGCAGTGCAGGCTTCAGCTTTAGGGGATAAAAGTTGCATAGCTTTTAGTATCTAGCACTCAGAGCTGTGATGCAAGCAGAAGTGCCTGGGACTAGCAGAGCAGCAGAGTGTCTAGTGCAGCAGTATCCTGGCCACAGTTGAGCATTTCCCCATTTGGTTGCCTGAAACATGGACACACTGCGCCTCCCAGAGATTCTAAGAACTACCTAACACCCTTTAATAAATTACCTTGCTTTGTAAAACTAGCTTAAGTGGGTTTTGTTGTTCGCTACTGTGGATACAATGGTACAGTAGCCTTTGTTCAGTTCCTTGAATGTACAAACCAGTCTCATTCCCTCTACATATAATCTCTCCATCTCTGTAATCTACCTTCTCAATTATCATTTTCCCTCTCTTCAGAAAGTAGGAAGAATAGAATATTTCCATTTCTTTTGGAAATTGCTAAACACCATTTTTTACAGCAATGATTTTCACTCTATGGAAAGGCCAGTTATAAGTTACATTCTGCTCAGAGTTCAGCCCACTTGTTCATATCCAAAATCCTATATAATATTTTTAAAAATTGTGAAAAGGATAATAGGGCTTCCTTCTTCTGACATATATTTTTTTATCGGTTATTTTTTATGAGGCTCTCATTTCTCAGGTTTTATGTTGCCCTCTTTAAAATAGATGCATTGTTTCTTTAGCTGTGCTAGATTTTAAGTCCAGAACACAGAGGTAAAACTTGAAATCATTTTGAAGGTAATAAAACATTTTGAATAAAAAGTGGGAAAACTAAAGACTTTTTAAAATCAAGACATTGCCTGGAAAACTCATGGTGAGAATCTAAGATAACAGACTTTTTAAGATCTCAGTCAAATCCCAGAAAGGATGAATTTTGACTTAAGAAAAAAAAAGATTTGGACTTCCGGCCAAGATGGAGGGATAGGTAGACGCACTGTGCCTCCTCCCACAACCAAGATAGGGACTACAACAATATAGAAACAAAATAACTGGAGTAAAAATAGCCTCTTCAACAAATGGTGTTGGGAGAACTGGACAGCTACATGCAAAAAAATGAAACTTGGAACACCAACTTACACCGTACACAAAAATAAATTCAAGGTGGATAAAAGACTTAAATATAAACCGTGACACTATTAAAGTCCTAGAGGACAACATAGGCAGGAAAATCTCAGATATTGCACGCAGAAACATTTTTACTGACAAGTCCCCTAGAGCAAGGGACATAAAGGAAAGAATAAACAAATGGGATCTCATCAAAATAAAAAGCTTCTGCATGGCTAAAGAAAACAGTATTAAAATCAAAAGAGAACCAACTGTATGGGAAAACATATTTGCCAATGATACCTCAGACAAGGGTTTAATCTCCA
>CM052541.1:57948764-57966117 GCA_028533065.1 Trachops cirrhosus
AACAGAACCACAGAAATGGAGATCACATGGAGGGTTAGCAACAGGGGACTGGGAGGAGGAGGGGGGGCGGAAGGTAGGAAGAATAAGTAGCAATGAAGGTACATAGAAAATAGACAGGGGGAGGGCAAGAATAGTATGGGAAATGTAGAAGCTAAAGAACTTATGACACATGGACATGAACTAAAGGGGGGAATGTGGGTGGGAGAGGGTGTTCATGGTGAAGGGGAATGAAGGGGGGATAATAGGACAACTGTAATAGCATAATCAATAAAATATATTTTAAAAAAATTTAAAAATGGCAACAAATACATTTCTATCAATA
This sequence comes from Trachops cirrhosus, assembly GCA_028533065.1. Classification (NCBI taxonomy): domain Eukaryota; kingdom Metazoa; phylum Chordata; class Mammalia; order Chiroptera; family Phyllostomidae; genus Trachops; species Trachops cirrhosus. Next base: position 57,949,087 of record CM052541.1, read on the forward strand.
ATTACATCTAAAAAAACAAAATAAACAAACAAGCAGAACAGAAACAGAATTGAAGATGTAGAAAACATTTTGATGATTACCAGATGGGAAGGAGGTGGGGAAAATGGAAAAAAAAGGTGAAGAGAAGAAATTCAAATAGGTAGTTACAGAATAGCCAAGAAGATGTAAAGTACAGTGTAGGAAATGGAGTAGCCAATGAACTTATGTGCATAACCCATGAACATGGACAATGGGGTAAGGATTGCCTAAGGGAGTTGGGGGAGTGCTGGGTGGAGGAGGGCAAAGGAAGAAAGATTGGGACAACTGTAATAGCATAATTAATAAAATATAATTTTAAAAAAAGAAAAATAAAGCTTGCCATAAAGATTCACAAATTTTTTAATATAATAGCTTAAGTTTGATCCAAAGGGAAAAATTGATTTAAAATGAAATATGTAGTTTGATGAACATACTACAATATAACCATGTTACAATATTTCTAGAATGCCCTCCAAGGAATGGTACCAACCATGGTTAGAATCTTTCTTTCTGGAATGAGCAGGGCCTGCCCTTAACAGTTTTTTTCTCCTAGCCCCTCACCCTTTGTAGCAAAATGTACTTAATAGTCACCTTCAGTTGTCCCTCAGCTTGATTTGAGAACACTTCAATCATTGCTGAGATGAAAAGGACCACTCTGATATCATCCATCCCTTTGGAATTCCTCCCCGAAATATTTCTCCCCATTTTCTGGATCCCACTCTTTCCAGAGTACCAGATCCCTTTTGAGGTACAGAATTGTACCTCAAAATGGCAGAAACATAGAATTAGCCTATTCACCTTCTCCAAGAGTCATCAGTTGAAACTAAAGGCATAAACAGAAATAAGATTTTGCTAACATCATTAATTGCATGTTAATGTTCAACTGTTCTTGGAGGATTGAACCCCTTCTCCATATACATTCACTATAGGTTTTTCTTTGCTGCTTATTATGTCCTTATGTTCCTATGCTTTTGGAAGTTAAAAAGGCTGTTTCAGATCTTTTTTAATTTCTAATTATTAATTTTATAAAGTGAAGTTTTTAATATAAATTATGGACTTGAATAACAAAGAGTTGCTTTCACAAGTTATGCATTCTTCTCACCTTCATAAAAATTATAGGTACACATTGTGTATCCAACAAGAGCTGGGAAGTTGGGAATTTCTTTGCTGCAGTTGAATAGTTCCTCAGCCAGTTCCTTGTCAAGGTCAGTATTTTGGGTGACATTGTTGTCCAAGATTACCTGTTCAAATTTGGGCTTAAAGAAGGAGTCTACAGCTGTATCTGTTATTACGACAGACCCTGGTGTGATCCCTGTAAGGTGGGAATAAATAAGTGGTTACTTTTGACACATAGTATGCAATGTATTCTGCCAAAGATTAATTAATGCTAGTTGCTAATGATTCTCCTTCTTTTCATCCTTTAAATTATTTTTTCCAAGTGCAATTAAATAATAACATTCAGAACAGGCATTTACATTTACTGTCTTTTCAGATTCACATTTACAATGTGATGGGGTTTAGATTCTAAGAAAAACATGACTCTTGGACATGCAAATTAGTATTGGCCTTTGGGCTCAAATTTGAATAAATTAGGTCAGGAATAAACTAAATGAGCCTGCCAGCAAGTAGCTTTCACAAAGTGATGTGATTACTTGATAGCTAATCTTCTCTGCAACTCCTTGATCACTGTAATTTCTCTGCATCTCTAACCTCCCTTCCTTCTGATTCTTATCATATCCATCCCTCCTCCCCTCTCCAGCCCCATGTAAATTACACCACTTGGCTGACCTTCCAGTGCTACAGTCTGGCTTCCTCATGGGGCTTAGTAAGTCGAGCCACAAGGACCTGAGAAACCATCTTCTGCCAAGGTTATTCTCCCTGCCTGGAATGCTCTTTTGTCCTCCCGCACAACTTCTCAGACTAACACCAACTAATTCTTCAGGAGTAGGCATAAGTCACTTCCTTCAAAAGGTCTGAATCCATGGAAGAGGAAAAAAATAAAAATACAACACAGTTAGGTTACATTAAATTTCCCCAGGCCCAGGTTTTGACCGAGTGTTTGAATCATTCTGATTTCTGTTTAGAGCCAAAATAAGGGAACATATAATGATAGTGCCCTATACTGTTCTACCATTCATCTTATTTTGTACAATTACTCATGTGTTTACCTATTGCTCTGATTAAATAAACATAGGCTCTATAAATGCAGGAGCATTTTCTCTGTTGTCTCCCCAGGTCTAGCATTATGCCAATTACATTATAGATACTCAATAAGAATTTGTTGAATGAATGAACGCTTCCATAAAGGTGCCATAGGGCAGACATCTGCAAACTACAATTAATGGGCCAACTTAAGACTGTCTTTGTAAGGAAAGTTTTATTGGATCACAGCCACATGCACTCATTACATACCTATGGTTGTTTCCACACTGCAGAGGTGAGAAGTTGCAATAGAAACCATATGACTTACAAAGCCTTAAATATTTACTATTGGGCCTTTTATAGAGCATAGCATATCAGTCTGGGTTTTTATAAATTCGAATATTGATCAACATGGGGTTAATTTAGGGGATTCACATAGCGACCCAAGTGGGCTCTGATGATAGAGCTTTGGTGGGTCAGATACTTTTTAAATAAGTCAAACAAGTGGCTCCTTGAATTATCCATTATGTCCTAAGAATAGGAAAATGATTGAGAAGAAAGCTGAAAATGTGGGCATCAAAATGATGTCTTCCCAATATTTAGATGCATTAGTTACAGTCTTTCCAAGGTCAAAAGGAGGGTATCCAGAAGGATGCCAAATCTAACAATGATTGCTAACATTCTCCTCTTTCTGGATGGACATCCACAGATGTCTTTTTTTCCCCCCATCTCATCTAGGAGAGCCTTGGGTGGACTTTATTCCTGTACCACAGCTTTGGAAAGGGCCTGATCTTTTCAAACATGTTTGTTTCTAGTGAATCATGTAGCTCTGTGACACTGGACAAGTCACTTCTCTAGTATTTTTGTTTGAGGATTTCTGAAGGTCCATTCCAGCTCCAAAAATGTATAGTTCTAAGACAAAAATTTCAGCCCTTTTTATAGTTCCCATTCAGTCCTATCACTCTGTCAACCAAACTCTTCCAGTTACAATGCTCTGTCTGTTTTTGCATTTGGAGACCGAGTACAATCACTCCCTCACAAGGTCTGCTCCTGAAGAAAAGATTGAAAAAGAAGGCTTCCTTATACCTTGACCTCAGCTCAATAAGGAAATATAAGCAAGGGCCCTGACCAGCCAGGAAGCAGGGAGAAGGGAAGCTCTGGGAAAACCTTGGGAAGCATCAGCTGGCCTTCCCTAAAGGTTCAGCTTGGTCTGTTCTGCTGTGTTGATGAGGAAAAGACACAACCAAGGAAAGAGATGTAGTCATCAACATGAGCTTAAAGCAATATTTTCCTAAAATCTTTGAGGTCTGCTTAATTAGCTGACAATGCTATTATTAGTGATTGAAAGCACTTATTTCTGTCATTTATAAATTCTTACATCTCAAAATTTAATGTAACCCTCAAAACTTACTCTTATCCTCAAAACATATTTCCTAGCAATTCTTTTACTCTTTCTCTTAAGAACACCAAAGTTTACCTGGGCAATAGGCAGTAGGATCTTTCACTCCAGAATTTCATAGAGAAAAGGAAGGAAAATAAAAAGGTAATATATTTTTTAATTTCTTTAAATTTCAATTTCTTTCCATGTCTTCAAGCCTAGCCTCCTCACACTTCTTAGACCATCAGGTTTTCTGCTGGGCTCTGAGTATGTTGGTGTATTTTGGCAACCACTTTGTATGGGACAATGACTGGGATTTAATAGTAGAAATCAAGCATCTCACCTATTCCCCCTGATGTACCAGTTCTGATGATGGTAACATCATAGCACTGGGCATGGTACAGTAATTTGATATGTTCATGAAGCATGATAGACATGGAGGGAATCCCCAGACCATGCTGTTGAGAGGAAAGAGAAAGTCATTACACAAACTGACACATGCACAGGACACAGTTTCTTCCTTCATTACAAGTTAACAGCCCTCAGATACATTTATATAATCATTATGATTTTGCCAAAGCTGAGGAAACCATAAGTCAGCTCTAGCTGACGCCTACATGACATGCTGATAGATGTGTCCATCTGTGATCAGAGCGAGGCATCTCCCTGCCAGTTGAACTGAGCTCAGCCCTCACCATCAAGCATGGAAGCGGGAGATGGCATGGTGCACTGGGTTGTCAGAGCACAGCTACTTTTCATCTCTCCCAGGCTCTTGTTAGTGAGTCTTTGAAGTTGAGCTTTTTTCCAAGATTGACTTGATTTCTAGGAAATATAAATTTGGCTGCCATGTAAATAAGCCCTTCCCACCATATGAAATGAAATAGTAAACCTATGTCATTGCTGTCAGGTGCCCTTGTTCATGTGCTGCCAATTCTGGGGAGCTCTGAAAGATGCGAGAGTGGAGACGTGGGTTGCATCTACACACAACAGTTCAGAGTGGACGGTGAATGTGCAGGTGAGGTTAAGTTGCCATAATCCTGCTTTTCCTCAGCATTTGGAATGGCAGAATCAATGTCACCAGAAAAGGGGTCAACATGAGTTAAGGGTTTAGCAACTCCTGGTGGTCATATGTTCTAAGAACTCTCCAGAAAGATCCTCCATGCTGGAATTTGTATAGTAGCTGGAGCTGAGTTCAGAATAAGTGGTTATTTCATTCCTAACATAATAACGCGGCTCAAATGTGTTCTTCATTTCTACTCTTGGGCACAAAGTTTGCATGCAGAAAATCACCAGGGGCATCTTGGTGATTAGGTGATGTCTGCCACCAATTCTCCCATTAGCACATCTGGAAAACCACTGCAGCCATGACCATGATGTTCTCTCCTGGGTTCCCTCCCTCTCACCTTCAAGGATATTAAACTATAACAAGTTTGAACCTCTAGGGTTCCCATTTTTGGTTTCTGTTTAATATGTCCTGACTTCCAAATGCTTTGTAAGTCTCCCGGAGACACGAATCAAACCTGGATCACTTTGTATGTCCAAGATTAACAAATTTGGGCTTTGGCACTGACTCTGCCACTAATGAGTAAACTCTCTAAATCTCATTTGCTCAACTGTAAATTAAGAGAATGAACCATTATTTGATCTATTAGGTTACTTCTAAGTCAGATATTTGATAGATCTATAATTATCACTTATTATATATTACACGGTAATACAATGACAAATGGGCTTGCATGTTTCTGCTAACATTCTTTCTTTCACATACATGCACGCACACACACACACCCCTCAATTGCTGGAGGGTAAGAATTTTCAAATAAGGGGCCCAAATTGGAAATCCTCTGTCTGCCTAGTGAGGCCCATTTCTAATTGGCTGACCTCTGGGTGTCATACTTATTTCAGCTCTTTTTCCCTAACAAGACAGCAAAATCCATTTACTGCTGTTTTTTGTATCTTACTGTTAAATTTTACTGCTTGTTTATGATAATTTCACATTTTTATAAACCTTACTTTTGTGTCCTTACCCATTTTTGCACAAGAAAAGATGACAGTTGTAGTCTTAATGTCAAATAAAAGTTAATGAGACAAAATTTGCCTACATCAAACAATATTCAGTTTCCTTTTTGTGTAGATATTCTATGAACAGATGAATAAATGAATGGATTCTCCCATTTGAGCCCAGAGCAAATTTCAGGCATTCTGAACGTAGACCAGAGATCCACTGAGCTGCTCCACTGATGTTGCATAATTTTCTCTTCTGTGCTCCAAGCTTCCAGCCATGATTGCTATCCTTCTCTCATCAGGTACTTAGAGTATTGACAACTGGTGGCTCCTCCCTGGGTGCAGTAGCCACATACAATTCAGCTCCTTAGAACAGTCACACCTCTGCAGAAGATTCTTCTTCATTCCCTAGTATGACTGGCCCTGCCCTCTGTAAGGACTGCAGTGTCCAGACATGTGATAGAAAAGAGCTATCATTTTAGAGTACAGCCCTGTGGCAGAGACAAACTTAGAAAGGCAAGCTCGGTGCACACACATACCCACTTTCCTCGCGACCCGAGTCCAAGAGGGAAGTGGTCTATGTATTCCTTAAAATCACAAATTATTCCACTTTCATTTTGTCTTAGGGCACTGTGTATGTCCATAGCTGTTAACATATTCTAAATACAGGAGAGCAGTTCACAGGAGCTCTGTGGAAAATGCATTTCCAGCTTTTCAGCAAGCTTATTGTAGTGTTAAATGGCAGCCTTTGGCAGTCTTAAAAATTGGCCCCCCGTATACTTGAAGTTCAACATTTCCCAAGCTGGAAAAGGGAGGGGGGGGGAGAAAATTACTGGTGGCTTAATCAGTTACAAACTAAAGAAAGGAAGTATGCTTTGAGGGTTTTTTCTCCTAAGTTGAGTAGCTAAGTGGTGACTAATAAACTAAAGGGACACCGAATGCTATGTTCTGCCCCTGGGACTTTTTCCTACAATGAATGTCACACCTGGAGACTTAATTTAATTGTGTGAGAAGACAAAGCAAGAGGGGAAAAGAACTCCTGTCTTCAGAAGTTCCCTCTCCTTCTGCGAGCTTGTGATGACTCCCAGAGCGCAGTTGTGGAGTACTTACACTGATGGCCAGCACGGGGCCAGTTTTGTACATACAGTACCTGTCCGTCCCAGCACAGATGTCTCTTACATCTTCGAACCCACTTTCCTCCATTCTGAGCTCCTTATGCATAAAAAGTGCAAATGCTTTCATTCTGTTGGGGCTCCCGCCCACACAGACAAACTGTGAATGAAAATAAACAATTACCTGCTTTAATGACTGTGATAAAAACCAAGGGTCAGTTTTCAACATCAATGTTTTTATTTTATTTTTTAATTTACTTAAGAGTATGTTTAGATGTTATGGGTTATGCTCATGAGTTCACTAATTTCCATCATTAACCTGTAAAGAAGGCAGCCAGACACAAAGTTTGATGTACTTCATTAGTAAAGAAGATGATCATGACAAAATCAAAGTGAGTGTTGCTTTTGGTCCAGTGGGTGTTTGCTGGGGTTTAGTTACAGTGAACATCAGCAGCTTAATGTTGGGCATTAACAGACTACATGCTTGGAATGTAAATATCGAGCACATGAAATGTAAGTAATGTGAGAACAAAAGGAGAACTAAGAGGCTTACACATGTTTTGTCATTCTACATCCCCAATCACAAGTTGTTATTGTAAAATGTGCTATGTTAAGTTAAAGCTTTAAAAAGTTAATCAAAACTTTCCCAACCTCTTATTCAGAAAGAAGAAAGAAGAAAGAAATTCTCATGGAGCAAGCCTTGTGGTGGACTCAAAATCTTACTACAGTATTTCATCAACTCCAAAAATTTGGTTTTGTTTACATTTTAACATCTCTGAAATTATAATAGGTACTTCAGTCAAGAGTGTAAAATCTAATGAACTATGGTCATAAAATTGAGAGTTTCTTGTGCAAGAGCCCATCAGGGTACAACGGCCGCAGGGATGGGGGAGTTGGATGTCAGAGAGGATCGGAATGGCCAACAGCAGCGTGGATGAGCAGCCAGCCTGGTGAGTACCCGGGTTGGCAGTGGGGAGGATGAGCAGCAGCAGGTGTCAGAGACGTGAGGAAGCACAGCCCACAGAAAGGTGTGGGGTGCAAAACTATCAGGGAACCTAAGCTAAATGGTGAGGCGCACAGTCTGAGGAAGCTCCGTCAGAGAAAAGGCAACACAGTGGTTAAGGGCCTGCCCTTTGAGATAAATCTGGCTTTGCACCCCAACCCCATCACTGGTTAAGTAACTTTCTAGTGTTACACATGCAATTTCTACATGCCTCAGATCATCACCTCCAAAGTAGAAAAACAAAGTACACTTCGTGTGGTTTTGTGAGGATGAAACAGGATTGACTATGGCAGAGGACGCTGCACAAATCCAGGCACCTTCTGAGCACTCAGCAAATGGTAATTACAATACTGTTTGTCAGCTCATGTAGCAACTTCCTGGTGCTGCTTTTGAGCTCGCATAATGTTTCTGTATTGCAGAATTCAGTAGAAAAGAAGTTTATTCAAATCCAGTAAGGAAAATGCAGTTGGTGCCTGACTGATGTGGGCAGCAATAGGCAGAGGATCAGAAGGGCAGCTGGCGAGGTCTCACATCGGCAGGAGTATCTGTCTAAAGAAATCGCTAGCTGAGTTTGCAGAGTAGCACCCCCACTCACAAATGATTCACTATGACTATTCAGTGGTCTGATCACATGATGCATTCTGTTCCCATTTAGCAATAATTCCTGTGTCACACTCTTTTTCAATTATGAGATGTAATTATCCTTTTATCTAGCCCCTCTGCTTCTCTTCTACCCACATTATTGTCTTTTCTGTGGCTTCTGAAGAGTTTCCCTGATGGGACTTAAAGTTGGTAATGAACTACATTGGAAGTTAGCCATACAGGCTGGGTAGCAGAGAGAGTAAGACCATGGTCTAAAGTGAATTTTTAAGTTATTATTGATTATTTATGAAATTTTTCTCTCTATTGGTATAGACAATTAAGACTTAGCTCAAGATCTAAGTACAAAGAGGGTTTTGCTTTGTTCGGTTTGATTTTTTACAGACTACAGTAGTTTGAAAATAATCTCATTGTGTGGTGCCAGTGAATATAAATTACAACTATTTATATTGACCATAAAACAAAAACAGATGTTAGACCAGCTTACAGTTTGAATTCTTTGAACTCTAGATATTGTTGTAATCAACAGGAATTTCTGAATGTTTCTGGTGACATAAAGATGATAGATATAGACAGAAGCTTTTTCATTTTTGAAGCCTTACTCTTAAATCAGACTCACTAAATATCACCTCTAGACACAATTTTAAGGCTGGCTACTTTAATAAGAAGTAAAATACGGCTGAGGACCCCCAAGCAATGCTGACCTTAAGTGACACTTACTGTGATTTATGTCCTAAACAAAATGACCATTTGTCTGGCTTTATCAAAGAAGATAAAAGTACATTGGGAAAGAGTCTGAAGCGTTGCAAAAATGTGTTAAGGACTTTGCTATATACTGCCAGAATTAACTCACTTTCGCCTCTGCCTATCTTAAAAGGCTTAACTTTTGCCATCTTGTCTTAACCTGGTGCTATTGCAGTTTATGTATGTTGCATATTTACAAAGGAGTATAAACAATTTGAAAATGCATATTACAGAGTGTTATATGGTAATGCTTTTTCATGTTACTTGAAATCTCTAGGGAGAAATTGGAGGATATGTTAATAATTTTATAAAAGACATATTTGAATGTTGAGTTTGAGCAAATAATGTCTAATGCTCCTTCACTATGTTTTTTAACTGCTTGATTCATTGCAGTCAGTATGACAAGGTCTAATTAGCTGTTCACCAAAGCTGTTTCACCTTCTTTCTGGGCACACAGCTAAACTGAACTTCCCAGCCTTCTCTCCAATTACATAAGGCCTTATGCCTGAGTCCCAGCCACTAGAATGTGAACAGAAGTGATGGGTGCCACTTCCTGTTCTAGCCCATGGAAATGTTCCATTGGTGATCCTGCAGATTGTCTTCTCCTGTCTGCTGAACAGGTGTTGACACTCAGAAAATCTTTGCAAGCCACTCCTCAAAGGTGACAGGGCACCAAGATGGAAGGAGCATGGGTCCCTGAATCACCAGTTGGAAGAAAGCCACCCATCAACTGGAAACACCCACCTTCTACTCAATGTAAATAAGACATAAACTTATGTTATGCTAAGCCACTGATACTTTGCAGTATCTGCTAGCAAAAACTTTAAAAATATGTAAGTAAGAAAATAGGAATAATTGTCAAGATCTTCAATGTTTAAATTTCACACATCCAGAGTTCTCCTTTTTTTGGAAAATAAAGCTGTTAATAATGATCATCTCTGTGAAGACAAGGCTGAGTTCTCAGGTGCTAATGGCTTATGCCCTCTTTTCTTAGCTAGGATTACTGCCCTGGGATTTAAGGGAATCAAGAAATTGAACCTAGCATGCTCTGATTCAAAGATAAGAATGTGGCTGAGAAAGGCATGTTTCTGAGAAAACATCTGTGAATATAAATCAGACTTTACCTGCTGCCTTTAAAGAATGCTTCTATAGGTCAGACAGTCACTTCTGGTTATTTGGAACCACATTGCCTACTACCCACTCTGCATACACACACTTCTGCCTGCTATCCATCCAAATGGCCCACTCAATAGAGTTGCTCTCTGCTAGGACAAAGCAGGTTCTAAACCAGAGCATGCCATTTTATTCAAAAGAGAATCTAATGAAGGGGTTCCCACCAGGTACATAGTGGGTTTATAAGGTTGGATAGTGGTTATGGCAGAGTGTGAAAATAGTGCTGATGAAAATTTAGTCAGGTGGAGAGGTTAAGGCCTGATTTCTGAGATTGTAACAAAGATGAGGCAACTCTGCATGTGTATATATCTGTGTGAGTATGAGAGATATATATGAGTCTCACTATTTTCATGTCTAAAACAAAGATTCCCTCTCAATGATTTCCCACAAACTAACACTTAGAGTACCAAAATGTAGTGCTCTACAATTAGTACATTTTTCTTTCAAATACAGGAAAGCCATTACTTTTTTCATCAGAGAAACCCTGAAGTTTAATCCCGTGCTGTGTTATGCCTATTATAGATATAGAAGGATAGATGATAAATATAGATAAGTATAGGTATATGTACAGATATATAGATGTACTGCTATAATGTATTTATAACAATACACTTATATGTACAGATATATGTTATAGCACTATATATGTGTGTGTGAACCTCAGTTTCCTCATCTGTAAAATGGGGATAATAACAACTAACTTAGTTGCTATGAGGTTCAAATAATGTACAATGCACATATGCCTAATACAGACTCTAATATATGGAAAACACTTGATATGTAGATAATAGAAAACTTTCTGTCTTAAAAACATATCCTGAGTCTTTCTAGTTTATTAACTATGATGAGCCTTTTAATTAATTGGAGTTATCCCCAAATAAAAGTCCTGGGAACATCACTGTGAGGCATGAACCTCCAACCTAACATTTGAATTCAGGTAAAGTCTGGTTAATGAGTATCAAGGATAGCTTTTTTCAATGACTCTTGGAGCATAAACATCAAAAACATCAGTGAGGAGAAACATCAATGAAACATCATTGAGAAGATGAAGCTAATATGGAGAAAGGCCCCTCTCTAAAAGACAAGGACCTGCAGACTGGAGGGTCCTGGGGAAAGGAAGGGACAGGTCATGTCAAATCAACCCATACCCTCCCACGTTGTGCTCTAGGAGAGATGAGAGGGAGCAGAAGCAATTTACCTCCCACTGTTAATGAACATCATCAATTTATTTCTTCTCTTTATCCCTCCCTTTCTCCTTCCTTCCTTCCTTCCTTCCTTCCTTCCTTCCTTCCTTCCTTCCTTCCCCCAATCTCTCTCCCCCTCCATCTCTGTCTTTCTTTCTTCCCTTTCTCCTCCTCCATCTTCTCCTTCTTCTCCTTATAACCTCCTTCTCTTCTTCTTCCTCTTTTTTCAATGCCCACTCCCAATTAGTGGACTATTCTCGGTTACTGTGACTCTGAGAATCCACCTAAGAAAGGCTTGGTCCAAGTCCTAGCTCTGCCACTGTGTGTTGTAACTTGTTAACCTCTCTTGCCTTCTCTGAACTCAATTTCCTTGTTTTATGGAGGAAATAAATAAATATCTTTTAACCCTACCTAAACGGGCTAATGTAAAGATCAAGTGCAACAGTGGATATAAAAGCTTGTTTGTTTGTTTGTGCCTGTAATTGCTAAATAAATGAATAAAAGTTGGACGGAAGCTGCATGACTCTCTCCTGGTGGGGTTGTGAATAGGTATAGGCATTTTGGAACATAAAATTCTTTAAACAGTTTATTCCCTTTGAGTACTTCTGTGAATCAGCTTAAGCAAATAGATTTAAATGTAAAAAATCTTCAGGTCTGAAAATATCCATTTCAGTGGTGTTTATATAGAAAATACTTTTACCCTAGAAGTAGAAAATAGACTATATAATGTGCATCTTGACATCCTTAAACAATATATTTCAAAGAAAATGTCATAATATTGGGAAAATGTTAATGACATCAAGTTAAGGGAAAATTCAGGATGCAAAGTTATACAATTCTAACTATTTAAAAATCTATTTATTAAAAGGATTAGAAGAAAAGAAAATAGGTTGATATCTATGATTAGATATCTATGTTTAGGGGTTTTCAAGATGTATTTTTAATGATTATTGATTTTTTTAAATATTTTTCAATTTTAAATAATGGACATAAGCTACTTTAGTTATATGTAATCATATATATATATATCTTACATATCATTTAAAATATATGTTATAAAATAAATACTAGAGAAGTACAATTTCCCTAGCAGTATTCTATAAAGAATTTTCCTTTCATATTTCTTGTGAAATAACAGAAATCTTAATAATTTGAAATATTGAATAATGGTTATTTTCAAGATAGCATTGTTAATTTTGTTGAGCTATGGTATGCTTTAATAAAATGTGAATTAGTGAAGTTCTGCTCTAAATGCAGGTGTTAAACAGTGAACTGAATTGTAATGAGTTCTCAGCACCCAGTAGTATTGTCAATGAAATTGTATTTATCTCTAGGAACCAGAACAGTCAAATAATCATGTATGAATTAGATTTAGTTTGGGAACCTTTATACCTTGTTGGGGTGGAAATGATTGTTCAAGACATACACAATTTTAAGTTGTTTCAGAGAATGAGGATGACTTCAGTTCCTAGTGGGACCTCTGACATTTTGCTAACTGAATGGGTAAAATTTGTGTTGGAAAAATAAGAAGGTATATCGGCAGAGGAAACAAGAGTTTTTTCCTCAAGTTAGAAATACTTTTTTACCTTCACATCCCCAAACATCGCTGGAAGGTTGTTTGTTTTTGTTCCTAAATCCAAGTGATAGAGAATGTCTTCATCCATAGAATCCAGGTAAGGATTGTTAACACAAACAAATCTTTTTCTGGGAAAAATAATATGGAAAAAGATGTAAAGAAGTTTAGATAGAAATCACACAAAAGAGAAAAGATATCAGTTTATACCTATGATAACCACTAACCCAAACACTGGACCTAAACCATCATTTAGGATTAAATGATTTTTTGAGAAGCAAATATTATTATAATATTATAATAAAACCAATACCAATAATAATACTGGCTAATATCTGATGTGCACATAGGCATAGCCTTAAGCACGAAGATTGCATACTGCCATAAAAACAATGTATAATAAATACATTACATCATTTAACCCCATAACCATTCTATTAGGTAAGCAATACTAACTAATCCAATTTACAAATGAAGGAGCCAAGGTTTACAGAAGTTGAGAAATGAGCAAGATTTTACAAGTAGATTAAGAATAGTCTGTTTTATTGAGTTCTGTCTGGCCCTCATGGTCATTTTCTTCTCTGTGTGGGAGGCTGTGTAACACAAGCTACTGGGATCAGTAGTCGGATTGCCTGGGTTCCACTCCCAGTTCAACTGTGTGTGTGTGTATTTGAAAATTTCCTTATCTGTAATGGGTATAGTGAAAATAACTGCTTTGCAAGATTGCCCAGAGGAATGTATGAGCCTAGCTGAGTTACTATCCTTCCTCTCTCTCAGTAAAATAAGGCAAGATGGTGAACTGTCCTTGATTATTACAGTAGTGATTATGTACTACTTTAATTGTTAGTATAAATTGTCTACCCCATATCACAAGGGGTCAAGCCATCTTTGCCAAGAACTATCTGACTTCTTTGCTCTAAGTTCCTTCCATTTCTCTGTAAATACCTCTAAACATCTTTTAAAAAGTTTGTATCTTTCTATATTTTCAGTGATCTCCAACCATTAAAAAATAGTTTAAAAACACTGGTGCCTAGGCCCCAATGAATTTAGACTCTGAAAGTAGGTTTTCAATCTTCCCAGATGATCTGATGGGCAATCAAAATTGAGAATACGTCTTTAGGCCTTTGTTCCTGGAACACCCTTCCCCTTTCCATCCATTTTCCACAGTTCTGAGTCTTATTCACTGTTCAAGGTCAAATTCAAATATCACTTCCTCCAGGATGGCTCTCCCAAGCATCTTCCCAGTTCATATGAATTCCCATCCCCCACTGTATTCCTAAAGCATTTATTTCACACCTAGGCTGAGAGATAGGATTTCACATGCTAATTTTCTCTCTCCCCAGAAAAATTGTGAATTTCCTCATGCAAGCTGTCTTATATATCTTTTTCTAATCCCCAAGTCTTAACAAATTATATTTGTTGAATTAAATTTAACTGTTCAAGAAGTGGAACCAAATACTATTAATTTTTTCCTCAAAGACATTTAGGGTAACAGATTCTTAATTAGTTAGTGGATCATAGCTGGTTTCAAAAATAAGGCAATCCATGTTGTTATAAACTTTACTACTTCAGAACAAGCCTCAAAGCCGCAAAGCAAAAAGATCCCTCCTTTCTTCTCCTGGTGAGGGGCAAGAAGACATTTACCAGTACTCCCTTGTCAGAAAAACGGTGGCAATAAACCAGCAGTGTTGCAGGGGGAGCTTGTTAGAAATGAATAATCTCAGCCCCCGTCCTAGACCTATTGAATCAAAACCTGCCTTTGAAGCAACTCTTATGTGATTTCTGTGCACATTAAAGTTTGAGAAATACTGACATCCACTTTCCTTCCAACTTCTGTTACCCTTCATTTGACTCTGCCAAAACTGCTTTCCCTCTCAGGAGATTTTCTTTGGATTCCCAACTAAATCTGTACATCCTTACTCTAGAAAAGAGTTTCCTTCATCTACTCCAGTAATTCTAAACCCTGACTTCCTATCAGAGTCTCCTGGGGTGCTTTAAAAAGTGCTGGTACCTGAGCCTCACACCTAGAAATTCCCATTCAGATGGTCAGGAAGATATGGGCCTTGGTATTTTAAAAATCACTGATGTACTCCAACTTTCCTATTTTCAAAAAGAAATTCTCCAACCATTAACTATATTATCTTGTATTAATTATAATACTACTGTTAATTCATTAGTTTAGGAGACATTCTTTAGTTTCCTTGATTATCTGTTCAATAGTTAATGATCCCTTGGTCAGAAAGTGGGGGAGAGGGCATGTCTGTAGATTTGTATCCCTCTGGGCTCATCAAAGCACTTTTAACACTTCTGGCCAAGATGAAAGAATAGGTAGATACATTGTGTCTCTTTGCACAACTGAATAAGAACAACAACAAATTTAAAAAACAAACAAAACTGCCAGAAAATTGAACTAGATGGAAGTCCGACAACCAAGGAGTTAAAGAAGAAATATTCACCCAGACTGGTAGAAGGGATGGAGATGGGCATCCAGAGTGGAGAGGACTCCCAGCAAGGCAGTGGTTGGAGGAGTGGGGCGGGTGAGGTGGTGGCTGGCAGACCAGCAGCCCCATATTTGCATGCAGATAAACCGGGAGGAACAACTGGAGAGTGAGGCAGACAGTGCAACCCAGGGTTCCAGCATGAAAAAAAGAAAGCCTCAATATCTCTAGCAGTAAAAACCTGTGTGGGTTGTGGGGGCGGGAGAAACTCCCCGCCTGACAGGAGAGTTTGTTGGAGAGACCCACAGGGTTCTAGAATGTACACAAACCCACCTACCTGGGATTTGGCACTAGAAGGGCCCAATTTGCTTGTGGGTAGCGGGGGAAGTGACTGAAAGCTGGCTGATAGCCGAGCAAGCAGCATTGTTCCCTCTGTATGCCCCTCTCCAACATACAGCACCACCGTGCAGTGACATAGGTTGACCCAACCTGATGAATACCTAAGGCCCTGTCCCTTACTACGTAACAGGCCCCTGAGACAAATAAATATGGCCCCAATGAAAGAACAGATCAAAGCTCTGGAAAAAATACAGCTAAGTGATGAAGAGATAGCAGACCTATCAGATGTAGAGTTCGACACAGTGGTAATCAGGATGCTCACAGAAATGGTTGAGTATGGTCATAAAATAGAGGAAAAAGTGAAGGTTATGAAAAGTGAAATTAAAGAAAATGTACAGGGACTTCCAGCCAAGATGGAAGCATAGGTAGATGCACTGTGACTCCTCGCACAACCAAGATAGGGACAACAGCAATATAGAAACAAAATAACAACCAGAACTGACAGAAAATTGAAGTGTATGGAAGTCGGACACCCAAGGATTTAAAAATAGACACTTTCATTCAGACCGGTAGGAGGGGTGGAGTCGGGCAGCCAGGCGAGGGACAGGAGTGGAGAGCTGAGCACCTGGGGCGGCACACAAGTCCACAGCAGGCAGACCCTGGGCACACAAGCAGCAGTGTCTGGTGGGCCCTGACCAGGGGGTGGCAACCCGCAGACTCAGCGAGGTGGCCATTGTGAAGCAAGGCACTGCGAGCAACTCAGGGTCCCAGCACCGGGAAATAGAGCTTTGGGTCACTGACTGAAAGAGAAGGTCCCACAGGGTGCACAGACCCACCCACACCAGAATTGGTGCCAGAGGGGCCCCAGATGGCTTGCGGAAAGTGGTGGAAGGGTCTGGGGTCCTACAGAGAGCTGAGCAAGCGCCACTGTTACTTCTCAGACCCCGCCCCCACATACAGCATCACAACCCAGCCACTGGGGTGCCCTGCCCTGGTGAACTCCTAAGGCCCCGCCCCTCACTAAGGAGCTCGACAAGACCAAAAAACAAAACAAACAATGAAAAAAAAAAAGCAAAAAGATGGCTCAAACAGAAGAAGAATTGAAAGCCCCAGAACCCATCCTTTTAAGCGACCAAGAGATAGCCAACCTATCAGATGCACAGTTCAAAGCACTGGTGATCAGGATTCTCACAGAATTGGTTGATTTTGGTCACAAATTAGATGAAAAAATGCAGGCTACAATAAGTTTAATGAAGAAAGATGCACAGGGAACCAATGGTGATGGAATGAAAGATGGGTCTCACATCAATGGAGTGGAGCATA